>JAQFVV010007011.1:119740-203170 GCA_028023455.1 Epiperipatus broadwayi | reverse complement strand
CAAACATAACAGTTGGAACTTCAATTTCCTTCTATATAACATCTCTGAACTTTTTCTTTCCATTTAATTAAATACTACCACAATTTTTTTTTCAATCCATACATAAGTATAACTGTCTAGAATTTCTTTATTTAATCCTTCAGTCATTCAAATCTCATTTATCATTATTTTTAATTAATTAATAATACTTTTTTTTTTTCATTTCTAACAATATGTTTTTAAATTTATTTTTACAAAACATAACATTACTTTCCTTGATAAACTCTGCACTCTTATCTAAAAGAATAGTCATAGATTTTCTCTCTCAGTTGACCTGCATGAACATCTACATTCACATTTATAATACACTCTAAATCTCATAAATATATTATACACTTATGTGCATCACCTAATATATACACAATTTGTTTCTCTTATAAAAAAAAATGCAATAATAATATTTTCTCCTATATATACCATTTTACAAATGTTTTACATTAACCTTTAGAGATGCACTCTGAAATATCAATTCCAGCCATGTGTTCTGAAAGAACTTAAATTGTAGATGCTACTTTAAAATCTATATCTGATTTTTATAGCTTCCTAACTTGCAAGATATAGATCATGAAGATAATTTTAAACTTAAAAGCATTTTTGTATCATGTTAATTCAAAATTTAATTTCATTAATAAAAAAACATTAATTGTTGCATAGAATGCTAATGTTATTTATCTGACTAGCATATTAACATTATTTACCTATTTCAGGATATGATTTTAAAATCAGTAATCAATTTAATTTTCAAAAATGCTTTTAGAAAATTGTCCAACAGGATATAGAATATCATTTATGTGTCATAATTAAAAAGATTGATTTAATTTTTAAAAAATGTTGCATGGACTAAAATAGTAGCTACTTTATAGCCTAAGCTTTTTACATAGAAAAATTCTGTTTTTCATATGAAAAGACTTACACAGGATGTTTCAGAGCTATTCAAACTTTTTAATAAATTGATGTAAAAAAATACCACCACATGAATAAAACAATAATGAAGGAGCTGCATCATCATGTGCTGGGAAATTGTTTTATGCATTCCATATTGCCAACCTTTTGTAATCTAAAATTAAATTTAAAACATTTTTTTTCTCATAAATATAATTTTTTTTTTTAAAAAAACTGAGGGAAAAACCTTATGTATCTATTTACAAAACTATAACAATTAAAAATTCTACACAAGAACCTCTAGTTTTATTATTATTTTTATAATAATGCAATGTATCATAATTAAAAATAAATGTTTACAAAAAAGAGATATGCAATAAAAATAAACTTTTTTTAATTAACTGATTAATAGAATCAAATCCTTCAATTGGAGAGAGTAGTGTTTGGCCTTCTGCTTTTCTTCACTGTCCTACAACTTTCTATAGTGCTATTTTGTTAATTTTGTGTTCATTTTGATAGAAAACAAATGCAAATTAAAATATATTGATTAATTAGTTTTAAAAAAAATCTGAAGAAGTCAGTATTCTATAGCCATAAAAAATACAATGGAATGTAATTCTGCCTGCAGTGTCACTGACTGATAGATTCTTTGTTATTAAACTTTAAGAGCATTTGTGAGACCATTTTGTAATTGCTTTTATCCTAACAATGAAATGAGAAAAAAATGTATTTTTTTCCATAGTTTATTTAAATATTTATGACTGTTTTTACAAAATATTTGTGCAATAATTATTTAAAAACAAAAATATAGACAATTACATTTTGATTTTAGTCACATATGTTTCTTTTCAAAATGACAAGTTAAAGAAATTTGTTATAACAACAAAAAAGAAACTCCTATTAGCAACAGCTTTCTAAACACTACAGAATACTGATCTTTTGTGATATTTTAATAATTATAAATGCAATTTTAAATTTTAAAGTAGAGTTTCATAGATCTATAATGACTTAACAAAAGTTCATTCATGTTTTACACATGAAATTCATTCTTTAAATCATTTTATTAATTTAATTTTTCCATTGGTGTTGCAGTAATCATCCAATGAGAAAAAAGTATTGTTCTCTTTATGTATTTCACTTTATTATTTCTCTATATTTTCTAAGTTCAAATATAATTTTTTAGTATGTTTTTCATTTTTAAACTTATACTTCTATCAAACCACACCCAATGTATTGAATTCTAATTTATAATAAAGATTTAAATACTAAAAAAAACAATTATCAATTAATAAAAATAATCACCAAAAAAAAAAAAAAAAAAACTATCTTTTTTAAAAGTAATGTTGTAAATATAAAATAAAATTTTTTTTTTTTTTTTTTTTTAATATTTTTTTTTTTTTTGTCATTGAAGCGTTTAAATGTAAGCAATTGGCATTGAAAATTTTATTCCAATAAGTTTGCTTTCATACTTTATCATTGTAATTAAGGCTAAAATATTATTTGAATTTTCCATTAGAAATCTTTATATTTTTACTATTATGTTATTCCTAGTCACTTTCAAGATAAACTTTCTTGACATTTTTTATTGTAGATTGGTATAACATGAGATATTATCTTTCAATATATTAAACAAATTTTGTTGGCATTCTTTTCCTTTAAAAATTTAAAATGAAATTCATTATTCAACAATGCACTCATTTGCTATATATATATATATATGTATATTTTATATATATATATATATTTTATTATTTATATATTATATATATATATATATATATATATATATATATATATATATATATATATATATATATTAAATATAAAATCTAATCCCCATTATAAAATATTATATATATAAATAAATAAATTTTAAAATTTATTTATTTATATATATATATATTTTAAAATTTATTTATATATATCCTTCTCAGTAATTTGAGGAGAAATACTTATTTCAATACATATGACAATTTTTTGAAATAACAATAATGGATTTCTTTTTTTCTAATAAGGTAATTCATCCTGGGTATTATTTATTTAACACTACATTTTAATCATAATTAAACCATTGATAAAATAATACAATTTAACAGTTTTTAAAAAAGGCAATTTTTAAAGTATTACTTCATAGTTTTTATATCCTTTTCCAAAATAATCATTTTAGATACCTTTTCTGACAAAAAAGTAAAATATATTTACTCTTTGGTAGAATGATCATAATATTGACTACACAGAAGTCTTTATTCTTCATCAAGGATTGGAAAAATTTATTTAGAAGTTGAAAAATATGTGTTATAAAAAGAAACATTTTTTAATAATCGATTTTTATACAATCTTTTGAAAATCTCTAAATGATATTAAACCTCCCAATGTGTCATTTGAGTCCCTTTTCTTGTTTTTGAGGTGTTTCAATTTATTACAGCTATATATAATATTTATTTGACAATTTTTCATTCATTTCATAAAAGAAACTTGAACTAGAATATATATATTAATATATAAATTCTAAGTAAAATTGCTAGATATCATTAATGTCAAAGACAATTAAAAACTATGGCAGGAGAAAGCATGTTTTCAAGTGTAGGGATAATGTATCAAAGTAGTCATTGTACTTGTATGATTTTGGTTTTTATTTAAATCTTGAAATGAACAACTGTAAGTTTATACATAGTTTGTTTTATATATTTATAAAATTTAATGAAACATTTGTTTTTTGAAAACTATATGATATTTAGATTCAGATTTTATTTGAACTTTTTTTTAAAGAATATATGTTAAAGAAAGAGTAATAATATAAAACAGAAATTCATTATTGAAAAATCTTGAAATTGAGAATCATAAGTTTTTCAGGTAATTTGTTTAAATATTTATTTTTATTAAATTAAATTTTTGTTTTTAATAAGCACATGATGTTTAAATCCAGACTTTTTTCTAATATATTTGTTCTCATAAGAATACGTGTTAAAGAAAATATAACTTAAAACAGGAAGTTACTATTGGCAAAAAAAAATTCCTCTATAATATCATAGCTGGGGTTTTCCCAACTATAAATGGAATTTTAATATTTAAAAAAAATTTTTTTTTATTGTTTAAATGTATTCTTTACAAGCTTTCATTTTACTGATAAAAACATAGTGAAAATAATTTTATTTGATTTAAAATACTTTTTTTTTTTAACATTAAGGCTAAAACAAAATCTATTTTTCTGATTACGTATTTCAATTTATTATTCTATTATCTATTTGCAAAGTTAATAAATATCTTTAAGATTATTTTTTGTTTTAAATTTGATTTTTTGAAAAAAAATTAATGATAAAAAACAAAGATTTATTTATTAAAATAAAAATCATGAAAATGGTAAAAGACCATACAAAAATTACACACTAAAAGAATTTGTTTTATAATTTCTTTTTAAAAATAATTATAAAATGATTAACCCAAAATACATTCTAATCTTTTACTTATTTCAAAGTCTTTAATTTTTTTAATTGATTAAAGTTTAAGAAAGGAAAATAATTAATTATTAATTTTGAATAATTAGTCATTTACTGGGTATTATAAAATGTTAGTACATATTTATATATATAACTTTACCTGAATTCATCCTGTTTTATATAAATATATAACTTTACATAGATGCATTCTGTTGTACTATATATATATAATAATTTGTGCTTGAATTAATATTTACAGTATTTCAAGATGCAGATAAAATTTTTCAATTTATAATTTGCCATGCAATTAATTACAATAAATATACTTTATAAAGAGTTTTTATATAAACGAAAATCCTCTATTCAATAGGTATTTACCAACAAATATTAAATATGTTCATATTATTTGTGTGTAACCATCATAACATTTCTCATCAATCAACTCTATTATGTGCACAGACTTTAAAGTGGCTTCTGATAATACATGGAATCCTCATGATGACAATAAATCTTATAAATGACTCTATGTAATTCTTAGAGAGAATCATATAGAATACACACTCATTGGGAACATATAATGATTTCTTTACAAACCACAAAGTATAATAATTTTATTAGTTCATTCATGAGATATTATATTATTCATTTACTATCTACTAAAATTTTAAATTATGCTTATTATTTAACATTTATATTATCTACGTAAGAAAGAGCCATGAGTTGAATTTAGTCCAATATATGTTTGTGTGTCAAAACTCTAAAACAATACTTTAACTAAGTTATCTTTTCATACTTTTTCATAACTGTAACTTGATGCATTTTATTTATAAAAATCTATATATTTTTATTCTTTAATGGATTTCCAATATCTTTTTGTTTTATTTAAGGAAGCAGTTGATTGTTTCTAAGCAATAATATTTTAATAACTATATTTTTAATAAATGTACTATAATTTTTTTAAATAAACTTATGAAATATTTTTTATATAAAATTACACATTTATAAATGCTGTAAAATAATAGTAATAAACTTATGTTATTATTTTTCGTATTTAAATGGAAGTGATGAAAAATAATTTTAATTATTGATTACTGTAAAAACTCTAACAAAGCAATTTTAAACAATACCTTTCAAATCTTTAGAAGTTTTTTAGTGATAATGAGAATGTAAATTCTTGGCCATAGTAGATGTTATTTAAAATTATTCAGAAGATTAGTCGGCTTTGTTATTCCTAATTGCTAACTAGATTTCATCATTATCATCAAATGTCTTTCCCCAGTACAAATATCCATAACTCTTTCTCTTTTTTTTTGTTTGTTTTAAATTAGTTGTAGCTTTCATTTGTTTATTTAATTATGATTTTTGGCCAATTAATTAATCATAAACCTATAAAGAAATCTGTACTGATTTTATTCAGGTGGGATTTATTAAATTTTTTAATTCTGGCACTTTAGCGTTATATTTGAAAGTCGTTAAGATAGCTAATATTGTCACTAGTCGGGCCAGCAGCATATGAAGAAGAGTGGAGTAATACTAGTTGAATCATTGTGCAATTACTAACCTGCGTTGTCTATTTGCATTATTACTAACAAGTTGTTTATATGTGAAAAGTTTAAATAAAATTTAAATTTTTTTATACATTTTCTGCATGAATAATATTGCTGAATAGTTTTATTAATCATGCTGTAACTTGAATTCCTAATTTTTAAAAACCCTATAGACATATGGCACTAGTTCCTAAAATCTTCTTTGAATTCACACTATCAAAAAAAAAAATAACCTTATCAATATCAAGTGAAATTATTAGATTGAGGATAGAGGAACTGTGTGTGAAAAAGCATATAATTCTGCTGTATAATGTTTGTTTTATTCTATCAGCTTAGGCTTAGAAATTTGATTGACAATGGCAGAGCTAACTCTCTTGGGTTTAATAAAATTTTATTTTTTTATAATCCCTATTCTTCTTTCTCTTCTAGCTTTATCAAAAGATTTTAAATGTTTATGATAAATATCTGGATTTTTAAAAAATAAATGTTAACTATAAAAAGCACTACTGATTTTGCTCAAAGCTGGAATAAATTAGTTTTGATATTCTCGAGATGTGGGCCCTTTCATAGTTGTAATCATTAGCTAATTAAATCTATCATAACAAAAAGTACTAATGGAAATCTATTAATATTCCTTTAAAGATATTTAAATATATTGAACTCAATTAGGTTTTCTTAAATTTTTGTTTTGAGATTGGGTGGATTTTAATTATGGAAATGTAAATTTCAAAAGTGATAAGATTTAGTTTATGATGACTGATTCAATAGTAGTATATAAATATATAACAATAAACTGTTTTTGTTGATGCTGGCACAAATTAAGGATTATCTCTGTGTGCTAATTTTTCTAAATGGAATGTTTCTCCTTGTCTAGCAAAGTTAGTATGTGTTTTTTAAAACCATGCATTATAAAGTTTGAGCATTTGCTTTATTCTTAAATTTATATTTTCAAAGACTACTGTCAGAATTAAAATCTCCTATAAATACAGAGATGTAGGAAGATCTTAAAGAAGGATAGGACTGGTTAGTATTGGAAACTTTGTAAACATTTCATATATATTAATATATATCTAAATAATAATTGCCATATTACTTGCACCATTTTCAATAAAAATCATGTTTTTTAAATGATTTGATAAAAAAGATATATTTATTATGCATTTCAGTAACTAATGTGAAGTCAGTAATTTTTAAAAAATACACATTGTTAGAGAAATTAAGAGCTTCTTACATTTAATATGCATCTTATCAACAACCAGTGTGTGAATTCAGAAATTTTAAAAAAATGCACAATCAGAAAGAAATGAAGAGTCTTCTGAAATCTAATCACATCAATAATGTATTATGCAATAAATTTTGTAGAGAATCTTTATTTTTGATTTTGATATATCTTCAATGTTTAATGGAATAATTTAAATTAATTTATTAGTTATAAAGAAGATCATCCTTGTAGCTTGGGTGTTTGATGATTTCCAACAACTTGTCATTTTTAATAAACATAACTTAGGACTCTCATTCTTGTAGTTTTGGTATAAATATTCTCCATAAAATCACTAAATTTTATATATGCAAATTTACTGTATGTCTTAAAATTTTAATCTTTAACTAAGAATTCATCATGAGACAAGGTTTGGCTTCAGTCAACACATAAACTTAATCCACAAATGTTGTGTGTATATATATATATATATATATATATATATATATACACACAACATTTGTGGATTAATCTCATTATATATATATATATATATAATGAGATTGATACATGAATAAATTTGAATTTGCCGCATCAAGATTACCAAAATTATGGATTTTACTCTTTACTGATTTAATCATAGATTGGTAATGAGTATAGTGTAAGGCATGATCAGTTTATAAGCTTATTACTAGTAGTGTTAATCCAACACAGTAACATTTTTGATCTTCACATATATGCCTTTAATATATTATTTCATTCAGGTTATATCTATTCAGAATATGATTTACAAGACCTGAATTTACTGGAACATTCATTTGTTGGAATTGATACCACTATCCCAGCCTTTTACTGTGCTACCAGTAACCCAGTTATAAACCATTTCCAATTAATGCTCATTCTATCAGCACCAAACAATAGGTTGGGGAATGCAAAACTCAATCACATTACACTATTTAGTTTAAACCTCTGGTAAAGTTGTGAAATGCACAAATGTAAATTGAATAAAGACTAACAGTTAAAATTCAACAATTTTATTCACGCAGTAACAAGAAATAAGGTATTGGCACACTTCCACAAATAATAAGCTCTGCCAAAATAGTTAGTACAACTATCGATAAAGCTTACAAAGATTATTTTTTCTAGGTAATGGCTTTTTAATAACTTGCATTATCCTCTATTTATTAATTTAAACTAACAATATTATATTTATTTCATATACCTTATTGATGTTTAATGATACAAATAAATAAATAGAAATACAATAAAGAAAATAATTTTACAAAAAAAAAAATCAAATGTATATATTTCAGAGTGAGTGTATTAGTATTAAATTCTAACAAATAAATAATAAGTATTTGTTAATGCTATTAATAAAATTTTGTCACGTGGGATATATATATATACGTAAAAAAGAACGATTTTACTTCTTATCATGCTTATTGATAAACAATTTAGTTTGTTTAAAATAATTTTAGTATTTCTGAATTTGTTCTTACTTGGCTGTTGACAAAATGTATTTTAGTAATGCTTTATTTTCTTGCTATAAAACCGTACTTTCAAATTTAATCCAATAATTAATCCTCTGTAAATAGTTTTATTGACTTGGCTAGAAAACGAATAATTCAGTCTATTAATCCTTGTATTTGGTTGTCAAATGATATAGATTTACTTTATTCCATGAAATAATCGTAGATATTTTGTTACTGAGTTGGAAAATTTATAAATCAATTTATTAATCCTTATTTTTAATCATTTATTTGGCTAACCGTCAGTATGTATATTTTCCTCTTTTTTCTTGCAATGCTAGTAGACAGATATAACTTTGGAACCAGGCAACAATTGTGTTCATAATTCTTGTCACATATCTTCAAAATCTAATAAATTTTACTTTCTTCCATGTTAGAGCTGTCTTTTTAACAAAGGCTGAATCATGCCAACTTCATCCTTTACAGAGCAGCATATTAAAGGAGAGATGGATCGTTGTACGTCTAGCCAATCATACTGACTAAGCTTGATCTGCAAGCATATGTGGTCATTATGTACATTTTTGTAATGATAAATATTAGCAATATTCTTTTATTTTCACAATTGTAATTGTTAAACAGACTTTACCAAGGAAGAAGACAGCAAATGATACACCGTCTGATAATAACTTCCCTTATTACGACTGTAGATTGTTTTAATTACGATTTCTCTGCTAGCAAAATATCTTCTATATCAAATTATTTACTACAGTCTCTTTTAGAGATACTCATTTGTGTTTACTGATGTTTCTCATACTTACAGTTGTTCCCATCCAAAACCCACTTTATGTATATTAATCAACCCCTATGGCAACTCGATGATAAGCAATAATAAACCAAGAAAGAGAGAGTAAAGACCGAGAAAAAAATATTTCTTTGTAAATCTGATTTCATTTTGAAACAAACTGTGTTACATATATATATATGAAAATTTAAAACTTATCAACTTTCTTGTGTGCTTAATAAATTTAATGTCTGGGTTGCCTCAATTCCATTCTCTTTTTTTTTTTTCGTGCAATTATAATTGATAGTTAATCAATAAAAGTTTTTTTAAATAATAACACATAAAATAATTATTTGAGAACATTCACATCAATACATTCTACTAGCTACTATAAGAACTCATTTAACCCTTTTGCTATCAAGCCTATAAAATTTGTCATATTAATTTCTGACTGACTATTATATTCTTTTTTTTTTTAAATTTGTAGTTAACTATGCAATGCTACAATATATATATATTACTTGCAATGTGAGCCTTAGCATGGCTATTGCCCATTCACTACAAATAATCAAATATTTGATTGATCAAGATATCATATGATATTTAAATACTGTAAGAAACAAACAGATTTTGCTTCACTTCATAAATATATAGCTTTTTAACTCTATCATTGCTTTAACCTTAACAAGCTCACTTATGACTTGTATAAAATCAGTATTATTTTAATCAAATAAAAACATAATGATCATTAATGTAATGCTTCTTTACATGAAATTACAATGTATTTTAGGAAGATACCACCATCATTATCATTTTCAATCATTATCAGTTCCACTGCAAAATAAATGCCTATCCAAATTTAATTTAGTTTCTTGATATCTAGCCTCTATTCCTTATATAATATCAGCAAGTCTTCCTATTTTATCCTTACATCTCAAATATGGTGTCTTGCTTGATCTTTTACAATCTCTCATGATTCCATTTAAAATTTCAACTATCTATCTATTACTATCTTTTTTAGAAATATGTCTAGCCCAACTGCATTTCAGTTTTTTTAATTTTTTCAATAATATCAATAATAGTTATTTGTTCTCACTCAACTATTTTGCATTTGATCTGTTCTTATTAGAAGGATGATAACCCTATTTAGTTCAAACCATGTAAAAATGTATTAATAATTAGATTAAAATGCTGTAATTCATCTACCTAGATAAAGATTTGCAAATGGATTTAAGAAAAAGGAGAGAGGAAAATATTTTTGTACAAAGAAATATCATTTTCTTATCAAAGAAATATAATTAGTTAATACTAATTAAAAGATTCAAATAGACTAATAGTAAATTTGTTCTATTGTAAATATTGTTTATATAAAATGGCAAGTGAAACTGGAAGAATAAAAAAGTAAAACATTTGACACAGAAATAGAGAAAGCTGAGAAAACAGACAGTGTCAGTAAAAATATGAGAAAACTACCCATAGTGCATCTCCATGTTTTAAGAGACATTATTAACCATATTTAGAAGAAGTTGGTTAATTAGAATGGCATCTCTGATCTGTGAAAAAGCCACTGGATTGTGAATTGTCATTAAGTAACTATAGCCAATACATGTTTGAAAGTCTCACCATAAGAGAATAAAATCTTTATTAGTGTGTTAGTTGAGCTGAAAAAGGGAAATATTTCTGCAGTACTCAGAATTAATGCAATAAAAACAAGCACTTGTCAGTTGTCTTTAACCAAATTTTGTATACTTATCTATGATTAACACACAATATTTCTCTACCATTAGTATTCTTATTACTTGTAAAAAATAGTAAAAGAAGATTAACGTGGTGGAAGATTCAAGCCTATTCTAGTCAATTGGTATTCAAAATCATAATTCTGAATATATTTAGATGTCTCATTTTTATTCAAATAAAAATGACTTAAAAAGTTATTATTTCCACATATTTTAATATTTTTTTTTAATTCTTAATATTTCTTATTATTATGTTTATGTATATACTTTTTCCATTTTTTCTTACTATTTTTTTAAATTTGGTTTGTATGATATATTGAACTGTACATATATTAGAGTTAGTAAAAAGAGCTGGGATGAAAGTTACTTTTAATTGCCATGAAATATAGCAGAGCTTCTAGAGTCAAATTTAGTCTAATTTAAATTGAACTTTCTCTGGTATAAATACACTCTCCCTTTTTTTATTAGCAGTTTATTTGATTTTATTGAAAATAATTCTGTTTTGATTTGTATTATTTTTAAATCTAATTAGCTGTTCTTTCATTCTCATTTTAAATCTGAATAGAAGTTTCCTAAAACTAAATGTTTGGCTGAGCAGTTAAGAGAATAATATTATTATCATGATGATGTTACCATAGGGGAGTATTCTTGGAAATTCATACCTTATGATCATGATTTTAAATGTGAGAGCTTTTGGCTTTTTCCTATGAATATTACTTTGGTGTAAAATGGACAGAAAATATAACTGAACAATGGTTTGATGATTATTATCAATGTCAATATGATCCAATATTGTCATAGAGGATTTTAGTATAAATATTGAGTTGATTCATCTGAAACACACTTAAACACATGGTGGAAATGAACAGCTCAAAATTTTCTTCAGCATCAAAATGGTAATTTAGTATACATCTTTCATGTAACATATCTTGTTTATTACATGAAATCTATCAACTCAACCATTAATTCACAAAAAGTGTTGAATTCAAAATGACTCAGAAATTTAACAAAAATTAATAACAATGTATTAAAATTTTCAGAAAAATTAAATCCACAGTTAATAAATATAATTTTTATAACATGGCTGGTTCAATTAGCTATAGAAAAATATTAAATGTTTTTAAAAAGTTTAAAATCATAAAGGTTCAAATAAACCTAAAATGATAGAATAGTTTTATTATGAAATAGAAATCTAAATTTTATTTTTTCTCATTATGTATTTATTAATATTTATAAAACTGAGATTCTATAACACATTATTTTAAAAGATATTGTAAGCTTAACAGTTACCAATAATGATCAGGTGTTAGTTTGATCATACTTTTCCATGGATTAGGAAGATTACATGGATATATTTAGAACTGGAATTGTTCCCATAGTATTTTTTATCAGATAACATTATTTAAAAATTATGGGAAATTTTTATTTACTTATTCTATAATGTTGAAAAAAAATTGGACGTGAAAAAAGTGACAAAAAATATTGATGCTTTGAATTGAGAAGTTGCTGGAAACTTTTGAGAATTTCAGATTAGAAATGTTCTTTAACTTGAGTTTAAAGTTGTTATATTTTTAGCATTTCATGCGTTGATCTAATTTAGTAAAAAAAAATGAATATTGCTTTATTAGATATGATGGTGAATGAAAAAGAGAACTATTGACAATGAACAGAATAATAAAAAATATGCTTTTGAGTAATCTAATAAATTAATAATAGGTCATTCTGGAATATTATTATCTATATGATAAAATCAGAAATTAATGTCGACTTTTTACACCTATTTTTATAATGAGCATGCTAATAGCTCTAAACAAGCTTTTCCAATAAATGCCACAAAAGAAAGCATTTAAAATCTCTATCTAGAATTATCATTATTCCCTTGCCATTTTCGAGCTAATGGCTCTCATCAATGAGCCACTAGGACATTTAAACACTAGATCTAAAATCCTAACTCAAGCCCAGCATTTATCTAATGCTTAACTATTACATAGAAAATCTGAATTTTTTAGACATTTATATGTCTTCAAATCCAGCTAGCTAACTTACATAGCTGTATGTGTCTGAATAAACTTCAGCTACACCATATATTAATAGCCTTAGCAATATAACACCACCATTGCCTCAAAAGCCAAACTGTAATAGTAAGAAAATCATGTCATTACATCATGTGACTTAATTTAATAAGATTATATTACAAATGTTATATAATGTGCATGCTAATAGCTCTAAGCAAGCTTTTCCAATAAATGCTACAGGAAAAAGCATTTAAAATCTCTATCTAGAATTATCCCTATCCCAAACCAGTTTTAAGCTAATGGTAGCAATTAGCTCTTGTGGAATTTATCAAAAAAGCTTGTTTAGAGGTATTAGCATGCTCATTATATTACATTTGCAATGCAAGTATATTAAATTAAGTCATATGATGTATGACTTGATTTCCTTACTATTATAGTTTGACATTTAAGGCTCTGGCAAAGTTTTATTTCTAATGCTATTAACATATGATGTATCTGAAGTTTGTTCAGATCCATATAGCTATTTAAGTTAGATAACTGGATTTGAAGATGTATAGATGTCTAAAAATTTCAGATTTTCTACTTAACAGTTAAGCATTAGATAAATTCTGGGCTTGAGTTAATATTTTAGATCTAATGTCTGAATATCCTAGCACATCACTGATGAGAGCCATTAGCTTGAAACTGGTTTGGGGATAGGGATAATTTTAGACAGAGATTTTAAATGTTTTTTCATGTGACATTTATCAAAAAAACTTGCTTAGTGCTATTAGCAAGTTCATTATATCACACTTGTAATACAAGCTTATTGAATTAAGTCATGTGCTGTATGACTTGATTCCTTACTATTACACCTATTAATAAGTAAAAATAATAGCCATAAGTTCATAACCTGTAAAAGTGTAGCAGCTATCTAATGAGTAATAAATATTGAGTGTGATAATTTTTGTTTATATACTGAATGCATTAACACTTACCTGAACACTACAGATTAAATTGGCATTCTTATTCTGTAGCTAAGAATAACTAAATACTCATTTATCGATCTTTACCAAAATAATAATTAGACGTAATTTTTTATTTGCTTTAGTATGCAACAAAAAAAGCAAAATTATTTTAATATATAGACTGTATAAAAAATTGATAAGTAATGAAACAAAAAAAAGTTTTCTCCAAAAGCAATAATAATTCTCAACACCAATAATAGTGAAGATAATAATAATATTCTTCTAATAAAGATCAACAATGTATTTAATAGAATACAAACTATCTAACAATGGATTTAGAAAAGTCAATTAGTGATTAATATAATAAAGAACAATAATAAAGGATATTGAATCATAGCTTGAAACATTTGTGTTCCAATGTGTATTTTGTTTTCTGACTAACATGTAGAGTCACCATATGTGGATATGCAGGATGCAGTCTGCACAAAAGTGCACCATCATAGGAAGTGTTTCAATTTTTGAAAAACATTATTGTTAGAATCGTGTTTTTATTGCAAATCTTTTTTATTTAAATATGAGAGAGTTACTTTTTTACTTAGCCTTGTGATTATTGCTAAAAATATACTACATATTATACTTTCTACTATTGAAATAGTTACAGATTTACTTCATTAGCGTTTGAAATCAATTAATATATATGTATATGTGTGTGTGCTCTGCGCACAGATAATGAAGCTATTAAACATAAGTAAAATTATCAAAAGTTACCACCAAGCGCTTTCAGGACAGTTTATAGTCCCATATTCATGGCTACTTGTGTTTAGTTGAGAACTGTAATATTTCACTATAAATTCAGCAATACTCCTTCAACACTTTAAGCAAATAACTTTATTTATATATTTTACAGTTTCGACTGTACTAGCAGTCTTCATCAGAACTACAACATAAAAAATTAGACAAATATTATATCAATACAACCAAAATTATTATTCTTCATATTTCCATATAATATTAATGCAAATTTATGCAAATTCCTATGAAGATGCTTCATAGACCATTTTCAAGACAGAGAAAAGCAGGCCTCTCTTCTATTGATTGATGCTGGGTCGCTTACTATGTAGTAGGCTTCCCTGACTTTGCGTTTAATATCATTTATTTCAGAGCAAATGACACTGGCTGTGGTGGGTGTACTAAACCAAATGGTTCAGATTAGTATTTTAGAGCAGACCATTCAGAAGAGGTTATGCTATGCTATAAAAACTTGTAATAATTGATTCCTTTCAAGAAAATAACTTTTATTTAAATATCCTAATTTATATAAAAACACATTATTATTTATAAATGAACTTAATTAAAGAACATTGTCTCATAATAATAATAATGGATATTTTGAAATATGTTGGACAACAGTCATATGGTAGATAATTACATTTCTCAATCATATTTTATAATTACCATTATAGAGTGTTTGGTAGAGTGCAGTGGTAGGTTGCCACTTTCTGAAGTATGGAATCCTGTGGGTAAATTGAGTGCTGTCTTGAACTTTTTAAATGCCATTATTATCTTCTTTTTTTTAATATCAATAATATTTTTTTAATACCAATATGTTTTTACGTTTTACTAACATGCTTTTTCTTGGATATGAATTACCATGGAGTTTGTTATCTATGACAAAAACTAGTAATTGATCCATAATATTATCCAAATATATTCAAAAATTGTTGTTTTTTATTTCAGGTCCATGACCTGCTTTAACTACATAATAGTTCAAATTCAAGGAATATGGGATTAATTAAAAAAACACATAATTTTTTAAAAAAAAGCTATTATGTATCAAAATATTTCAAGTTCAACAAATTTAAATATATTGACATTATCATTTAATGCTAATGTAACAACCATATAACTTCACTGAAAACTTTTCTAAATGATGGCACTATTGGAGAAATGCTTAAAACACTTGTTGTTTTGTGAAACAAATCAAGTGCTTAATTTTTTTATAGTTACAAAACATAAAATGCAAATACAGGCTAATGACTTTTAAAAATTTATCAAATAAACAATATAAATATAAAAATTTAAAATATCACACTTTAATATGTATATAATAAAGTATAATACCTAGAGATTAAGTGTAATAAGAAATTAATAAAATAGTGAATGTAGAATGGTGAAATAAGAAGCACATAAAAAATTAAGTTATAAAATAGTGTAGATATTTTGTTATTGAACAAATAAAAGAAAAGCTAACAATAGTGAAATAAGTGTATAAAAATGTAAAATTAAATAATAAAATAGTATATATTGTAATTGAACAAATATAAGAGAAGCTAACATTGTTAATAGAAAACACAAACAAGTTGTGCATGGTGATTCTGAATTAAAATAAAAGTAACTAATGGGTTTTGAAACCAATAAGAACCATTTTTAACAAACTAATTGACATGAATAAATTGGTCTAATTATTGCTAATGAAATCTAAGGTTTATATCAGTATTGTTATAACTATTGTATTTTGAAAAGATAATGGAGGCAAACCAGTATATAAGAAATAGAGAAATCAAGAATCATTTTTTCTCTTTATGATGGTGGTTGGAACATCAAGATTGTTCAGATTTCAAAGGTGCAGCAGTGGAAGATATGGTTGGAGATTGCATCACAGAATTTGGGCTGCTGACTATAGGTAATGAACTATATAAGGTCTCTACAGGGCACTCTCAATTTATTATGAAAGTAAAGGAATTTAAACTCAGTATTTTTCGGTCTATTCATCCACCACTCCATCTCAAGCAACTGATACACATTATCATTCACATATGAAAAAGATACATGATCCTTAATATATGAATTTTGTGCAGGACAAGCATTTATCAATTGTGCCAGATCATAATTTCCCACATACATATGCAATCAGTATTCACTTTATATTAAGATAGGAATCCCTCAAACATTAATGGACAGGTTTTAATCTTCTCACCCTTCTAACTATTCAACCATCCATTTTATTGAAAAACCAATGATGTAATACTCAAAGCTCTTGTGGAAGGGTGAGAAGATTGAAGCCTATCAATTAAAGTTTAAGGAATTGCTATTTTAATATAAATCAAACATTGATTTTATATATGTATGGGAGATTATAATCTGGCCCAATTAATGAGTGCTGGTTCTGCATGAAATATGTATATTGGGGATTCATGTATCATTTTCACATGTGTGTGGTGCATGTATATTGGTTGCTTGAGATAAAATGGAGGATGAATAAACTGAAAAATCCTGAGTTCAAATCCCTCTACTTATATATATTCTAACCTCCTCCCGTATCCTTCACCCCTCGCTCCATAATAATATTTCCACAATAACAACATGCCAAGATTATACTAATTATTCCGGATTTTCGTTACTTATTTATTTCCGGTCAATAATAATTAACATTAATAATAATTCCGGGTTCTTTAGCTCAGTCTATTAAATATATCATTATGATTTAAATAAAACAATTACTAGCTCAGAGTTTTATAAAATCTAGTCGTGTCTATGAAATAAAATCAACACAAATATCTTTTATTATTCCCATGAGACCTGGAGCAACGACAAAGGAACAAGACGAGATATCATTGAGATACTATCCCAATGGCATACGAACACTATCATAAATAATTGACTAATAGCATTCTTACGACTTTTAAAACTTTTATCATATCTTAATATTTTTAAAACAAAATCTAGCTCACATAAAATAAATTAATTAAATAAAATAGAGTTAAATTAATCTAATCATATCAAATCAAATAGATAAATCAATAAGTAAATAAATAATTAAATTAAATCTCAGGTTTATAAATTGTAATTAAAACTGATTTTATATTGCCATAGTCAACTATGATAAGGGAATTTTATGTCATAGTTCACTACGTAATAAATAACTAATTAATAATACCAATGACAATAATAGAGTAATATAATCCTCTTTTCTTTCTAGATGTATTAAATATTTTCGTGGTAATATTTATCAATCCGATAATCAAAAGTTTTGTGGTAACGTTCGCATATATTTTACTTAAGTATTGTGGCAATCAAGTTATGACCAATATCTGTTCTAATTATACTTCTTTCATTTCATTATGTAAATAAAATAAAATAAATTATTAAAATTTCTAATGTTTATTTATTTTGTGCAAAATCTTAAATATGTTTAATTATAAACGTGCGTTGTGATTTCATGCATTTCATGTGTAGGAAAAACAACAACCAAGACACAAAGCTTACTAATAAAATTTTATAACAATTTATTAACATTATAACAAGTAACAATTTGTACATTATTTACAGCGGATATCCCTATTTACTTATTACAAACTCTTTTATTTCTACCCGTTGATGTAGTAACATTATTATTATCTAAATTTATTTACCCTTTTACCATTAATAATTACAAAAAAAAAAAATATATTTCACAATATTATTATCTTCAGATACATGTTTTGAGCTTAGTTTAATACACAAACTTCTATCTATTAAAATTTTCTATTAACATTTATATCCTTATAATTGCAGGTTTATATTTCTATAAAATCTTTACTTTTATGTAAAATTATACAAAATTACAAAATTCTAATTATATTCTTGTTAGTATGGAATCCTACAGAATTTAATCCTTATGACAGTTTGATGTTCAGTTTTATCATCGATCATATAATAATTATTAGTCAAATTATTGATCCTATCCCAAGCTTTATATAGCAATTATCGTCATCCACACACCATATACAAATACACATTTTTTTATTATACCTTTAAATCATTTCACCACACAAAACGTACAATCTCTTTTATTAAAATATCACGTGCAATATTACAAAACCTTATTATTGCTTTAAAACTTAATTCTAAGGTTTTAAGTTCTTTTTTTCTTTTAAATTACATCATATGATTCTCCATCTTTTATAATACTTATACTTTCACTTTGGACTTATACAATTCTACTTTACTCTAGTAAACAACTATTCTTACCTAACTACTATCTAGCTTCCTTTCTATCTTATGTATCATTTCTATAAAATTATCTCCCTGACGATGTATTTTCATGAAATCAAGATAGCGAAGATATAGATGCATTGGATCAAAATAAACAAGATATTATCCTTTATAAAACTTAGACAATCATGGCACAGTGAATTTAAGGACGCCATAGAGGAGTGACTTTTATCTGTCTATCTGCCTCTAATATTGGAAGGATGCTAAAGCTATTTCTTCAGCTTCATCACATCAGAAAGTTTCAAAGATATGTAAAGACACTGTCCAGAATATATGTGCTCAGTTATAGGGCAAAGTTATCTATACTGAGGTCACACAAATTATTATGATCCCCATATTTCATTCCTTATATTTCAATAAAACATCCTCTTGGTTTCCTTTGATATCAGTACTCCCAAGTCACTATCTGATTGATTTCTTCAGATTCATCTCTACATTACATCGACAAATTCTCTATCTACTTTGCTAATAATAATAAAATTCATTTTTAATATAACTATACAGCTATTCTTAAGAAAATTCTTTACTATACTTCTCGTACATTTCTATCTTTATTGTTCTAAACTATTTAGATATTTTCAATATAAAATTCAAAAGAATCACATAATTAATATGTTACTTATTATTACTTATTTTAAATTATTTATTGCATGCACATTTTAAAGTTTTACTACTCTTTCAAATATGTTTGATGTTGGATAAATGTGTACTTATAACTTTTAACATCGTTCATACCTCATTCATTAATAGATGACCTAAAAAAAAATTACATTACATATTACCAATAATATTAAAATTACCAACGATCTCTATCCTCTGGATCGTATTTGTAAACTTCTCCATTCCAGGACTTCTAGTAGGTATTTACAATTTTCCATACACACATTTTTATTTTATTAATATTTCTCTCATTCCATTAACTCATATTTTTAAATATAACTATTATAAAATTTATGTTTATATGTTTCCCTAAGCTAATTCAAATTTTATACTTTAAATACAATAAAAAAAAATATTAAAATTATATTTACGATACATCTTTGTTGCACTCGCTTGGAAAATCGTTCCTGGCAAAGCTAAATAAAAAAATATACTTTATTTTCTGCAGTCCTTTAATGTTCTATTTTAAAATTTTAATTATGTTTATTAATTCTTCTTAGACGATGATCCTTAGTTTTCTTCATATTTTCCTACTTATTCTTGAGATCTCCATTACATAGTCTGCTAGCTTTTTCCCCCGCGCGCTTGGTTTTCCCTCGATGCATCTTGTACATTATTTTAGCAAATTCAATAAATTTTTCTTTATTTCCGTGGATCCATTTTCTCCTATAGTGATTAATTTTATATCTGTTTAAAACATATTTCTTCCATTTCAATATTTTTTTCTCTTTTCTATGATAAGATAAAATCTAGTTTCCTTTTAGTAAATTCATATAGCACTTTATACAGGACTATGGCTTTTCTTCTGCTTTTTACTTTTGGAAATTATATTTTTAAATAATGTTTTCCTTTAATATAACATATTTTCTTCCTCATTTTCTTTATATTTATTTGAACACATAATATGATTTTTCTCATAGAGAAATATGACTTAGTTTTAAGCATTTATAAAACAAATGTTCGTCATAAGATTTTCTCAATAGTAAATATTTTCTTTCTTATATTTTCACACAGCGTCTTCTTTGTATTTTTTAGAGTTATAGGACTTAGTTTCTGGTTGAGCACGAATAAAATAAAACTTATACAATTTTCATTCATTTTTCTTTTAATAATTATTTCAATTATTATTTTTGGTATTTCCATCTTTACTGTAGTATGAATGGTCAAATTTGAATAAATCCACCGGTAAGATCACGTAAAAATTAGCAATTCATCTTTCTGGATACAAATTATATTATCTGTTAAAGATTAACTTTAGAATAATTATTAATTTATAAATTTAAACTACTTTTTTCAGCTTTGATGTTACAAGCAATTCAAAAAGGTTACCGTCCTCTTCAACTTTCACATTTCATCTCCCGCTTCTGTCTATCTTAGATTTTTTTCTTGCCAATTTAAATCCGTTGATTGGTCAATATTTGTTTTTAGCGCGAACAATATTAGTCATTCTATTTTGGGATAATAAACTGTATTTTTAAATAAATATTTATGACGTAATGTCTGGAATATTATTTTAACTTAATATTATTAAATTAAATCATATCTTGATAAACTTAATTTTTGATCTTTAAAATAATTATTAAGACAATCTATAATATTTTTAACTTTTAATTTTAATGATGGATGGCAATTATATCTAGTTTTAAATTCACAAACTTTATTATTATCTACCAAGTGTGTGTGTGCGTGAAGGCATGTAATATACGATCACGTGTCTATCTACTTTATAAAATAATAAATTTTTATTTATGTCTCGGTTTAAATCACCAAAACTAATGTACTTTATAAAATTTTGGAAAATAAATTGAAACTTATAGAACCAAATATAACTCTCACCATCCTAAAGTTTATTAATAAAAAAATATCCTATTAATTTTGAATAACTATAAAATTATATTTCATTTATTTAATCTATTCATTCTAAAACTATTATTTTAAAATTATTACAATAATTTTAACTATCTATAGCTGTGTTATTTTGTATGGCCAGCTTTCACAACCATAAGCAATGATATTAAAACTTTATTTAACTGTTTACTTTTTAAAATACTTTATTACACTATGATCTATTAGGTATTTTAGCTTAAAATTGTATTATAAAACTATTATTACTTTTATATCACCTAAATATTACTTAAAATTTAAAATTTTTTTCATAATTGACCTTTCTATCCTACCTATGACCTACAGACAAGGGCACAATATATATATATATATATATATATATATATATATATATATATATATATATATATATATGAAACATTCAGTAAATGTTATATACTGCCTTAAAACTAATTTTATTATGGTTTTAGTAAGCCCAACATGTCAGCATAGATTGTAAAGATGATAAACTAAAGGTAAAATTATGTATATATTAGTAGTAATTTTATGATAGTTATATGTATCATAAATGTGTAACTCACCATGTATGTTTTGTAATGGTCAGATTTGTATTTATACACTCATGCAACAAAATTCAGAGTCCAGGCAAAGTACACCAAAGCTGACCAAAGTGAAGTGGTGAGATCTCTAATCTGACCAAACTTCAACTCATTTGCTAGTGCTTCATGGTTTAACAGCTTATGAGTGACATTTCTGAAGTCACACTCTGTCTCAATTTAACCTGCAAACTGGCTTAGAACAGATAGAAACATGAGACTCAAGGGATAACTATCAATTTAACTAAGTGGGTGAAATAGACCACTTAACACACAAATTATCTTAACTACAGCAATATATACTCAACATATAAAATCATTAAGAAATTGGGATAGGATAATGTGGATTGGTGTAAGATAATGTGGATTGGTTTGAAATAAAACCATGAGCATAAAAAATATAAAACAAATTTGTATTTTAAACATGTTTATTAAAACAATAATAAATGACATAAAATAAAGTAACAAAATGGCAAGGATTATATAGCATTAAATATGTGTATTCAATACATGTAGGCGGTTGTTTTCTCTTAGCATGTTGAAACCACTTGAGGGTGTAATTTCTATGTAAACAAACAGAATTATAATGTTACCAGGCCATTGTTCTTTTTTTTTCAACTTTATAGTGCTTTTTATTTACAATAAAATCATAAATAATGAAATTTATCTAAAATAAATAAAAAATAAATTGGATAAACCTTTTTTTTTTTAATTTTTTTTTTTCTAAAATGAAATTTGTAATTTTAACAAGAATAAAAACAATATCATGGTGATGCAAATCAAATTTTAACATGAAGAAAAATAAATAATTTCTCCAAAACAACATCATGGCCTTGCAAATAAAATTGTTAATTTTAACAAGAATTAAAAGAAATAATTTTCCCAAAACAACATTGTGGCCACACAAATATAAATTGTAATTTTAATAAGAATAAAAAGAAAGAATTTATTCAAAACAACATCATGGCCAAAAATAAAGCTGGTATTTTCAATTGGTCTCGTAATTTTCTCATGCAAACATGAATTTTAGCATGATTTTGTAAAAGTCATGCTTACACCTCCCCTTTGACAATTGATTAAAATCTCACCCTTGTCTAGAGAAGTGGGGCAAAGTTTCCACAATTTTACTACCTCATACTACATCATTGGATTTGGAAAATAATAACTTGGGCATGCAAATTTGAAGACTTTTGACAGTCTCAATTACAGACACCCACACAAAATACCATAGTGAAATTTAAAATGGGATTGTTCATATAAACTGTGTTACACAAAGTCCAACATTAAGCAGCAGCAGTCATTATGGCAAAATATAGTATTTAAAATGGGATTGTTCGTATAAATTGCATAACACAAAGTTCACCGTAAGTGGTGGCATCCCCTGTGGCAGCAATAAATGTCTTATTTCCATGCTGTAGCATAGAAATAGGCACCACAGACAAGTAAACAGACTATTTCTATGCTTAACCATTGGAATAGAAGATTATATAGTGGCGTGGCCACTTAAATGGCATATTTTTATGTATTTGCATAGAAATTATGCCCTCAAGTGGTTTCAACATGCTAAGAGTAAACAACCCATGTAGGCATTTCCATAGTGAATGAGACTGTTATCAGTACAACTGTCTCAACATATTAAAATAAATGTATATGCTGTTCATAAATCATGCCTAATTATATAACATACCCATCCTATTGTTCATGGTTTTCTAATGTATAAGTTAATAGCCTAGCAAAGATGATGAATAGATACAGATCTAAGGTGGCTGTTATTATTAATAGTATGAGCAAATAAATAAGCTCAAGATCATGCAGATTCAACCTGGTAACCAAGATTTAAGTTTCAGTCTCATGCTAAATAATTAATTAATACGAAGGAAAAGAACTGGTTACCTTTAGATTCACATATATATGCTATGACACTATATAAAACACTAAAATGTAAGTTTGCACTGCAAGTGAATAATTATTCAGGAGCTTCAGCATCAAATGCTCAGTTACTCTGATACCGGATGTTTTGCTGCTATTTATATAAGAACAGATAAGTTCAGGAACTCAGATAGGCTTTATAAAAATAGTCTGGTCCCTCATGTTCCAGTTCTAATAAAGATATCCATACCTGAACTAAAGAATGGGGCAGTCTGTCACTGTGAACCCATTTAAAAGGTGCAGCAAAATGTAAACACATTTAGTGTACTGTATAAAGACACACTTGCAATGCTCACATAAAAGACCCATACATATGCATATAATTAATTAACTGCACTTAAAACAGATAGCTTCTATCTGCTAAACTAATACAATCCAGTTCTTAAACTAGCATTATAATTATGCTGATTAAAAGGACTTAAATTAAATTATAATCTAAGTTAAAATCCTGAATCTGCATATATATTATATATAATCACAATTAAAGAGGGAATATACATTTGATGGGCATTAATAAACATTAACAAATATACTTTAATATCATCTTTAGACAATATATCCCTTCTAACTAACAGATATCAAAAATCATAATATATAAAAACTGACTAAGTACACCCTGCAAATATAATGCAATTTATAATATATATAAAACCGTGATAATAACGAGTATGTAGCGATCGGTTATTATCTATTAATATTATTATTTTGAAACCGATTTATATGCTAACAGCATTTTTAAAATATTTAAATTGGAGATTTTAATTATCTCCATAGTAAGTTAGTTAACAATTATTATTCGCTGTTTCGATAGACGGATATATCATAACATACTTATACATATTAAATTTAAACATAATAAATAAAAACAAAGTACTTAAAACAAGAAATCTAGGCATGACCTCAGTTTTAGAAATTTAAGATAACTGATTGCAGTTATTTACAGATTATAAAAAGTAAAGTCTTTTAATTTATAAAAGTGAATTGAGGTACGTTTATAAGATTAATTTAGGTATGTTTTACATAGTTACTTTAGAAATGTGATTTAACCGATTTTAAGAAATGAGATTGACAATAAATCATTTTACAATATAGAGATAAATTCAGGCAAATTTAGCACAGTTTCTTTTATAAATGATTTAATTTAAAGAGTTTTATATAGAAGGTTCTTTATAGTAACTAAGCTAGCTTGGTGTTATAGATTTACATATTAAATTATAGAGCTGTGCAGTCTTTAAAAGAATATTACCATTCTTCTTGGTAGTAACTTGTAATGCAGGTACATCAAACAGTGGTGTAGTGGCATTCTCTTCAGGTTAGGGCTTACAATATCTTCTTCTTGAGGCAGGCTGCTGGAAATTTTTCTCTCCCTATGATGATGATCATGCCCTAAGGCATGCAGGGATGAATAGAACTTGCCATCCCAGGATAAATGAGACAGCAAATCCAAACTTTGACTAGCCAGTCATGGCATTATGAACTGGTGTGGATCCTGCTATAAAACTCTTTACAAAAATTTTATAGAATGAACTACCTTGCAACAAGAAATCAGCCTATTTATCCATTTTTCAAATTAGGACCACCTTGCTTACTTAGCACCCCCTTTAAAAATGTATACTCAATATATTTTAACTTCCCTGTCATTTTTTTAATATAGCCTTTTTCTTCAATTTTGATCTCTTAAATTCCTAAAGCTTTTAATAGTTTTAGTCTGGAAATGTTATTTATTAAAATTGTACAGAGTTTGGAAAAATGCTATTGTTTTAGATACACCTTAGATAACCTTGTCAAGCAAGATTTTGTTTCTGATTCAATCAAAATTGAGAATTGCTCTAACTTTTAATGACACCCCCCCCACATATAACAGGCCATCTGTAGACCACACACTATTTAAAATGTAAATTCTTTTTAAATAAAACAAAATATATAACATTATTTAAAAAAAAGAAATATACATTCTGTAATATACATACATAAATTGATATAACAGTCATCTATCCACTCATATATGTGCTATATAACTGTGCTGATACTTATATACATGTACTCAGAAAGGGTTTAAACCTGGCATAGATGTAACTGAGGAGAAACAGTTATGAGGGAAGAAATATACTGTTTCAGTATGTATTCAATTCTAAATATGCATATTAATTCCATTGTATATATAATTAATTATTTACATTAAACTGTTCTTAATTACTCTACTTGTTATTGAATCACTGTGTCATATGAGTATTTCTTATTCTATTAGTGAAAGATGTATATTTGTTTGTTCCAATCTCCCATATCAAGAACACAACACAGACAAAATATCAAATAAGTTATCTGGAGATCAAAACAGAAAAAAAAGTTTTGATTCTGAAAGTGAAAAATATGAAATTTTTGATTTTACATTGAATTTTAATGTCAATAATCTAGGGACTTAGCCAAAAGTTATGAACATAAAAATTAGTTGAAAAAATTATTATTTAGGTAGTTAATAAAGATTTTCTTAAAGATAAATCAGGTCACAAGTTGTTAGAATAATGTTCTCTATATTTACAATGTGGAAAGAAAATTTCTAGAAGTATGTAAATAAAAAGACAAAAGTATAAATAGTTATAATTTTTTAATATTCTACTGCTTGTGTATCTTTTGTTAACTAAAATTTTATAAAATTCAGTTTGTTTTAATTTACAAATTTTATATTATGGGATTCAGGGTACTGGAATTTAACTTGCCACTTAGTGGCCCTGCTAATATTAAATAAGCAATAAGTCATCTAATAAAGTTAATTTATTAATTTAACAATTATATCTTTCTGTGTTTAATAACATTTTGTTAGTTTCTATATCAACTATAAAAAGACTATAAATAATGTTAGGAAAATTCAAAATTATGAAAACTCAAAAAAAAAACCTAAAATAATAGAATATTTTGAACATGATATTTAAATTTAAACTTTATTTTATTTCAGCATATATTCATTAAAATGTATAAAACTGAGATACAATGACTAATTATGCAAAGATTTATAATATTTCAATCAACTGTCAGTAATAATCAAATATTATCATTTGATCATACTACCATGATATGTATTTGGTCAGTCTGTTTTCATCAAGATTATGAACATGCACTTAGGGTTTCCACTCCATCACACAATTCTGAAATACAAGAATAAAAACATCTGAAGAAGGCAAATGATCCCCAAGGTAGGTAACTTTTCATTCTTCAGATACCCTCTATCATAATTTTTTAGACATGTTTTATCATTTGCTTAGTATTTATCAATACCAAATTATTATTTCTGCACTCACTATTTTGATGGCATGGAATGTATATTGAGAGTCATTTGTCTTTTTTTAATGTTTTTAATTCATAAATTTCAAGAATATGTGGAATGAAAATTTCAAGTGTGTATAAAAATGTATTTCACATTAAAAAAGAGATATGAAGTTGAGTTATATGTAGAATTAAAAACAGGTATTTAATCTTTAACAAATTTAAAGTTTATTTCTCTCTAGTTTAATAAATTATTAATAATAATCATTAATGTAGTTAATTTAAAGTGTTTAGTAACAATTTTATGTGTGTAGAAAGTTTACCACTTGCAAATCAAAGTGTAATACTTTTACAACTAAGAATAGTCCCCATAATGCTTTGCATCAGTTATTGATTTTTGATAATCATATGAATGGTATTTTTCTCAGAAAGACTTATTAATCTATTTATTTAGCACATTATTTAAAGACATATTTATAAGAGTGATGATGGTTCTAATTTATGAAGACAGATAATATGCATTTACAAAGTTTTAGAGATATTAATAAATTACTCCTATAATTTTTCATCTTGTTATTTAATTAATAACAACTAATTAATTGCAATTAAACTCCAGGTATATGAAGTATGCCTGTATTTCAAATATTACAGATTTAGCCAGTATCCTGCCCATCCATTGTCTGTGTATTTAAATGGACAAGATCCTATACACAAGGGTCAGACTGGCTTAAGGTCAATATGAGCATGACAATAATATTAGCATCAGCATGGGATTTGGGCATTCCATCATCAGATTTTCAATGGTATTGATAGCTGTAAAATTGGAGGGGGGAGTATATTGAAACCTGTCCATTAAAGTTTTAAGATTTCCTACTTTGATATAAACTGAGCACTGATTATATATATATATATATATATATATATAATCAGTATATATATATATATATATTATATTAACGGACATATATATATATATATATATATATATATATATATATATCAAATCAAAACTACCCCAAATCTAAAATTAAACCAGACCAGCATAAAAATAATATTAAAACACAACCTAAGGTTTCACTGCTACAAGCAGACTTCTCAAGTGTAAAGAACTACAAAAAAACCACACATTATATATACCATTAAAACTACCCACAAATACATTCACTTCCCATCCACCCTTAATATTAAAAGAACTCTTAAATAAGTTAATTGCTTCAGAATAATAAATTTTCAATAATAAAGACTCTTTAATTCTTCTTTTGATTTCATTTCTCTCAAAGAAGACAACCTTAGCTTCATCAAAATCAATAGTGTGGCCTGTATCTTTTTCATAGACATACAAAGCAGAACTAAGATATCTATTTTTAACTTTACTTTTATGAACCTTTATTCTTTCATTTAAACTCAAACTACTCTGACCTATGTAAACCTTCTTACAAAATAAACAAGGAATAAAATATACCACACCAGGAATAGTCTTTCTATCAAAAACTTCTTTTGTATTATTTAATAAATTATTCAATGTAACACCCCTTTTCCAAGCAATTTTCTTATTTCCAAACAATTTACTATTTCTACACACAATTTTATAAGAAGACAATTTAAATGTGAAATAAAATCATATTTTTCTTTAACCTTTACATCCTTACAAATATTACTATTAAATAAAATACTTTTAACAAATTTATCAGAGTATCCAACACTCAAATAATCTTTATAAAAAATATCATTTTTATAAAGATTATTTGAGTGTTGGATACTCTGATAAATTTGTTAAAAGTATTTTATTTAATAGTAATATTTGTAAGGATGTAAAGGTTAAAAAAAAATATGATTTTATTTCTTTGCCATTTAAATCGTCTTCTTATAAAATTGTGTGTAGAAATAGTAAATTGTTTGGAAATAAGAAAATTGCTTGGAAAAGGGGTGTTACATTGAATAATTTATTAAATAATACAAAAGAAGTTTTTGATAGAAAGACTATTCCTGGTGTGGCATATTTTATTCCTTGTTTATTTGTAAGAAGGTTTACATAGGTCAGAGTAGTTTGAGTTTAAATGAAAAAATAAAGGTTCATAAAAGTAGAGTTAAAAATAGATATCTTAGTTCTGCTTTGTATGTCCATGAAAAAGATACAGGCCACACTATTGATTTTGATGAAGCTAAGGTTGTCTTCTTTGAGAGAAATGAAATCAAAAGAAGAATTAAAGAGTCTTTATTATTGAAAATTTATTATTCTGAAGCAATTAACTTATTTAAGAGTTCTTTTAATATTAAGGGTGGATGGAAAGTGAATGGATTTGTGGGTAGTTTTTAATGGTATATATAATGTGTGGTTTTTTTTGGAGTTCTTTACACTTGAGAAGTCTTCTTGTAGCAGTGAAACCTTAGATTGTGTTTTAATATTATTTTTATGCTGGTCTGGTTTAATTTTAGATTTGGGGTAGTTTTGATTTTATATTGACTAGTTTAGCTTTATGCTTGTAATGTTTATATATATATATATATATGTGTGTGTGTGTGTGTGTGTGTATGGGTGTGCGGAAGATTATGATCTGAGCCAACCAATGAGTGGTGGTTCAGCATGAAATACATTTATTAGTGATTATTCATTTTTTTCATATGTGTGTAGTCATTTGTATCTGTTGTATGAGATAGAGTGGATAACTGAAAAAAGCTTGAAAGTCTGTTCCAATCCCCTATAATTACAATTAAACTCCAGGTGTATGAAGTATGACTGTATTTCAAATATTAATAACAGCAAAAAAATAATTTTGTTTGATTTTTTTATATTTTTTACATACATATATATATATATATAAAACCCTTCTGGTGCTTATTATCAATACAATATTACTTTTACAAAATAGTATTCATTTAAATATTAATGTTTTTTTAAATTTAACTTTACAATTTTAATGTAAAAATATTTATAATTCATATAATAAAAAATTTACATTTATAATTTGTTTTTTATTTTGACGAAGTTATGCTTACTTAAACAGTTTAATCTCCCATATTAGATCCAGTTTTCTTTTATATATGTATATATATAAGCTGTTTCTTATATTATTTTTTTAAACAATTCCAAAATAGCAATATAAATCTAATATTACTTTTTAAACAATAACAAATTAGTATTGTAAGTGAAAAATTATTTCTGTTGTAAAATAATTTACATAATTATATGAGTCTTTATAAAAATTATGTAATTATAGTCAAAGACGTTTTTGCTATTGATTATTAATAATTTTACTATTCATTACTAATAATCTATGTAATTATTAATAAAAATAATCATTGTGTTTGTATATATACAGTTTTTTTATTTAAAATTACCCCAAATCCAAAACTCAAACAGACTAGCCAAGAAAAAATAAAATCAAAAACACAGTCAATGGTTTCACCGCTATAAGAAGGCTTTTCAAGTGTAAAGAACTACAAAACAACACCTATTTATATTAAACATTACCCATAAATCCATTTACTTCCCATCCACCCTTAATATTAAAAGAACTTTTAAATAAGTTAATTGCTTCAGAATAATAAATTTTCAATAATAAAATTCTTTAATTCTTCTTTTTATTTTATTTCTCTCAAAGAAGACAACCTTAGCTTCATCAAAATTAATAGTGTGGCCTGCATCTTTTTTATGAGCATACAAAGCAGAACTAAGATATTTATTTCTAACCCTACTTTTATGAACCTTTATCCTTTCATTTAAACTGAAACTACTCTGATATATGTAACCTTCTTACAAAATTAAGGGATAAAATACACTACACCCAGAATAGTTGTCTATAAAATATTACATAAGTTATGTGTTGTGTGTTTATATGCTATCATCATTTTCAATGATTATTGATCCACTGCAGGATAAATATCTCACTAAGTTTAATCCAGTTTGTCTGATCATTAACCTCTCTTCTTTAAATCATACCAGTAAACTGCTTTATTTCATCCATCTTTCTCTCATGTGGTCTCTTTGTAGATCTTTTACAATCTCTTGAAACCATTTTAAGATTTCAACTGCACATCTGCTATTGTCTCTTCTAGTAGTATGTCCAGCCCAGCTCCACTTCAGTTTTTTAATTCTTTCAATGATACCAGGAAAGCATATTTGTTCTCTTATCCATTTATTTCATTTTAGATCCCTTTTTGTTATTCCTAACTGTTAAAAGTGATAAAACTAAGTCCTATTAAAAATCATAGATATATGAACAATTCTATTAACTACTGAAATAATGTACATGCAAAGTACTATTTAATTCTCAAGCTTTAAACCTAATTTAAATATTATAATTTAAAATACTACCTAAACTGTTATTGTCAAAATATTTGTATATATATAATTTTACTATCACAATAAATACGTTTGTTTAAAAAAACATCAGAATTAATATTAATCATAGTGATTAGATAAAAAAAATTAAATAGATAATCTAATCTAACCACTAATTTAATATAAAAAAGTAATTTATTTTACTGTTACAATATTACAAGTAAAACTCACTATACATATTGCCACTCACAGCAAGCTAGAGTAGTCAATGGATGCCAAAAGGCTTGTGCACAAAATCCCCATTCTGGGCCTACTCATCCAATATCCCCAGACTAGTTTCTGGCTTATGGTTTTGTCCGTGAGGAGTCTTGGATCTGAGAGCACTGCACCTAGATCTTAGGATCTAATGCAACCCTCCAGACCCCTTCTTTTATCTCCACTTAACTACAAAACTATGAGTTTTAAATTAAAAACACCTTAATGTCTTCAATCCAAGCCCATTAGCTTATATACTCATATGAGTCTGAACTAAGTTCAAGTACCCATACATTTTGGTGTTTTTGGTTCTTTAATAACCATAGCCACCACTAACCTATTAGGCAGGATTGGTTTTAAGCCAATAAACATCACATGACCACCACTTCTTATGCTTGTGTATAACTGTTTTAGAACAGACAAACTCACTATATGTATAGCCACACACAGCAAGCTAGAGTAATCAATGGATGTCAGAAGGCTTGTGCATAAAATCCCGATCGAGAACCTACTCATCCAATATCCCCAGACTAGTTTCTGGCTTGTGGCCTTTGTCAGTGTGTAGCCTTGGATTTGAGAGCATTGCACCTAGATCTTAGGATTTAATGCAATCCTCCAGCAGCCACCTTTTATCTCAACTTAACTACTAAACTATGAGTCTTAAATTGAAACCCCCTTAATGTTTTTAATCCATGCCCAAGCTTGGATTGAAAACATTATGGTGTTGTCAATTTAAAGCTCATAGTTTTGTAGTTAAGTGAGATAAAAGGTGGCTGCTGGAGGGTTGCAGGTGTTTTCAATTTAAGACTAATAGTTTTGTAGTTAAGTGGAGATAAAAGGTGGCTGCTGGCAGGTTGCATTAGATCCTAAAATCTAGGTAGCTTGGATTAAAAACATTAAGATGCTTTCAATTTAGGAATCGTAGTTTTGTAGTTAAGTAGAGATAAAAAGGAGGGTTGCATTAGATCCTAAGATCTAGGTGCAGTGCTCTCAGATCCAAAGCTCCTCACTGACAAAGGCCACAAACCAGAAACCAGTCTAAGGATATTGGATGAGTAGGAACTAGATGGGGATTTTATGCACAAGCCTTCTGGAATCCATTGATTACTCTAGCTTGCTGTGTGTGGCAATACATATTGTGAGTTTTGCCTGTTTTAAAACAGTTATACACAAGCATAAGAAGTGGTGATCATGTGATGTTTATTGACTTAAAACCAATCCTGCCTAATAGGATAATGGTGGCTATGGTTATTAAAGAACCAAAGACACCAAAATGTATGGGTACCGAACGGAGTTCAGACCCATATGACTATATAAGCTAATAGGCTTGGATTAAAAACATTAAGGTGTTTTCAATTTAAGACTCATAGTCTTGTAGTTAAGTAGAGATAGAAGGTGGCTGCTGGGGGGTTGTATTAGATCTTAAGATCTAGGTGCAGTGCTCTCAGATACAAAGCTCCTCACTGACAAAGGCTACAAGCCAGAAACTAGTCAGGGATATTGGATGAGTAGGCACTAGATGGGGATTTTATGTACAAGCCTTCTGGCATCCATTGATTACTCTAGCTTGCTGTGTGTGGCAATACGTATAGTGAGTTTTGCCTGTTTTAAAACAGTTATACACAAGCATAAGTGGTGGTGGTCATATGATGTTTATTGGCTTAAAACCAATCCTGACTAATAGGATAGGGGTGGCTATAGTTATTAAAGAACCAAAGACACCAAAATGTATGGGTCCTGAACTGAGTTTAGACCCATATTCAAAACATTAAGGGGGTTTCTATTTAAGACTCAGGTTTTGTAGTTAAGTGGAGATAAAAGGTGGCTGCTGGAGGGTTGCATTAGATCCTAAGATCTAGGTGCAGCGCTCTCGGATCCAATGCTTCTCACTGACGAAGGCCACTCTGGGGATATTAGATGAGTAGGCACTAGATGGGGATTTTATGCACAAGCCTTCTGGCATCCATTGATTACTCTAGCTCGCTGTGTTTGGCAATCCGTATAGTGAGTTTTGCCTGTTTTAAAACAGTTATACACGAGCATATGAAGTGGGGGTCATGTGAATATTACAAGTAGTAAGAGAAAATTTTTAAATTGATTCATTTGCTTTGGACAAACTCTCAGCTTTATTTAGTTTTTATGATTGCAGAATTTATTTGTTAGACTGTGGAAAAAAAATCTATCATTTCAAAAATGAATAGTAAACTATGAAAAGAACTGAGAGTGAGGTTAATCACTTTTGCACATTTTCAATTTTATTTTTTTTAAAAAGGTAAAGGTACGTTTGAATTATAAGAAGAGGAAGATTATGGTTATTATACTTTTAAATAAAATAATAAAAATATTTAACATTTAAAAATGCTATTCTGTAAAAAATATATATCAGAACTATTATTTATCAGTAGATGCAAAAAAACAAACAATGGTAGTGAAAACAAATGATGGTTCTATAAAAAAAAAAAAAAACAGTATATACATGTCACTAATTTTGAAAATAAAAAATGTAGTTACTAAATACAAAAAAAAATTACATGCATAAATGTTGAAATAAAACTTCACTATATTAATTAGTAAAATTTGTTTAAATGAAAGTCTAATTTTTAATTTTGGTATAAAAATAAGTCCTGCCTTATTTTTATTTGTACGAATATGCTAAATGTATAAGTTACATATAGATTTGTAAGTAAAAATATAATTAGATTATAATAGGATATATGGTTTCAAAACTATGGTTGAACTTATGTGTGTGAACAAAGATAAATCTATCCCTAGAATTAAGTATATTAACCCTGTTGCTACTATAGCTCTGCACTCATTAGGATTCAATATAAACTTTAAGTATAAGCATCTAGAATATTAAGACAATAAATAGAAGTATGGGGAAGGGGAGTGAAAATGATTTAAGAGTTTGTTGTTCTGGGAATAGCAGCTGATTTAATAGACTATGAATTGCTAGACAGTTGGTGGTTAGGTTTGAAAACAATTCTAAATGATTAATAGTAATTCAAGAATACATCCACTACTGGTATCTAATGACTTAATAGATAATATGTATAAAGAAATTTAAAAATAATTGTACAATGATAAAAAAAAATTAATTCAATATAGAATAGGAAATAAGAATTGAAAAATTGGTAAGTTTTTGTAAAGAAAATAGCATACTAATAAAGAGTATGTAGTTTAAGAATCATCACAAACAGAAGCTTCAAAATTACAGATAATGGAAGTAGATTTAATTTGTATTATATGTTGACTCAAAATAGAATTGGAAATAATATTAGAAGCATATATCAACATTATGGAGCTAATTCAGAATACAAAATATTAATAGGAAAAGTGTGATTGTCCATTAAGACAATAAAAATGGGATAGTCTAAAGAAAAAATATTTATGTATGTTCAATAAAAGAAAATAATTATAAAAAAATAGCTAAATAATGGAATTAATCCAAAATCAAAAATGGAAATTGTTTAAAGAAAATTTAAAAGAAAACTATAAAATCTGTAATAAGTATGAAAGAAAAAAAGAAAAAAGACTTAATGTTATAATAAGTTGACTTTTAATATAATAGAGGGAAAAAAATAGTTGTAGATGCAAATTGATCTAAAAAGTTTAATAGTAAACTGAGATGTGTAATTAATAAAGCTAGACAAATGCAGTTAGAAGAAAAATGTAGATAGATATAGGATTTATAAAGAAGATATATATTTAGCATACAATAGAACAAAAACTGTTTAAATAGTAAAAATAGATTTTGGAAATGATGATCATTACTAAATAAATAAAAATTGGTAAATTGTTAACAAGAAAGGAAGTATTAAAATTCTTGAAAAATGTATAGATTGTTATAATAGAGATATAGACCTTTTTTATTTTAATTGCAATTGTCTGATAAATAAAGACAAATGTTGAAAAAAGATGTTATAAAAGTAATAGATAAAATGGAATAGAAAAACTCAGAATATTTGAGAGAATGCAAATGAGTTTTTAAAGACTATTAAAGTAATAGTTTTAAAAAACTAGTTGATAGTTTATAATATAATTTAGGAGTCTACTAAAAAAGAAATGTGAGAATTTTGAATATTTAGGTTAATAGCAATTGCTACAAGTTGATATTGAGGGTATTAATAAATAATTATATTTTTGGTAGTTTAAAATATATTTATAACTGAAAAGTATTCGGAAAATATAAAAGAGCATGAAATTTAACTGAAGTAATTAGAGCAATTATTAAAAGATGTACAGAAAAAAGGAACGAAATTAGTATTTACTTCATTTATCTTGTAAAGACTTTTGATAGGATAATGTGAATTATTTTGTTGAATATTTTAAAGTGAAACGTCAAAGAATGGAAATGTTTTTAAAAAAATTTGGATATGAACCATAAAACATTTCTAAAATTAAATAGATGTCTGAAATACACATAAATAGAGCGTTAAGTCAAGCTGTTTTTTTAATGTGTTTATTTAACTTAAGAATTTTGTTCTGAAATACACATAAAGAGAGCGTTAAGTCAAGCTGTTTTTTTTAATGTGTTTATTTAACTTAAGAATTTTGTTCATTTGTTTGTCTATGTGAAAATTTATAAGCAGTTTGTAACATATTTCTATGGAATAGAGTTCCTTCAAATTTTACACATGTGGTAGGTATTGATAGTCATGCAATATGACACTAAAATATTTCAAGGTTATTCAGCTACCTATTCAGTCCATCAGTGTTAGCAGGTGAATTATAAACACATAATATTGGTTCAGTAAGTTTTCAGTAATGTGCATCAGATGGTGATATTTTAAAAAAAATGATGACATTGAATATTTATTATAAAGCATTTACAGTTAATTAAAATAAATAATAAACATGAAGAATAAAATCTTAATATCTCTTAATTATTTAACTAAAATTTGTTTTTGTTTTTTTTTTAAAAAAGTTGCTTTCCTAAACAAGACATCTTACAAAAAATTTTAAATATGCAGTAATTTTATTTCAAAAATTATAAACACAGTGGCATTATTTACATTCTTAGTTTGTAAACATGGATATGAATAGTTACAAAAAGTCTGTTGCAAAATATTTCATAACTAAAAAATAAAATATAAAAAAATATTTTATAAAAAGCCTTCATTTAATATAACTACATAACCAGAATTCTTAGATAAAATTTGGGTTGGGATATTTAACTTAAAATAAAAGTGAGGGCATTCACAAATTAGTTAATTTAAACATTAGTTTTAAAAATAGTGATTGAATTAATTAATTTATGGATGCTCCACTTTTAAAATTATGGCAAAGAAAAAAAATATTTTTTTGATTTTTAGTGCATTGCTTCTCAGATTAAATAAAATCATTTTTTGTAAAATATTATATATATATTATTTTCTGTTTTGACAAACGTGCATTTAAATGAATTATTAAATGAGTCTTGACTTGATAAGAAAAGAAAATTCTTTATATGACATTGGCTGATAATATGGTAATATTATTTGATAATGAGAGTGATCTTATAATAAACTTATAATGATAATAAATGTGAATAAAACTAAAGCAATAATAACAAGTAACAAGGGTACAAGACTGATATTTGAATAAAAAAAGTATAAAGCAAGATCTGAGAAATTTGTTATCAATTGGAAGTAGTGAGAAAGAAATTAAAAGAGAATGACTAGCATGACTTTTTATTAGTTTGTAATTATTCTGTAACATTTAAAATGTAAATGTGATAAAGAATATTGCATAGTTATTTTTAGTGTTGCTTTATATAGATCAGAGATCTAAACAATTGAAAAAGTAGAAGAAATAAAAGTGAAACTCAAAAAATAGAAGATTTGAGGAGAATAATGAAAAGTTGAACAGGATTGTAAATGTATAGTGTTAAAAAAAAGTTTGTAAAAAAATATTATTTAAAATTTTTTGAAGAAGGTGTGAACTGAACATATATCTATAGATAAAGGAATTAATTCTATTGGAAATGAGAATGAGAATGTAATATAAAAAAGAGATTGTTCTTTGAAGAACAGAACAAGTGATAGAGAAGTTTCTAGAAAGAGATCAAAGTCATAGTGCAGGATATGCAATAATAATGTATAGATAAAAATGAAACTGTTAGTGATTCTGATAAAGAAATATTTATATTGTTCCTATTCTTGGACTAATAAAATATGTAAGAAAATACATTTATACTTAAACAGCTGATTCCAAGTTTCAATATAACACAGACTAATAAATTATCACTAAAGCCCTAGCAACTGATCTTTGTGATAGCTGATAATACATTACTATTTATCCTGATGAGCCTAATTTAAGGTATACAAATACTTTGTATATGAATAAAATACTATAGTTAATTAACTTTCCTCCATTTAAAATTGCCATTAAATTAATAATATTTGTCATATGATTAAAACTCTCAAAAGACTTTAATTTAAAGCCATTTTAAAGTTAAATGGATTCTGGAAAAAGATATTCAATAACTTACCCGGGTTTAACTTAAGCGAATAGTTTTTTTAATGAAATCAAAATAATATGTGTTGTGATGAGTTGATTATGCTCCCTGCTTAAACAAATAAGGTATCGTAAAAATCTTGATCTTTTTCTGTAAGATTTTTTTACATTTATAAATATTACATTTAAACCATCAAGAATATCTGTAACTATAAAAAAGATATTCAGGACTGCAAATTTTAGTACAATATCACAGAGGATGTTCCATTAGTTTACAAGTCTACATATTTTATTAATTTTTAATGGAAAGTTTTCCAATCAAAAATAGTCATTACTACAAAATAAGATAAAAATCTCACCCTTAATATATTTATTTCAATCCTTCGTTACACTCAAAAATTATTTTGGAAACTGAAAAAAGAAAATCCACTGAATCAATTAACTTTCACATTTGCATTCACAAATGGTACTGGAAAAAGTTCTCTGCTTTAAATTTAATAGAACTGGGAACTTAAACATAATTTAGATATATAGTGTTTTATCTTTATTCCCACCAGCATTATCAAGTCCAATTATTGTATCAACAAACCATTTAAATACATTTATTAAGATTTTTTTAAATTATAAAATGTTCATAGAGTATTTGAAAATTATCTTTAGACTACAAAAGATAAGAGAATAAAAAAGTTTTGGACCAGTCTTTTTTTCATTTTTTGTAGATTGATGAAACTTTGCCCAAGTATAATTAAAATATTATATAATTAAGAAGTTTATAATTAAAATGTGTTGTTCTTTTAAATAAATATGATCATTTGGACTACATTGCTCCATCTAAAGCAGGGCTGAAGAAACTTTTTCTGCCAAAGGCCATTTGGATATTTATAATAACATTTGTGGACCATACAAAACTATCAATTTAAAAATTAGCTTGCTAAATAAGATCAAAAATTTAATTAATTTACCCTTAATCATTAGGGATGGGCAAGCTTTTCAAGTAGCAAGCTAATTTCAATTTCCCTCTTTAAACAAGGGCCACAATTTTTTTTTTGTGAATTATAAATAACACCATTATTATTCAGGACTGTTGCATGCTTAATGACAACTTTTCCAATTTGTCATGTAACTATTTTTGTGACATGTTTATATTCTCGAAATTGCTTTTATATACTAGGCAGATTAATTCTACAGCAGGGAGAATGCAGCCTTTTATAAACTCCTCATCAAAAAATGGTATCAAATTAATCTTTTTTAAAAAAATAATGTAACTTGCTTTTACTGAATTTCCTGATTTGTCTGTATTTTTTATCAAACATATCAGCCATTTGATGAAACTACTTTTCAAGTTTTTGATTCTAATATTTTTTTCTTCCCAACAATTTTGTTATAATCAGAATGTTTGATAAATAGTGCATTTTAATATCATGTTTTTTATTAAGTGAAATATTCTTCAGGCATATCAGACACATCAACTTACTATTTCTATAAAAAAAAATATGTATTTGGTTCGTTTCTTTTGAAATGCTGATTTTCTGACAATTATTTTTATTTTACATGATGCAACTATTCTTATAAAAATAAAATTAAATGCAAAATAATAATAATAATAATAATAATAATAATAATAATAATAATAATAATAATAATAATAATAATAATAATAATAATAATAATAATAATAATAATAATAATAATAATAATAATAATAATAATAATAATAATAATAATAATAATAATAATAATAATAATAATAATAATAATAATAGTAGTAGTAGTAGTAGTAGTAGTAGTAGAATGAAGTTAAATTCGAATTTTATATTTCCTAACAAATGTTTGTCTGCAAAAGCATTATAAAAAATAAAATGCTCTCAGCATCATAAGTTAAATCTACAGTCAGATTGGTCACATACTATAGAAAATTTATTAAAATATTGTACCTTTGATAGAATAAATTAGAACTATTATAATGATTATAGAGAAAAAGATGTAGAGAAAAGAAATATTTTCTTTTACTTAACTATTAATTCAATATTTGCACTAAGCACCTGCACACGCTGTTTAAATAGAAGTTTTTTTAAAAAAATTCTGTAGGCTGTATTGAAAACTTTTGAGGGTCATAATGGACCCAGAAACTTGAGGCTCTCCACTCCTGATCTAAAACATTAGCAAATAGATTTCACATTTGATTAGAAAAATATAAAAGTACCTTTACTTCATATGTTCTCTGTAGATCTAAATGATATGTATTGTTTAGCACTCATTAAACAATTGCAGTGAATTTAAAAAGTTAAACAAATGTAATGATGGAACAAAATAATCACCAATATTTCTCACAAAAAAGCCATAACTGGCCCATCAATGTTTTATGTTGTGAAAGTAAAATTAAAACTAAAATAAAAGTTTGATTTTCACATGCCCTTATATACATGTAGTAAAATACAATGCTAATTTTTGTTGTGACAACAAGAAAAGAAAATGAATTCTTAATTAACTAGAGATGCCATAATAGTTCAAAATCACTGTACTAAATATTAAGGGAATAAATAATGAAAGTACGAAAACCAAGTATTTCAAATTTTGAAAAGCTACACAAATATATGTTTTTGTTGTGTAATATGTTTTTTTCTCTTTTCACAAAAAAGGATATTATTATTAGAAATCTGATTAATCAATTACCAGATGGTGGAGATTTTTATGGGTTTTTTTTTAAAAACTTATCTCCAGATATGAATACTTTGATACACATTTACCAATTACTATTGGAGTGTTCAACTGGATTATGCATAGACTAGATAGCTGAAAAAGTCCAATCTTGTTCAGAAATCTTCAGCTACAATGAAAAAATGTCTGTTTTATCAGATTTAAGTCTAGGTAAGGGATAAGGTGCATCCTCTGTCTATTTTGCTACAAAGTCTTATATAAATGATATAAATGAATTGTAATTTATATTGTCACTCTATATAATATGAAATAAAATTGAACTTTTAAATAAAAATATATAAAATAATATTAAAAATTCACATGATAGTCAACAATTATTTCAGACTTCATATTTTCATTATAACCTTCTCCCATTCTTGTTGTAAAAAAGTTGCAGTATGTTTTTTCTATAAAAGTTCATACAAATTTTATAAACAAGTTAAACTTGGTAATCACTATCACATGAGAATATTTATTTTATGATTCCTAAATTTATTCAGCTAATGATTTTATACTGCACTACCTCTTTTCTTAAGTATAAATAAAACAGTTATTCTGCTTTATAATTTTTTAATCCTTTGTAGCTACTTATGCTACCATAGTAACATCTACTAACAACTAATCTCTCTTCTGGGACTATAATCTCATCTAAAATATAATTCTCTTACTGGAGCTTGTTTTTATCTTCTACCCCTCTCGTAAACCTTCCAATCTCTTTCCATTTCACCATCAACCTAATGACCTACTCGTCTGAACTAGTTTCGAACCTATCTTAAATGTAAAAATGTTATATATAAGTCGAGCAGGAAAACTTCTATCATGGCCGCTTGAATGGCATCATCCATTTACATACGAATGTACGCTATAATTAGACAAGTTTGATAAAATTATAGCGTAGAAATGCTCATAAATTATTATAAAATGTTTTATTAATTTTCAGTCAATTCTTAATTATATTCGCTATTATATTCATATGTGGGTGGATAAGTTAAACATTGAAATAATGGCAAAATGATTCGTATATATATATATATATTTAAGTTTAAATAAAAAGATATAATGTGAAACGTTTTCTTTAAAACATATTTAACGGTTTTCTGATTTAATGTTTTACATATATAATTGAAACTAAAGTATTTTCTTTAAATTTGTTTTTTTTTTTTTAAACAAATAATTTTGTAAAAATGAATATGTTAAAAGTTATTTATTTCAGTAAAATAAAAAATTCGTTTATAATTAAAAATGAGAATTTTGTGTAAACAAGAAATCAATTAATGACCGCACCCGGGTAAATGTAAAATCTGTTTACTGATTGATTTTTGTTTGCAACAAAAGTCTTTATCATTAAATCAGAATACTATTACTTCTGCTAAGCTTTAACATTCTATAACACCTAGAAAGGAATTTAATTAGTGAAATCTGAATCGAATTATATGATTTATATATTTTAATAATTTTAAGTAAATTAAATATAACACCTCGGAGATTTTATCAGTAGTAAAAATTAGATTAAATTATTTTTGTTTAATTAAAAGTCAATTAGTCCCGAGGCAAATGAAATTCCAAAAAGGTGTTAGGGCTTGGTAGAAAAATATATAAATAGGCATTGTTTTAAGCGGGAGAGATACTCCATCTTGCTTTTAAAGAGCTGTTAATATCAGAAGTTATCAATTGTTTAATTTTACCATGTCTGTCTAAAGTCAGGCAAGATTTTGCTGCCATTCCCGTGATGGAACGCTGAAGTTCAATCCATCCAATGCCAAAGCAACAACCAACAACCTTATACCCAATAAAAGATGCCATAAGACACTAAAAAGGACTTGCCTTCATCCCAATTTCAATCCAGCTACAGTAACGCCATTTTAAAATCATCTCCCAACTAAATATAACATGCCATAAGGTGCCAAAGAAGTCACTTTTGTTCCAGCTCGAATATTTCCAGTTCAGCTATAGAAGAACTGTCTTAATATTAATTAAGTAGCAGAGCTCTGTATAAATTTTAAAACAATCATTATTTCTTCAAAATCAGGTTAGCTCACTATATTATTGCAACTTCTTTCCAAATTGTTTTCTAAATTCTATAAAATGAAATACTTTTGCTAAGTTCTTTATTAATATATTATTGTAACTTCTTTCTAAAATTGTTTTCTAAATAATATTTTAAAATCTATAAATGAAATACTTTTGCTAAATTTCTTTGTTAATTCAATATTTTGCTATATAATTTAATCACTGCAGTATATTTACTTTCCTTTTGATTATTGTAATAATTATTAGTTATACCTACATTTCGAAACAGTGTGCATTTAATTATCAAATATGTTTTTTGTTAAAAGATATAATTTAAAATCTTCGAATTATTAGTTATTATAGTGTCATTTTGTGCACTGTTTCGAAAACCTAATTTCTAAATAGCAGTGACCTGTTTGTGCTCATTACTATTTAGTCATTTATAAATTAATTAATATAAATATAAAATGTGGCTATAAATCCAAATTTGCAACCTTTAATTTATATTACTAAAGATTTAACTAGCCTGGAGTGCAATCATAAGTATATTTTTTAGTAAAGTATTCGTAAGCCCCTTATTAAATATACTTTCCCCCCTTTTTAAAGTTTAGTAGTTATAGATAACTAAAGAGATTGAACGGGATAAAGTAAAGTTTGTATATATATTCCCTTCAGTAGCATATTGTATTTCTCATGCTACAGAGTTGGCTCTTTTGATCAAGCCTATAAACTTGTGTTCATTTAATATATGATATTTAATTTATGATATACTTCAGCTTGGCGGATGTGAAACTTATTAATATTTTATCATTATGCTGTTTTGTTTTATATATATAAGATGGAGCCATGGTAAGTCCAGCCCATCTTTCTCTTTTAAGGGTAGTGCAGTAGCGAAGTTTGAGCTATGAGCCAGATTAGCACGTAAGTCCCCTGCCTCTTCTGAACCAAATAAAGGTTCCCCATTAGCAGCATGATGACCGGTCATTGGGTAAACCATTGTTTGTCACAAAAACCCTAAAACTATTCTTCCATCTGCAGAGCAACTTTATTATTATATTTTACTTGTGCATAGCATATTAGTAAAATCGTTATAGCCAACTCTACCTCCATAATATGCAATCTTCGGCATTGATCCAAAGCATTCTTGAAAACCCGTTCGATCTAAAGCTATCTGGGATGCTTTATATGCCCATATTTAATATAAAAACTTTTTATAATCACATGTATTATTAAATTTCACTCCAGACTTGATTTGATTTCATGTAGAATAGCCACTCAAACTGATTATAAAAGGACATAACTAATAAGTTAATGTAGTGATTAGTTGTATAGCGTGATATATGTTTCTATTAAATAATGGCCACAAATCTATTTGCCAACATATCAATTATTGTTTAAATGGCCTAGAGTAATGTTACTTTATAAATAAAACACCTGCGTGCATTTGCCAACAACAATTGTCTTAAATATATTTTAATTCATCATATATCAGTTTCTGTCGCATTATTAAATCAATCCAATTCGCTAATTGCCCATAGCTTTTCATTAGTAAAACCCCTATTAACTGATTATATTAGATTTTATCTTTGGAATGTCTAGTATTTAAGTTGTTTATATATATGTTTAAGTCCATGAGTCTTATTGTTTTCTCCGATTTGCTAGCGAGCCAGATTAAGAATTAATTCTCATGTGCCATCATTGTTATGTTATCCATTAGGTGTTTGACCTGGAGCTCAGAGAGTGGGTTCGAATCCAGGCTGGTCCCTGACCAAAATCTCGGGCTCGACTGGGTTTGAAGTACATTTTGTGAGTTCCAGCTTGTGGTAGATGGATAAGCATATTTTGACTGGCACATAAGGTTTTTTTTCCACGTTTGGCTCCCAACATGGGACCAAACAATGTAAACACCTACATACTCTGAGTTATGGACTTTTGTGCATATATAGCAAAAAAAAATTAAATTTATTTTGTGTCTTTCCTGTTCACTAGTGACTGGCGCCCGAGGATGATTGATCAAGTTATAAGTCATCCTCTTATAAATTTGTCATTAGGGAGCAGAAAAAAGAAATTTAGATTAAAAGAAAAGGGGGGTCTCGTTGTTTTATCAAAGTATTTTTATGAATTGGAGTGGTTTAAAATGAGTAAGAAATATATATACTAAAAAATAAGGTCAAATTAACCAAAAGTTATAAGGTTTGAAATTGGTGCAGACAGGTAAATGGAATTAGGTCATAAATATGAGCTATTTAAGTATATAAAAAAAAACAGCTGGAAGAAGAGACCGGGTGTGAGTTAAGTTTTTATTAAGTCATTTTTAATATTAAAATATGTGTTATACTTTAGATATATAGACGGAAAAAAAAAAGATTTTTTTTTTAAATTTTTGTACACTTTATTAAAGCTAGAGAAAAAAAAAGAAGGGATTTTTTTTTAATAAAAAAGTTTTGTATACTTCATTAAATAAATAAAATAAAAAGTAGGGAGACAAAATTTTTTTTTTAATTCATTATATGTTGGATGGGCATCAAGATGAAGGTGTAGGCTTATAAATATATTAGTGAGTTAGGCATAAAGTTGGGATGGGAGTGAACGAGTCATTCTTGAAGGGGGAGAGCAGCAAACAGCCATATTAAAAGTATAAAAGTTTTAAAAATCAAATATTTATTAGGTGCAATAATAATAATTTTGAAAGGATTTTACAGGGTGCACAGAAAACTGTAGCTATGCCAGAGAGTTTAGTTACAGAAATATCAGAACAGATATCGATAAAAGAGGTTAAGCAGGAAGGCTGGGATTTTAACTGGTTGCTGAGACAGCTTAGACAGGATGCAGAGGAAAGGAATCAGAATAGGGATCAGAAAATGGAGGAAAGGGATCAGAAAATTGAGCAAAGATTTGAGACCCTAGTCAAAGAATTTAGACAAGAGATGACAGAGAGAGATAGACGCTTGGAGGAAATGTTGTGCCAAGGTCTACAGGAAGTGTCAACCAGCTGCCAGCAGAAATCTGAAGAAATTAGGGGAGAATTTAAAGAAATGTTACATAAAAACCAGGAAGAAAATAGCAAGGAATTTGTTGTGATTAAAGAAGAAATCAAGGCTTTAGTTGAACAAGTAGAATGTCAAGAAAAGGGTTTGAAAGAAAGGGTCTTTAAAGTAGGGGCAGAATTTAACAGTAAATTCCAAGAGTGTGAAGAAGCCCAAAGGGAGATCAGAGAGGAAATATATGAAATAAAAGAAAACCTGCTACAAAGAAGTCAAATAGCCGACAAAGCATATCGTATTTCTCATGCTACAGAGTTGGCTCTTTTGATCACGCTGATAAACTTGTGTTCATTTAATATATGATATTTAATTTATAATATACTGCAGCTTGGCGGATGTGAAACTTATTAATATTTTATCGTTATGCTGTTTTGTTTTACATATATAAGATGGAGCCACGGTAAGTCCATCCCATCTTCCTCTTTTATAGGTAGTGCAGTAGCAAAGTCTGAGCTACGGGACAGATTAGCATGTAAGTCCCCCACCTCTTCTGAACCAAATAAAGGTTCCCCATTAGCAGCATGATGACCGGTTATTGGATAAACCATTGTTTGTCACAAAAACCCTAAAACTATTCTTCCATCCACAGAGCAACTTTATTATTATATTTTACTTGTGCCTAGCATATTAGTAAAATCGTTATAGCCAACTCTATCTCCATAATATGCAATCTTCGGCGTTGATCCGAAGCATTCTTGAAAACCCGTTCGATCTAAAGCTATCTGGGATGCTTTATATGCCCATATTTAATATAAAAACATACTATAATCACATGTATTATTAAATTTCACTCCAGACTTGATTTGATTTCATGTAAAATAGCCACTCGAACTGATTATAAAAGGATATAACTAATAAGTTAATGTAGTGATTAGTTGTATAGCGTGATATTTGTTTCTATTAAATAATGGCCACAAATCTATTTGCCAACATATCAATTATTGTTTAAATGGCCTAGAGTAATGTTACTTTATAAATAAAATGCCCGCGTGCATTTGCCAACAACAATTGTCAATAAATATATTTTAATTCATCATATATCAGTTTCTGTCACATTATTAAATCAATCCAATTCACTAATTGCCCATAGCTTTTCATTAGTAAAACCCCTATTAACTAATTATATTAGATTTTATCTTTGGAATGTCTAGTATTTAAGTTGTTTATATATATATGTTTAAGTCCATGAGTCTTATTGTTTTCTCTGATTTGCTAGCGGGCCAGATTAAGAATTAATTCTTATGTGCCATCATTGTTATGTTATCCATTAGGTGTTTGACCTAGAGCTTGGAGAGTGGGTTCGAATCCAGGCTGGTCCCTGACCAAAATCTTGGGCTCGACTGGGTTTGAAGTACATTTTGTGAGTTCCAGCTCTTGTTAGATGGATAAGCATATTTTGACCGACACAATATATATATATAGAAATAAAATGTTCTTTAATTAAAAAAAATATTGTAATAATAATAAAAATAATAAATATAATGGTAATTAATTAATATATACAGTACAGTCTTTTCAATCCACAGAAGTATTTTCAGTTAATTCCTTAAACCTCCTCAATTGCTGATAAATTGTGGAAAAATGTAATGGAAACAAATGTCATTAACTCAAATCATGAATCATGAATTTTAACATTAGCAGCTTGTTAATTAATTATATTGATTTTGTTTCTATTTATTAAAATTGCTTCCTTAATTTTGTATTATGGTTTCTCTCTTCATGAAGAATCTTAACTCTTTCAATATCAAACTTAAATGTCCTTTCATGATCCGAGAAAATGGAAGCAGTCATTAAATCATTATCATTTTTACTTTTCACACACTTGTATAACAATTCATGCTCCTTTAATCTTTTTTCAATACAGCATCTCAATTCTATGATAACATATATCCACAAAATATTTTGGTACACAATGTTACTTTTCTGCTTGACAGGTATGACATTTTTTAGAATTATTCACTAACTTATTAACGTTATTTGTCATACAAAATGAAACATTAAACACATCCTTATATATATCCTTAAAAAATTTCATCTCCATTAAATCATTATAACTGTTTTCAAATTGACAAAGTATTATTAATTTGTTCATTCTTATAACCCAACTTCAAGCAATTCCTTGGCAAATATTTCAATATTTTTTAATTTATCACACATAATAACGACATAATTTTTCATTTCAAAACAAAAAAAGATCTAAAACTTGCCATCTTATGCAAAATTTGTACTTTTGATTTACAATTTATATATCCCCTTTTTTGAAATGGTTTGATTATTAATTTATAACATATTATTATCTCTTGTAATAATTAAATCAAAATACTTAATACTTTTGTCCTGTTCATTTCCAATAGTCCATTTCAAGCCATTCAAATTATTTACCTCCTCTACAAGCCAGTTTATAGTATTGATATTTTTACAAACAAAAACATCCACATATCTTTTGTAAATATTAATGTCTTTAAAAGCACACATATCTAAAATACTATTCTCATACATAGACAAAACAAAATTGCAAATTTGTGCAACAACAAACAGACATTTTATAATATCAATCTTCAAAAGAAGCAACAATGTTATCATCAAAATTTTTTAAAGAATCAATAAAAAAATTTTTATTACATATTTACAAACACCTTTACTTTTTAATGCATGTTCAATTATTTTTATGGAATCCACTCTATAAATAGAATCATACATTTCTATTACATCTATTGAAGCAATAACTTTATTCTCTAATTACTATATTTTCAATTCTCTCTGCAAAATCAAAACACAAAGCAATAATATATTCTTCAAATCCTAAAAACTCTTGTAACATCTTACCAATATGTTTAAATGTTTGATATATAAATGAACCACCAAAATCAATTGTAATTCACAAAGGATTATCTTCTTCATTTTAACTTTACATTTGCAAAAATATGAGAACATATAGTGCAGGAAGCGTACATCTTATAGTACATATTATTACTTAAGGATTTATTCTTAGTTTTTTAATATATTGTTAATAAATTTTATTCTCTGACTATCCATATTATATTTTTCAATCAAAAAGAAACCAAGTTTATCCATTTGCACTTTAATTTTCTCAATATATTGACATTTTATCATTAAACACATCCGCAGCCCTTTAATTTCTTTCAAACAAATAATATTAGCATTTTTAGCTTTTCTTTAAATTCAGAAATGACCAGTTTCCATGAATTTTTATATGGAATCACATTAAATTTACAACAATTAATTTTCTTGATAATTTTGTCAATAATATGACTATTACCAGGAATCATTTCAAAGGAATTTTGAACAGTTGCAATTTATTCCAAATTATAATCATCTTAAGTACTGCTGACATATTTAGTTCCATGGCTTAAAATGTATTTCTAAATCAAATGTATCATTTTATTTAAAAATTTTATATAATTCATATCATTATAAGTTTGTGGTTACTGTTTATTAAATAAAAAATCAATTTGCTTCTCAAATTTATTATGAAATTTAAGTTCAAATAATTTAAATACATTTTCAGAAACAATTTTATATTCAGCTCAAGAACACCATTCTTTTAAAATTATTAAATGTTCAATTGCTTTCAAATACCTCTGAATATTAAAAAGTTCTTTTTTACATTTCTTAACTACATCCTTTAAAATTATTGATTTTAATTTTTCCATATAACTTGGTACTAAATTTATACAACTGTTCAATTTTACATTGCAACTATTCAGGAATACATGATAAACTTTACTATCCTTAAAGAACGAAGTTTTCATTTAAGCTTAATAACTTTTTTTACATTGCTTCTGTCACTCCTTAACAATCCATCATTTTTTAATGTCACTTAAATTTATTATAAAAAAATGTAATACAAATAAAATGTTTATTAATTCAAAAACTTTTGTAATAACAATAAAAATAATAAATATAACAGTAATTAACTATTATATACAGTCTTTTCAATCCACAGAAGTGCTTTCAGTTAATTTCTCAACCCTCTTCAACTGCTGTTAAATTAAAAAAAATGTAATGGAAGCAAACATCATTAATTCAAATCCCATGAATACCTGTCAAACAGAAAAGTAATGTGTATCAAATTTTTTGTGGATGCATGTTATCACATATAAGTTAATTGAGGTGCAGTATTGAAAAAAGATTAAATGAACATGCATTGTTATACAAGCATGTGAAAAGTAAAAATGATAATGATTTAATGACTACTTCAGTTTTCTTGGATTATGAAAGGACATGTATATATAAATTTAAGTTTGATATTGAAAGTATTAAGATTCTTCATGAAGACAAAATTCATAATAAAAGAAAAATTAAGTAGGCAATTTTAATAAATAGAAATAAAATGAATATAATTAATAGACAAGCTGCTAATATTAAAATTCAGAATTTATAGGATTTGAGTTGATGATGTTTGCTTCTGTTACATTATTATTTTTTTAGTTTAACAGCAGTTTAGGACGATTAAGAAATTAACCAAAAGTACTTCTGCAAATTGAAAAGATAATTACCATTATATTTATTATTTTTATTGTTATTTCAAGAATTTTTGGATTAATGGACATTTTATTTGTATTGCATATTTTTAAGTGTTTAAAATTATGGATTGTTAATGAGTGGTGTAAGCAATGTAAAAAAGTTATTAAGGTTAAATGTAAACTTCGTTTTTTAAGGATTTTAAAGTTTATCATGTATGCCTGAACTGTTGAAATGTAAAATTGAACAGCTGTATAAATTTAGTACCAAGATGTATGGAGAAATTAAAATCAATAATTTTAAAGGATGTAGTTAAGAAATACAAAAAGGAACTTTTTAATATTCAGAGGTATTTGAAAGCAATTGAACATTTAATAATTTTAAATGAATGGTGTGCTTGGGATGAATATAAAATTGTTTATGAAAATGTATTTTAATTATTTGAACTTAAATTTCATAATAAATTTGAGAAGCAAATTGATTTTTTATTTAATAAGCCATATCCACAAACTTATAATGATATAAATTTTATAAATTTTTTGGTTGTTTTCTATTCCCTGGTATCAGCTGCATGATGGCGCTATTTCTAGGTCAATTCCTACAAATATACCATTTCAGTGGCCTACATTCAACCTAAGAGGCTTCTTTCTATGATAACACAGAAAGAGTGCTTATGACAGCCTCACTCAACCTAAGAGGCTTCTTTCTACGATAAAACACAGAAAGAGTCCTTGCCGGTCTGGCTTTTTTCTATGCTAAAAGCACAGACAAATGCCTTTATTGGCTGCCATAGTTGGTTGTGTTACTAACTTTACTGTAATGCTAGCATGTCTATTTTCTCTATAATTGGGTGTGAGAGTGTGTGGATTTTAGCCTGTCATAATTATTTAAAATTTCATTACAAAGGTATTTTTTTCAAGTGCTCTAACCTACTGTTACATTGTAACTTTATTAACAATGTCCTGAAGGTTCCATTATGAATGGGCAACCCTCAGAAATTGCTTTTAAGGGTGCAGAATGGCAAAAATTTTGAGGATCATGTGAAAAGTAATGTTTTCATGAGATTTCATCCGTGTCAAGTTACTTTTGATATATATACGCACAAACAAAAACAACCCAGTGTCTGATTATTAGTAATTACTTGTCTAAAAAAGAAAATTAGTTGGGTATTATTTTTTTTACATTTATTATTTAAAAATACGATTAGTTTTTATATCTGCACACTAACAAAAACAACCCAGTTTCTGATTAATTACTGTCCAAAAATAAGAAACAAATTAGTCTGGGTTTGATTTTTAAATGTAGTATTTGAATTATGGTACTTTTTATATATACACAAGATTTACAAAAAAAAACCCATTTTCTGATTAATTACTATCCAAAAGAATTGCAAATTAGTCGGCTATCATTTTTAAATGTAGTATTTAAATAACAGTACCTTTTTATATAGACACACTAACAAAAAGAACCCACTTTCTGATTAATTACTGTCCCAAAAAAAAAGCAAATTAGTTGGTGGGTATCATTTTAAAATTGTAGTGTGAATTTTTTCAATGTTGTGGGTAAATTGAATAATGTAGAATTGCATATTATTTTCGATTGAAAAAAAGATCGTAACTTTTTATATATACACACAAAGAAAATAAAACCCACTTTCTGATTAATTACTGTCAATACCCAAAAAAAAGTTATTCGTGGATATCATTTTTAAATTTAGTATTTCAATAATATTACGGCTTTTGATAAAATCTACACACTAATAAAAACAATCCACTTTCTGATTCATTACTGTCCAAAAAAAATGCACCATAGTCAGGTATCATTTTGAAATGTAGTATTTCAAGAACGATACTTTTTATATATAGACACTAACAAAAAGAACCCACTTTCTGATTAATTACTGTCCAAAAACAAAAAGAGCAAATTAGTCAGGTATCATTTGTAAATTTAGCATGAATGTAGCAATTTTGTGTAAATTGAAAAAAAAAAGTATAATTCCATCTTATTTTTGATTTTAAAAAATCCTGTAACTTTTGACAGATATACACAAACAAAAACAACCCATTTTATGATTAATTACTGTCCAAAAAATGTCAATTATTTGGATATCATTTTTAAATTTAATGTGAATTTCTAAATTTTGTTTTTTTAAATAGTAATATTATTTACTATTAGTTGCTCTAATTTCCTATTACAAAAACTAAAAAAAGTCAATATTTATATAGATAGAATCACAGGCCCAGCCCAGAATCGTAATATGTATGTGTTTTTGGTTAGCATCAATGTCATCAAATGGCTAACACCAGGAAATAGAAAACAACCAATTTTTTTTTAAAAAAGATACATTTTATTTAGAAATATATTTTAAGCCATGGAGCTAAATATGTCAGCAGTACTTGGGATTATTATAATTTGGAATTAATTGCAGCTATTCAAAATTTATTTGAAATAATTCCTGAAAATAGTCATATTGCATCACATGGCACTACTGTATGGAGAGTTTTGCCTGTTTTAATAGTCATATTGCTGATGACATTATCAAGAAAATTAAGGTTTGTAAATTTAATGTAATTCCATATGAAAATTCATGGTAACTAACCATTTTGGAATTTAAACAGAAGCTGAAAAATGTTATTATGATTTGCTTAAAAGAAGATAAAGGGCTGTGGATGTGTTTAATGACAAAATGTCAGTATATTGATAAAGTTGAAGTGCAAATGGATAAACTTGGTTTCTTTTTGATTGAAGAATATAATATGGATGGTCAGAGAATAAAATTTATTAATTATATTTTAAAAAGCTAAGAATCAAATCTTAAGTAATAATTGTACTATAAGATATATCTTTCCTGCACTATATGTCCTGTTATTTTTGCAAATATAAAGTTATATAAAGAAGGTAATGCTTTGCAAATTATGATTGATTTTGGTGGTTCATGTATATATCAAACTTCTAATTATATTGGTAAGCTGTTACAAGAGTTTTTAGAATTTTGGGGAAATACTATTGCTTCATGTTTTGATTTTGTAGAAAGAATTAAAAATATAGTAATTAATGAGAATGAAGTTATTGCTTCATTAGATGTGACAGAAATGTATGATTCTATTGACAGAGTGGATTGCATAAAAATAATTGAACATGCATTAAAAAGTAAAGGTGTTTGTAAATATGTGATAAAATTTGTTATTGATTCTTTAAAAATTTTTGATGATAACATTGTTGCTTCTTTTGAAAGGGGATATTATAAAATGTCTAAAGGTTAACATATGGGACTGCCTGTTGTTGCTCAAGTTTGCAATTTTGTTTTGTTTATGTATGAGAGTAGTATTTTAGATATATATGCTTTTAAATATATTAATATTTACAAAAGATATGTCGATGATGTTTTTGTTTGTGAAAGTACCAACATTATAAATTGGCTTATAGAGGAGTTAAATAATTTGAATGATTTGCAATGGACTATTGAAAAATAAGAGGACAAAAGTATTAAGTATTTGGATATAATTATTACAAGAGAAGTAATAGTATGTTGTCATAAATTAATAATCAAACGATTGCAAAAAAGATGATATATAAATTGTAAATCAAAAGTATCAATTATGCATAAGATGGCAAGTTTTAGATCTTTTTTGTTTCATAATAAATAATTATGTCATTATCAGTGTGATAAATTTAAAATTATTGAGATATTTGCCAAGAAATTTCTTGAAGTTGGTTATAAGAATAAACAAATTAACAATACTTTATGTCAATTTAAAAAGTTATAATGATTTAATGGAGCTAAAGATTGATAATAAAAAATGAATATTTCAAACGCTCAGGTGAAATTTTTTAAGGATATATATAAAGATGTGATTAGTGTTTCATTTTGTATGACAAATAACATTAATAAGTTAGTGAATAATTCTAAAAATGTCATACCTGTCAAGCAGAAAATAGGTGAATCAAGGTGCAGTATTAAAAAAAGATTAAAGGAACATGAATTGTTATACAAGTGTGTGAAAAGTAAAAATGATAATGATTTAATGACTGCTTCAGGTTTTTTTTTTGGATCATGAAAGGACATGTAAATATAAATTTAAGTTTGATATTGAAAGTGTTAAGACTTTTTATGAAAAGAGAAACCATAATGAAAAATTAAGAAGACAATTTTAATAGAAACAAAATGAATATAATTAATAGACAAGCTGTTAATGTCAAAATTCAGGATTCATGGGATTTGAGTTGGTGACATTTGCTTCCAGTACATTTTTTTATGTTAACAGTAGTTGAGGTGAGTTAAGAAATTAACTGAAAGTACTTCTGTGGATTAAAAAGACTGTAAATAATAATTAATTACCATTATATTTATTATATATATATTTGGCATATTCCGCCATCTTAAGTAACAATACGTTAATATTTAAATATTAACATATTGCTTCTTAAGATGGCGGAATATGCCGAAGCTGGCTATAGCAAAGAATTTTAATCTTTAATTTTATATAGGCATTTTTTAAAATTTTGTATTTTTATTCTAGTGAATTGTTTTAATTAATATATATAACATTAATGGTAAATATTAAAAATAACAATCATAAAAATTCACAAATGCTTTCTGTTACTTTCATAACAATTCTCAACTGAGATTAATTCTGAATTTTTGTAATTATTATTATAAATATTTATCATTAGCATTTAATAGTTTTATTTATTATTAAAGTATTAATCTATAATCAAATAGTTTTATTTAGTTTGTATAAATAGATATATACACATAAGATAATAATAAATTGTATTAAGACACTTTTAATGATAATAAAATGTTATCATCTCATTCTAATATGCCATCATTTAATTATTTCAAACTTTTTTTAGTTAAAAAACTTAATATACATAAATGCATATTCATGTAGTAATATATATTGCCTAACAATATTATATAAAAGTATTTCATAAATCAATATCCTTTTTCCAAATATCACCTTTAATTTACATTAATTAGATGATAACTAAAGAATACTTTTCTATCACTTTTTTGCCAAAATGTCCATTTATCTATTATTAAAATATAGTATCACTGAAATTTATTGTTAAAGTAACACATTAAAGTAATACATTAACTTTGAATAATAGGATAAGAAGAAAAAACTGTTGGGACAGGGGAATTCCAAGTATCTTATAAATTTTAGTATACTTAAATGGTTTCAAGAATTACAAAATAAATGCAATTTTTTTAAAAAAAAAAAAGTTTATTTGGAGCATCTTTGTACATTATAGTCGCATTCTTTTCCATGAACACCTTTTATACGTAATTAATAGGGCATTCTATGGTTTTCAAATACCATCCAAAGAAGGACAATTAATAAAGTAGCTACACATTTGTATCCATATAAAATTAGCAGTAGCTTAAAAAATAATCATAAATTTTTTTATTTGTAATTTTTTTACAAATATTTTATAATTTAAACTTCATGCAACATAGGTAAAATCAATAAAGTATAAAGCTATTGTTCATTTAAACGGGTGATAGTATGAATGATATAGTTTACTTGTTAAAACAATTGAGTAGTAAACTTTGAAATTGGAAAATATATATATATTTAATAGAAATGTTTACTTTTGAAATTTAGTATGAATACATTTATGGTAATTAGCATGAAAAAGCATATTATAATTTGGCAAAGAAATGACAAAGAACTCATTAAAAATGCGATTATTATAAGGATGGAGCAAATATTTATTTTTCCATATAATATTGTTCAAGAAGAATGAGCTTGCTTCCTCAATGCTAATTTAGTATGAATGCAAAAAACATTAATAAATATACGTTCCAGATACTGCTTCCAGACATATTTTTTTATAAATTTACCAGGAGTTAATGTGAGTTATGGAGGATATATTGTGTCATTAACTTCTGCCACTCGAAACAAAGTCCAGCATAAAAAGAAGCAGGCTAAACATTTCTGAAATATTATGACATTATAAACATATTAGCGAGGCAGCTACTGTATTTCTTATTTGTTTTCATCATGCTAGTACTTGAATTTTCAATGTTTTTTAGCATTTTTTAATGCTTCATTTACCTCCTTTTTTTCTTATTTTCTTAAGCAATTGTTGACATGTTTAAATAATATTCTGGTATTAAAGTTATATTTTTTTATTGGTTTCATGCAAATAAAAAAAAAATTACAAAACTTCTAAAGAGCAAATTGATTTTATACAGTTTTAAATTTTTTTTCCAGTTGAAATTCGTGTGTAACATCTGACTGATGCTTCTATTCTGAGGCAACTGAAATCAATAAAGTATGAGTTTATTGATCATGTAAGCAAATTATAGTGTTAATTATATATAGATTACTTTTTAAGAGAAATGTTTAGATGACTTTATCGTGATATTGGCATATATATTATAATGGAACTCATATATATTTCTCGTTATCGTCATCAGAGAACAAGCGAGGGCACTGAATAATGATCGCTTTGATTTATATTTTGTGTTTAAATCATGGGAATTGCTGTCATTAGTCCTATTTATTCTTAATAATTCTTCATAACTAGCATTCACATATAGAATATTTAAATTTCGCGCACACACGCATATATGTAAAATGTACCCAGATACAAAACGTTATGATAAATGAATAATTAAAAAAAACTTTTAATTGAAAGAAATACTAATTTAATAACAAAAAAATTCATCTAAGCAGTTTATACAGTAAAAAGACAACAACATACAAATAAGCAAATTTTGACTAATACCCGTTGCCTTAATTATTACATATATACATAAATAAATAATATTCAGTACATATCAACTTCGATATTGGGATAATATTGGCATCAACAAAGGCTTTGGCAAAGTGGTTTACACAGACATATTCTTGTGCTGGTGGGAAAATTTATAGTGGTTCCTGGATTTCTTTCAGCTGTGGACAATAATGAGGTATAACCTCAGAAACAGTTTACTGAAATGCTGATAAGAGGCTTATCCAAACCAGTGATGGGGTTAGAACTTAGAATCACAAATTAAACCATTGATTGGCATTCAAATCTAATGATCTACACAAATGAACCTCCTTCAGTAGAACAAACCATAGTTGTACCTGAGGCCAAGGCAGCTACGAACGACGATGAAGACCAGTCTTAAAAAAACTGTTTTTCCAAGTTGCTATTATAAAATAAGATATCAATGTATTTATCTGTAATAAATAATTTTTCTTAATAAAAAAAAACAACAACAACAAAGACTTTGAGTGTTTCATCATCAGATTTTCAATGAAATAGATGGCTGAAGAGTTGGAGGGTGGAGAAGATTAAAACTTGTCCATTAAAGTTTGTAGATTTGCTATCTTAATATAAATTGAGCAGTGATTGTATATATGTGTGGGAGATGATGATCTGGACCAACTGATGAGTGCTGGTCAACACAAAATACATATATTGAAGATCATTTATCTTTTTTACATGTATGTGGATGTGTGTATTAGTTGTATAAGATGAAGTGCATGGCTGTGCAGAGCTTGGAAGTCTGAGTTCTAAGTCCTTTCTAATTACATTAAGTTTAATATAGACAATATACTTATATTTGAATGTTAAATTAACTTATTGTTTTTTCATTTGATATAATTCTATAATAAAAAGCATAGATAATAATAATCTGTTTACAAAGAAATTAATGGCAGTGTATTTTTTAAAAATGCATTTTCATTAAATTTCATAACTAATTCACTAAAAAGGCACTTATAGATAATTAAAACAGAAGCAAAAAAATGAAGGATGAATTATTAATTTCTCTTGATTGTTTAACTAAAACTTGTTTTTAAAAAACAGTCTTCATAAACACAACAAACAAAAATTTTATCTCAAATATTGGAAATATAATAGCATTGGGTACATTCTCTGCTTTTAAATTTCAATACGAATAAATACAAAAAGTCTGTTAAAAATATCTGAATATTTAAAAGAAAATAATATATATTTAATATTTTATAAAAAAAAAAAATATAAAAAGCACTTTTAATTAATTTGATGAAAAATGCACTAAAAAATAAAATAAAATTTTGTTTCCCAATCACTATTTTGGTTATCATATATAATTTGAAATAAAAGTGTGGGGATCCATAAATTAATTAATTCAATCACTAATCAATTTATGGCCATCCCATGTTTTTATTTTATATTACATATAACAATCAAAATTATGTTTGAAGAAAAAAATTATTTTTTGTTTTGGTACTTAGGTATTAGTCCTGCAATACAGAGCATGTATTAGAGCTGCTGCACATTATTGTCATGTTGAAACAAGCAATTTGACATTTACTTTTTTGACATAAAATGGAGACTTCAACTGAAAATCCCCCCCCCATGGAGTTTTACTGAACACATGATTGTGCAGCATATTGCCTGAACAGGATTTTCCACAGAAATAGTAATAAATGAATCTATTTTTTTTTTTAAAAAATAAAAATTCACAAAATAAAGAAATATAAATTACAACACTTTCATTAACTTTTCATCCTGGCAGAAAAGCTCATACTATGTCCATTCAGACATATATTTACTGATGGCAGGATTCCTTATTCTTCTAAATATAGTACTGCATTCATTTTGGTAGTCGGCAGTTTCCAAATTGTCATCATTTTTTATTGTTTACAAATTAAAAAACCCAATTAATTAGGAAATTATGAAAAGAAAATCATAAAGAAAAAAATGAAAACTAGTACACTTACTTAAAATAAAATGAACTGGAATAATTCAGAAATAGAAATAATTTAGAAATCACTTGGATGAAGCAAAAACGCAATTGAAATCAAAAATGCAATAGCTGTGTCAGAAAGAAATCTGGCCAATAACTGAAAATGTAAAAATATCAAAAAAATACCACATTTTGATAAAGAGAAACATGTTTTCATATGAGATTGGATAACATTGCAGGGTTTATTTTACTTAAATTTGACTTGATTGCAAGATTACACATTTCTTGCAGATATGAGAAACATACTATCTCCCCTACATTGTAGGACTAATACCTAAGTACATTTGTTTTTTAATGCCTTGTTCACCAAATTAAAAGTTTTTTATAAAATATTTTTATATGTATTATATTTTTTCTTTTATAGCCATTGCTTTATTCAGTAAAACACTTTGAATAATTATTATTTTTGCCGCTTTAATAATTTTAGAGGATTTTTTTTTTTTAAGGTTTGTCTCAGGCCTAAAACTGATGGCTTGACCTTACATACATTATGGTAAACTGCAATAGTATTACATGCTCTCTAAATAAACTCAAACAATTGAAACGGAAGTAATCATCTCCTACTGAGTTATGTGATGGCAAAAACCAACAAAAGAGAGAATGGTAACAATATATTTATAATTGCAAAATTAAATGGTTAATTTTTTATTTTCATAAATAGTTCAACTACACAATTGTATAATTCTATCAACGTATGTATATTTTAAATTTAAGTTTTATTTAAATAAATAAAAAAAATTCTAAACGCCTAGACTAATTGTGATAAAAAAATATAATTCCTATAACTACTTCTATTTAGGAAAATAAATAATGATAATATAAGAATAATAGAAACAATAAAACCACTAATTAATATTAATTATAAAAATAGATCTTGTCGAGTTCAGATGAATTTAAATAACCGAAAAGCTCATAACTCAGTAAGATGCTACGCATATATTCACAAACCTATACTCGTGTGAAAAATAATTATGCATGTACAATTGTATGTTTTTTTAGATGTTGAAGTCTATCATTAAATAAAATTTGTTAGCTCGCAACTTTTAAAAAGATATCCCAGTTAAAGATTAGCGAAAAAAAGATTTTAAGAAGAAATGTGTCTAAAAAAACTTTTGTGATATTTTAAATAACGTTTTCTGATTAATAATTAAATCACTGACAGAATTGTTGCTTCACTCTTATTCCTGTGCTGACTTACAAATGTCAATAAATGATTGCATTTCCCTGCATTTCGTTTCTTTTCCTAATTACGTGTTTCCTGGCTAAAGTTACTTTTTATTCTTTTAGTTTTTATAAAAAGAAACTAAACATGTCCACGTTATTATTTTTGTAATTACCTAAATTAAAACTTTTATTTTCAACTATTTAAAATCACTTATTCATCTCGAGAGATCCTCTAGAGAGCCCCCAAACACGAAACTATGGCTTTGTTTTATTTTTGAAAGTGCATTAAATGAAGATAGAAGTAGAATTTAATATTGATTGAAAGAAGTATATTAGCGCAGTAAAATGTCATTTACATATATTTCTTCCTTAGTAACTGTTGTAATATACATCTAAATAACGCTATTAATTTTATTCTTTGCCCATTCAGATTTTAATTTTTAATCACAAGATCAAATCAAGATACAATTTTCTATACATTTTATCCGTTTTAAATTACAATTTACTATCATTTTCACAAACACGCACGTAAACGGCAACGTATATATATATTTGTTTAAATTATAAACACTAGAATTATATAAAAAAGAATGGCTAAAATTGTGATTAAAAATTATTAGTAAAATCAGTAATAATATAATATACACTTGTGTTCCATTAAAAAGGTGACTAATGTAAATAAAACAACACGTTATTTGTGCTCTATTTTTATTATTGATTATGCAATCTTGAGACCCAGTATATTGCTGGAAACGATTGTGTAAAACTGTTTGAAACAGTCCTTAAAATCCTCTATCAGAATAAAGTCTGCAGTATCATTGTCACAAGCTTCTATGTGACTTGAATCAAATCATGGCATGTTTATTTCATAGCCAACTTTAATTTGGAAATAGCCAAAAGTCAGCAAGAGATATAACAAAAGAATATGGTTATATTCAAGCATAACAATGCTTCTGTGGCCAAAAAAATCACACACAATTTTGCCATTGAGAGCCAGAATATTCTCATGCAATAATAATCAAGAATTTTGCGCACAATTTTCAGATTGCTTAAGAAAAAACTTTGGCCCACAAATGATTCAAAACACCTAATAGAAGTTAATGTTTAACTAACTAATCTTCATGAATATGTAATGTCTTTAGGGAAAAAAATAGCAACATTTTGATTCATCTCTTTTGCATTCATAATTGTTTTGATTTTCCTTCTTCTGAAGATCTCCATTTCACAGTCTGATTCTTAATTAAAGGCTCATATTGGAAAGATCATATCTTATTAGTTATTATAATGTTTGACAACAATTCTGGATCCATAGTTATGGTCCTTTCCTGCAGTCCTCTACTCTGGCATAAATGAGTTGTAAAGCAAGCACACATCTACTTTTTCAAATCTTCCACTAAAATACAATGGATAGTGATTTTGGAAATTCTAATGAATTCCTCAATGAATTCTCAATGAATCTGATTGCCACTCAGCAATGAGTTTGACAAATTTCAGCAACTTTTTGCATGTTTAATTCTTTTCAATCAGTTTTGATGCATCTAACCTTCAATCATCTTCACTGTTATCCCTGCCATTACAAAATCTTGTAAATCATTTGAAAATATTCTTGCAACTTATGACTTCACTGCCATATACTGTTTGAACCATTTCAAAGTTTATTATGCAGTTTAAATCAAAATTTAATGTTAGCCATTGTTCAATTATCAGTTTGATCCAGACACATTAGCACTTTGATTCACAGACGGCACTGCAGGTAGCTTGAAAAGAGAACTAGTCATTTCTTCATGAGAACACACTCTGTATATGTGTATATATATATATATTCAAAACTGGATTAAATAACAATAAAAATTATTAAAAAATTAAAATTTATAAAAAAAAGTTTAATCCCATGATTATTGTTTTCCTTATTACACATAAAAATTTTCAATTGAAAACTACTAACAGGAAAAAAACAAATGTGTATATATATATATAGAAACAATGCATAATGCTAAACAAATGTGTATATATATATATAGAAACAATGCATAATGCTAGCTGAAATCTATATAAAATATTTTAAACACCCCATGGCTAGATTCTTTCAGTCATACTCTATTTTAAATAAAGAAAAGCTTAACTTTTGCAGCTCATTCAAAAGGAATTCTTTTTAATACTATATATATATAAATTAACGGTAAATGCAATATTATAGTCTAAATTCTTTTGTAGCGCTTTCGATTATATATATATTGATATTCAAGCTAATTTAAACAAAAAGTGCGAAATTAATTAAGCAAAGAGCTTAAACTGCAAATAAACAAACATGTTTAATTTTTAATATATTTAGAAAGACTATACAATAGTCATTTTTACTCCCCAAATACTAATATAATAAATAAAAACAATGCATAATGCTAATGCAAATCTATTTATTATATTAGTGTTTAATATATTATATACAGATAGATACAAATGTAAATCTATCCATAATGTAAACATAATAAATACGCGTTACTTTTTTTTTTTTAAATTATTATTTTTTTATTAAAACTTTTAAATAAAATTTTTAAATAATTAATTAACTCAGTAATTAAAAATTACATATGTACAAATATATTTATAAATTATATGTGTATTAAAATGCATGTATATGAAAAATCATGTGTACAAAAAATTAGTGTATCTACAATATAAGAAATATTTAATTTCTTAATTTTAATTACAAAAATATTCATTTAATTAATATTATACAAAATATTACTGCATTTCTGACAATGAGAATTGCGTGCAGAGAGCCATAAAGTTTCTAGAAAAGTATAAAAATAGCTACATAAAATTATATGGATAATATTCAAAATAATTTTTTATATGTAAAATATTCAAAATAATTAATAATGATAACAGAGTTAATAACATAAAAAATTAAACTAATAATAATATATTAACAGTTTCTGATCAAATTAAATTCTTTGATCATCTTTTAAATGTAGAGATAGGTAATGATGTGGATAATACCAAATGATATGTTATTATATTAAATAAATAACAACTAAAATACATTTTCTATACATTTTCTCTTTTCACTTACAAGAGTGACTGTTAGTATTCATTCATTTATAGTTAAAATCTTCAAAGCGCTTGTGCAATAGCGTAATGCTGTTTTAAATATTACAGTTTACAAACATCGCGCTATATAAAAATGATTTATTTACTTACAAGATTTTACCAAATCTGGTACATTCAATTATGCTGAATGAGAGAGATGTCTAACTGTATTAGAATTAGCAAATGTAATAAGTCTAACATACCAGTAGTGTATATTTCTAAAATTATTCTACCTAAAGTTGATGTATTGAATAAATGACAAATAAATCTTTTATTAATGTATCTAATCTTTTTTGTGTGATAAAATATGTGAAGTATGATTCTGCAAATGTGTAATAAAGAATCACAGCCCTACTTGACCCTACTCACAAGTGCATACAGAAAAATGCCTTGATATGTTTATTATGATATTTAAATCCGATTTTTGGTAATAATATTATAATAAACTTTATAGATGCACTTACCTTGAATGTATTTTATACATTGAATATGCGTTTAATAAATTATACGTGTGTGCGTGAGAAAAATATTGATCTGTTAACATGAGTTTGGAAATTGGTGTTTAAAATACTTCAATCTCACATGATGAGTAAAAGTTGTTTATGACAAAAAATGCAGACCGAGAGAGAGTGATCTAAATTTTTGTGCTAGTGGATGTTTATAATATGGTGCAGTTGAATTATGGACTACACTTTAAAAAAATTTAAATATATAACTCTCGCATTTTTTTCATTACCTTATAACATTCTTCAGCTATGAATATGAGAGCAGTAAAATAAACTCTCGAAAGCTCTTAGCCTTTGTTTTTATTTTTCGAATTCATAAAGAAGTGAAGTACAGCAGTTATATATATATATATATATATATATATATATATATATATATATATATATATATATATATATATATTGAATTAGTACTCAATATAAAACAAAGACTTATGTAATCTCTTTCAATAAAGTAAAGAAAAGATCATTAGTCACAGATTAGTCAATTGCTGGTTAGTGATTGTAGATAGAAATATCTAGATAACCATTTATTAGTTACTAATTTAGTGGCTAACTAAATTATCTATAATATAGCTAACTGAAAAAAATTGGAAGCTGTTTGAGAAATTTCAAGTTTCACTTGGATTTGCATTCCAGTTGTTAGGAATGGCAGGCAACTGCATCAATTTCTATATCATTATTCAGATATGTATATAAAAAGATTCCACTGTTGATATGTATTTTTCTTGTCTGATAATGGTAATGTCTGTTAAACACCCACTTGGAATTACAATATCTGTTTTTCAACTAATATTTTAACATTTTGCACATGATGTTGTAGCTTATAACTTATAACATGAAAAATAAAACAACACAATATACAATATGTATATATATGATTAAATATTATTCGTTTATCTTATTTTAAAAAAAAGATTTATTATTAACCATTTTATAACTAGAACAAATTACTATATTTTCATTTGTAATGGAGTTTAACTACAGTTATTATTCTCTTTCACTGTCTTTTTTTCCTCTCACTTCATATCTCCTCCTTCCTTCTCTTTTATTTTCTCTTAGTCACTTTGCTATTCATAATGTATGTATGTTTGTTAAAATGGCATATATAAACAATAACAACTATTATATATTCAGCTTTGTTTCCATTGTACTTAATTATTATGTAGACTTATCACAAATTCATTTATATATATACACTTAAAACTGTCCCATTGATTTATTTGAGTCTTTTATCGATAGAATGTAAAATTTATTAGGGAAAATTTTTTTTAAAGATGCTCTGCAATATTTTAAAAATATGATGGCAAGATCATAAGATTAATCTGTGTATTCTTTAATTTTCTGAATATAGCTATATCGAATCTGCAATTATGTGCTTATTTTCTGAGAGTTGGTTATAAAAAGCCTACAAAAGTTTTAGATTTTATAAAAAATATTTTATGGAGAACTTGAACATAGGTTTTATAATAAAGGGAGACTATGATTGAGAATATAATAGAGAACTATAATTAAACAAGATGTTCTTTTAAAAATAAAAATTTTATGTGCAAGAGATCACATACAGCATCATAAGATGGTGCATAAATAGAGTAAAGAAACAATAAGATATATGTGGATGTAGTCGCATTACCGGTTTGTGTAGTAACTAGAAATTCAGTTTTAATTTTTTGTTCTTTACTCCTTTTTATTTTTCGGGCATTTCTTAATTCTGAATAGCAACTATTGATGATTATGATTAGTGATTAGATTTAATAAATTGCAAGAGTTTACATTTTTTATATATTCATGCATATACTTTTAAATTATATTATATAATTTAATTTATATGTAAAAGATTGGAAATTAATTAATAATAAAAAAAGAAACAGTTTTATTAAATTATTTTTTTGTGGTTGTTGTTTTGTTTTTACATTGACAATTAGAAAGAAATGTGGTGTCTTGATAAATAAATTTCATTAAACAAGTTCCAAAATCCTTAAAAATAATAATTTTTCTACATTATTGGGTTTTCACATAATTAGTAAAAATTAATGTAGATAATTTTAAAATTAAAAAATACTTGAGTAAAAGAAATGATACGCGGTAAAAATAAAATAAATAAATTGTGTTTTTGCTTAGGAATTTAAAGAAGTTCAAGTACTGAAAATGCCAAAAATAGAATTGATCCAAAGACTTTACCCTCTGGAGTCTGACTCCCCACCCTGTGCTAACCTATACTGAAAAAAAATAACAATTAATGCACCTTTATAAAAATAGCAATGGCAGTCAGTGAAATTTTAAGCAGGGATACTCTATTACAATATCATTACCAAAAATAGGCAAGGAAAATAAAACAGAGCACTTCTAATTTCACAATCACACAACCATTTTATTTTTCCATGCTAATCATTGTTAACTAATTTAAGGTACTTTTTGTTTTTACTAATTTGACAAATAATAATATATGGAGTAAATCAAGCTTTATTTTTTATTTCAATTTTTTTAAATAATGACAAGTAGAAAAACATTTTTTTATATATATATTCAACACTAACACCCATAAGTGATAAATATTTAAAATAATATTCTATTTCTTATTTTATATTTTTGGTAATACAGCATCTATTGATCCACACCGTCCAATGGCGCTGTTGCTAGTGAAAAACGAATAGATATAATGTTATCGGGCTGTTTTTAAAATTTTGTTGATTTATGTTTTGAATTTTTAGATTTACTCGATTTTTATTTTTTTGTTGTTGTTGTTGTTTTTCTTTTTTTTTTGGTAACCGGTTTGATGTATATTTCTTAAAAATAATAAAAAAATGGGGGGTGGGGAGGGTTTGGCCTTTTTAAAATATTCTGTCTTTTTACTTTTTTTTTTTTTTTTTAATTAAAACAAACATTTTCTTTTTGTCTGGTCTTTTTTTATTTATTTATTTATTTATTTTTTTGAAGAAACTTTTTTTTTTTTGGTTTTCCAAATCTTTTTGATTGTTTTTGAACAAACTTTTTTTTTGTTATCGAGAAACAAGGCTTTCTCGACTTTCTCGACAGACCTCTCTACGACCTGTCGTCATATTCTTTACGGCATTTCAACACTTTTCCAACTCAGCTGTAATACGCTTCACTGTAAGCTGATCCCGGTTTCAAGAATAAATTAGCCATACTGCTTACAAAAAACCAAATCCCAGGCAGCCCTCAAATCCCGTTCCATGAGCGAATAGAACACCTTGGTCGACATTGACATGCTTGACATTCCATTTCAGATGTTTGACAATGCCTTAATTTCATTCAACCACCACAAAGACAGTTTTTTTTGGGTGGGTCAAATATTTTTTTTTTTGGGTTGAAGGAAGGCCAGAACATCTGCTTCTGTAAGCAGGTCCATCTCAAAACTACAACGCCAAATAGTCATCTGCCATTGAACTGTTTTGATCTCGAAAAAGTCTTGGAAAGTGTGCGACTTGATCATGAACTTTGCCAAATTGTGATTTACACTCCTCATTTAGTGAATTCTGACTCCTGACCACAAAAGTAGGGGCGTTTGAGAATTTGTTACAATTTTTATGAACTCACATCAATTACAATACATTGAAGCAAAAAAAAAATCCATTCTAATATAGTTTTCGTCATTACAAAGACAAAAACCTTCATATCATATGCTGTACAATAGTCAAGAGTAATGTCTATAGAGAGTGTCACATACTCGTTGCTAATAATGTTCAACATACTAGAGATGTTGGGGTAAGGGTGCACTTCAATAGCTTACAGGCCATAAGATCTATGAGCGGCCTTATAAACAGCATATTTATGTGCTTTAGCGTAGCAACAGCACCATCAGATGGTGTGGATCAATAGATGCTGTATTACCATATTTTTCTGTAATTAATAATTATATGTTAATTAATAAATTATAAGAAGTAACAGAATATTTTATTGCTTATCTTAAATATAAACAATAAAAATGTGTTTGTTCTGAAAAAAAAGTAGAATAGATATACCATGCTTAAATAACTATTGACCCTGCAGCAGCTAGCAGCTCCAACGTTGTTAGTTACACATATTGATAAAGGCAAACAAATCTTGGCAGAACTTGCTGAAATTTGCTGGACATTTCTGGCACTACAATAATTAACAGTGTTTTTGAATAGAATCTCAAGCATTGTTTAAAATAATTGTTTTTAAATATGGTTTAATTAGTTGTATTTAAATAATAATAATATTAATAATAATAATAATAATAATAATAATAATAATAATAATAATAATAATAATAATAATAATAATAATAATAATGATGATGATGATGATGATGATGCAAAATATTGAACAATTGTTATATGATTTATATTTCCAAACACAAATTTAATAACTAATTTATTTTTAGGGGTGTTGTAGGGCTGCAGTGCTTATATACTGGCCATCACTAATAAATATATGAAGCTCAAAAAATGTGACATGCATATAGTTTATTAAAACTTTTAAATTTTTTTATTAATATTTAAATGTAATTGAAATGTCAAAAAACGTATTATGGAATTTATCTATTTTTGTAATTACCATACAATATTTTTCAAATATTATTATAAATTTCTGCTTACATTTACTTGAATATCTGCTAAGTCTATTATTTTAAAACATAAACATCTATGGAATGAGGTGAGAAGAAATGAGCCATAAAAAGCATATTATTGTTATACATAATAATTTTGTAATTATAAAAAATATGATTTATACAGAAATGGCTTTCAAATGAAAGAATTATATAATGGTGAGTGAATTTTTCTGCCATCATCATGACTCTTTCAGGCAACCATATATAACTAATGTAGCCAGTTATCATGACTTATCTGTGAATGAGGATCTAGATATTTTTAGAAGTAAAGGTTTCAAAATCTTGTTGAGTCAGATGAGTATTGCTGCATGAAATATAAAAGAAGATGATTATAATACCCTGTAATATTCATACTCCCTATCAGCACAATATAAAAGCATCAAAAAAGCTTCATTTAAAGATATCCCATAATATTTGAAAAATACAATGACAAGATCATAAAACCAATCAATATGTTCTTGAACTTTCTGGATGTAATACTATAGAGATACCACTATCATAAAATCACATTTTTGTTGGATTAGACATATAAAATGTATGAATAATGTAAGACTTTTTAATTAAAATGTTTTATGGTAAATTTGAATATAGGTTTTTATGTTATAAGAATTAAGAAGTGCAAATGACAATTGCTTTCATTGACAAAATTCATCAGAGAATAAAATACATTGGAGTGGAGAGCTACAGTTAGACATAGTGTTGAAGTATTTCAAAAAAAGAAAAATTATCTGGCTCAAGAAGTTAGAAGACAACATTGTAAAATATCAAGTAAACAGCAAAATAGAACAGTATGTTCTATATGTAGATGTAATTGTTGTTCACAGATTAGTTTGTGTAGTTATAATAAAATTTTATTTCTAGAGCAGTTGATTTCTCTTTGCCTTTCTCTTTTTCCCTTTTTCCTTTTTTTCTTGGCATTAGAAGGTTACATTAATAAGTGACTGTTTGTTATTATTTGCATTCATATCATCAAGGAAAATATCATACAAAATCCCACAATAATATAATCAAATGAATATTAACTATATATGTAACATATGATCACCATTTCTTATGCTAGCACATAACTGTTATTAAAACAGGAAAATCTCTCCACACAGTAGTGCCATTTACTGCCAACCAGAGTAATCAATGGATCCAGAAATCTTGTGCATAAAATCCCCATCTAGTGCCTACTCATCCAATATCCCCAGACTATTTTCTGGCTTGTGGCCTTCCTCAGCCAGAAACTAGTCCAAAGATATTGAATGCATAGGCACTAGATGGGGATTTTAGGCACAAGCCTTCTGGAATCCACTGATTACTCTGGTTGGCACTGAGTGACACTACTATATGGAGAGTTTTGCCTGTTTTAATAATCGTTATGTGCTAGCATAAGAAATGGTGATCATGTGATGTGTAGTGGTTTAATACCAATCCTGCGTAATAAGATAGAGGTGTCTATGGTTGTTAAAGAGCCAAAAACACCAAAATGTATGGGTGCTGAACTGAGTTCAGACCCATATGACTATATAAGCTATTGAGCTTAGATTGAAAATATTATTGTGTATTCAATTTCATTCTCACAGTTTTGTAGTTAAGTAGAGATAAAAGGTTGCTGCTGGAGGGTTGCATTAGATCCTAAGATCTAGGTGCAGTGCTCTCAGATTCAAAGTTCCTCACTGATGAAGGCCACAAGCCAGAAATTAGTCTGGGGATATTGGATGAATAGGCACTAGATGGGGATTTTATGCACAAGCCTTCTGGCATCCATTGATTACTCTGGTTGGCACTGAGTAGCACTACTGTATGGTGAGTTTTGCCTGTTTTAATAAGTTTATATGTATTATATTTATATTGCATTAAAATACACTGATTTAACTATTCAATGTTTTTCCTAGATAATACAACATTTAACCCTTATTGATGACCCAGTGTTCAAATAATATTAGAAATATTCTTCAGAAACTGATGTTTTTCAAAAAGCCCAATATATTTTTTAGTCATCAATCCATAGCCAAACAACTATTCATTTAATAATTATCTATTAATCTTAATTGAAATATAAGATTTGCAAGTTATTCTGAATGGTTAAAATGGATGTTGTTATATTGATTGTTAAAGAACATGAATGAGACCATCTTCACTGATAATTAAATAGCTTGCAGATAGTATTCTATGGTAATGAAGATTGGTCAAATAAATATTTATTACAAATGTATTATATTTAAGTCACAGGCACTCATTTTATTAATAAGAATCTTTTCTAGCCATATTAGTTTAACAGTGTGTCCTGCCCAATTGAAGTGTTATGGTTTTTTTTTTTTAGAAATTTAATATTTTTTGAACAACTCTATTATCCAATATGTGTTAATAAATGGTTGTATCTTTATTAATTTGAAAATCAATGTTGTGAAGACCATGTGTTTATGGATAGGAATGAATAAAATGAAATAACAATTTGTTGATCTTGATAAAGATAGTTTAATAGGTGAATGAATTTAGTTATTTGAGTAATTGTATGAGTGCAGATGGGAAATGGTGATAAAGTTAAAAGCATGACATTAGCAAAAGAAGTATTTATTTAAAAAAAGAACATATTTTGTGAATCTATAAAGAGAGAATTATGGTAAAAAAATCAATTAAATGTTATATATAGAATGTCATGTGTGGTATAAAACATGGCAAATGAGTAAAAAAAAAAAAAGAACAGATTGAAAACTTTCAAGTTGTGTTGGTGTAGAAGAATGGAAAAAATATTTGGATCAATAAAATAACAAATGAAGAGATTTTGGAAAAGCTATATGAAAAAAGTATTGATTTGAGGAAATTAGAGAGAAACAAGAAGAAAGGATGGACAAAATTGACTTATCTGAATAATATAAGAGAAGGGAAAAGATATGTGGAATTGAAGATCTGGCCAATGAATAAAATAAAATGGATAAATTCTGAGTTAGCTGTGTGACCACTCTCTGAATCTGTCATAGGATAGACCACTATTAATTAATTTATTTATTAATGAAGGATAAAGGTCTTACAATAAGTCTGCATTGGTCAGCTGAATAAAGTGTCAAAAATTTATAGATTTTCAGCCAAGATTTATTATTACATTTTAAATCAGGCAGATTGTTTTACTTAGTTAGAACAAACAGGCAATTTTAAAATAACAAATTGTGAATCCCTTTTTGATTTTATTAACTGTAAACCATAAATATGATTCTGTGCTTAGTTTTAAAACATTTAAAGATACTTTTGACTAAAATTTTAGTCATAGAGCTGTGAGTATTTTATAACCAATCGGTACTTACTCTACAAAATTATTATGAAATTCTAATATTCAAATACTAAAATAAATTATATTACATAGGTGGCAGGTTATTGGCTATAATGCCTATTGTCTAATTAAATTATATGCCTGTGGTCAGAGAACTTGATATACATTTAGCATTATTGATTTTCACATTGTCAAATAATTTTATAAAAAGTGAATATATTGAATATCATTAAATTTCTATCAATCCCTCTCAAATAATTTTTTTCTGTCCATTTTAAATGTTTCAATATAAAATATAGAATAGTTTATGATTGCTTAGTCGTCTACAATTTGAAATATATTTTTCTGTTATCAAGACTAAAACCAACTGTTATCATTTGTTACTGTGCCCTGCATCATTTAGTACAAAGGTGGACTGCAGAATTGGAAATATAAGATCCATGGCTTGGCTCCCAGCTTTTTTGCTTTCAACTCTCAAAACTTTATATGATTTCTTAAAAATCATTTGATTATTTATTCATTTTCCAATGTGATTGTTTCCAGGATAAATATTAGAATGAAACATGGAAAAAACAAATAAATAAAATAATATTATACCTAAGAAGAAAAGGTACATATAGGGAAAAACTCAGTATATCAAGACATGGAAAAGATTGTAACTAATTATGATCCCTTGGCTTTGCCACACATGTACTTTTGAACTGTATGAGACCATGATATTATTTTATTGTTTTTGAAATCAGCTTTAAAGTATCTGAATTGGCATAAAATGTGTGAATTGAATCATATATTTAAATCACTTATGCTGATTTTAAATTTGCTCCTTTGTGAAAAATACCCCATTTTATTTGCTTTCAGCAATATTTATTGTAATATAGTAAAATTTGAAATACCAGGCACTCTTATACCTGGAGCCTAATTATAAATATAGGGGATTTGAATTCATACTTTCAAGATAGTGTGGATAGTGAAAGGGCTCGAAAGTCTGAATTCAGATTTTTATATTTTAATATAGTAAAACAAAATAGATGGATTGAAAGAATGTTAGATTATCAGGGATGAAAGGTTCGAGTTGAGTGCAATTTTAGATTGTGTTTTTAATATAGGGGATATTTTTTATTGCATAAGAAAGTTCTATACTTTGGAAGATTTAAAATTTATGAAAATATAGTGTATGTTTAACGTCAATAAAGAACATTAGATCAGTGGCCTAATTATTAAATTATATATAAAAATGGTAGAGAATACTTTGAGGAAGTAAAACGGATAGAAAATCTGTAAGGGTTTGCTTTGAAAACAATTCTTGGAGGCTAATAAAAGAATTGACCAACTGTCTGACTCTATTAATGGATTTTAAGCGTACTGCCCAACAATCCACATAGATTGACTAGAGAAGTTGTTGAATATTGATTTTGATTTCTGTGCAGATGAACACATTCGCAAACAATCTGATTAGTAGTTGCTGCACTAAAGATTAGACTTATGTTTATGTACGTTTAGATGTTTCATTTTTTGTATTAGTTTCAATTATTTCCCTCCTTCGATTAAAATTCACTTTCAAAATCTGTAAAAATACATTTCAATATTCATCGAAGCAGTATTTTATATTCCAAATAAAATTGATTTATTTTATTGTGGCCGTATTTACATCTTAATAATAAATGTTTTGACCCTTTTACATTATTTTTGGGAAATATGTGTATGCATGCGCATTGCTATTTTAACCTTCAAGTTAATTTTATTCATTCTAAATATTGATTGAAATATTTCATTTCCCATCATTTGATTTAAACCGCTTTTATTAGTTTTTTTTATTTATAATTATGTATTGCTTTTTTTCAGAAAAAGATTAAATGAATCCAAAAGATCAAAGAAAAATATAGAAGTTTGTTGAAAATTATTATTATACAGAACCTTCCTCCGAAATATTTTATTGGCATAAATATATAGCAACCACAATAGCATTAAAGTATTACTTATCCGCACAAGTACATACTCACACACTCACATACAAAATTTTCTATTCGATTAGAATTTTAATGATGCAACTAATGTCATACTATATAGCGTTGATCCATTATTTCTTGTTCCTGCGAGTTGATTTACCAATTGCATTATGTTAATATAATTAACAGATATGCTATTGACTAATTGCTTCAACATTTTTACACACACAAAATATCTTATCAATAAATAAAAGAATGATTAGAAATTTGTCATTCAGAAAAAGTTGTTTTATAACCAAATGATTGGATTTGTATCAGCTTAATTTCTATGAGAAGAAAGTTTATATTGAAAGCATTTCTCACTCTTAAAGACTGTAATAATATTATTTTTTAACACTATTTCTGCAATTCATGGCAAAGAAAATTTTAGAGAACACTGATACAATGTATAATAGCAAAAAATAACAATCATTGGATACCCATTGAGAATCTGCTCATATTATTTTGGTTTCTAAAGGAAACATTAAAACTACTGCTGACACAACTAAGTGCTAAACAAAGTCATATAATAATATCTTATGCAATTCACACAATGGGTGTCTAGTTACTTTAAAAAATTGCACTTTTGGTAAAAAAAAAAAAAAAAAAGCACAACAGTCAAAGAAATAAATATGATCATGTGTCCAAAAAATCGAAATAACTTTTAGAATCAAATATCAAAAATATTAGTAATTAACAAAAAAAAAAAACTAGTGAATCATGTGGCTAAAAAAATCATACATCAAAAAAGAATATTTAGCAAGTATTAGTGATTAGCAAATAACAAGAAAAATTAGTGCAAAAAACAATATTAAAGTACCAATCATTGTAATTCATGATTTTCAATTGATTTTAAATCATTACATTGCATAGCATGTATGGGTCATTATGGTTCTTAAACTTCATTAAAATCTTATTTTAATGACCATTGATACAATAGGTAATGATAGCAGTTCTTATATAATTAAATTTTTAAATGAATTTTTAAAAAGTATAGTAAATTACACTATGTATTGTATTAATATACACTACTTTAATTATGTGCTATCCAAAAAATATATAAATAAGCAAAAGAAAAGCATTAAAATTTTTAATAAATTTTACAATGTGGTAGCAATCATTTTTCTGCCTCAGATCACCATACATGGTCACATTTAAAAAAACATTAAAATTCATAAATTTAATCAATTTCATGGTAAAATAGAAACCATTTTCCATCTTGGGACCATATGCAATCATATTCATTAATGACATTTTCTTGGTTTATGTTGCTAACGTATATTCTAATCTCTATTTTTTTATTCTTTCTGAATTTGATGTGTTACAGTGTTTATGTAGTAAAATGTTTTCTAAACATGAAACTAGAAGTTTTACAAAATTTGAGAAAATTTGTAAAGTACATAAAATAAAAGATAATGGCAGAAAAAATAAACTGAAAAAGTGTTCTTGTATTGCATTAGAAAGCATAAAGTTTGATGTGATTAACCTAAAATCTGAAATACATGATGGCAATTAGAGGTAACTGTATAGATTCTAAAGTTGGTTCAGACTTTAAAGCATCATAACAACTAAATGCCCTAATCTGCTGATAAGGAGAGTGTTGTTTTATTTCCATGAGAAAAAGATTTATTGTCCAGAGCATGTTCAATTGCATTGAAAGACTGATATTTTACTATTAATTTTGTTTTTAAAAAATGAACATATGATGTAGTAATTTTAATTATATATATATATAGTGTGATATATTTTAATATATATATAGTGTATTTAATCATATATATATATATATATATATATATATATAATGATTATTTCAAAGTGTGATATATTTTAATTAGATACATGTATTTAAATTAGTACTCTATAGATACTCCAAGTATGAGCAAAGTGTGTTCTCATCAGGTGAGAATTCTAATTCTATATAAAAAAAAAAAAAACTTTTCATAAACCAATTATAACACCATATAGAAAGGTGTTACTTTACAAAAATGGATTGGTCTATTTTATTATGTATAAAGTGACACATATACAACCCAAAATATTGTATTATACAGTAGTACATTAATAATGAATAACCAAAATACTGAATTATTAATTGCCAGTGTTCAAAAAATGACTTTCCTTTAAAATTTTTTCCCAAAAAAAAAAAAAAAAAAAAAAAAAAAAAAAAAAAAAAAAAAAAAAAAATATTATGGAACTTTTTTCATAAATGATTTTCAAAACTTTAGTCATGAGAATCTTTAAAAATTATCAGCAACAAATATCATAGCCATTATAAATATCTTAATAACTTTTAATTTAATTTTTACAATTTTATCATTATCTATTTGTCTATCTATCTATTTATCCATCCATTATTCATGTATTTATTTATTTTTTCTGATCATATATTTATTTATTTATTTATCTATTTATTTATTTCTTTTTGCCTTTTTAACTAAAACTGTTTTATTATATATGTGTGTCTAATAATATTGTAAATAATATATATATATATATTTTAGAGATTTATCTCATAATCCTTGGCCATGTGATTGCCACTTAGCTTGGTTACCAACTTGGATTCAGCAGGCTCAGTTTCTTGGTACTCAAGTGATCAATTTAGATGAGACATACTGTCTATTTCAAGATTCAAAAGAACAAGTATCCATCATGCAACTTAAATTAAATTGCAGTCTCACTGGTAACATTTTTTATTTATTTATTTTTTAATTTGCTCATATTAATAATATAATATTTTTGACATACAAAAATAATAAAAGATAGTTGTTTTCACTTTTAAAAAAAATTGATAGTTTTAATATCATAGAAATTACTTTGGTGTATAAATGACACTTGATTTCCCAAGCAATCAACTAAAACTAAATAATAATTATATAAAGCAAACCAATATGAGTATGTGTGTGTGTACATTAGAGTAAATATAATTATTAAAATATATTTTTCAAATAAAATCAGAATATTATTTTTATTGCTTTTAGAAAAAAACAAAATAGCAGTTCGTGAGTCAAGAGAAACAAGAATAAAACCCAAAGCTTCTTCACAATGTGGTAAGACAACCTTTAACATCTGAATACTAATAACAGTTAATCCACACATTACAATATTAACTAGGTATAGTGCTCTTACTAATTAACAGACAGATGAGATGCTTCATTTAAGACTAACTTTTTATTAAATAATGAATAACGTCATTATATATTTTATTCATCTATCATACCCATGACTTAAGTCTCAAATTCAGATGTAATTTAAAAATTTTTAGATCATAAGAAAGCTTAGGATTTTTTAATATAGCCAATATATACATAATCCAGATATTTTTTTAATTTTTATTCTGAAACTGGATAGATGTCTTAGGAAAATTATAAATCGTCACCAAGTGATTTATGTTTATTCTAAGTGTATATATATATATATATATATTTAATTATTTTTTTTGTAGATGAATTCTGAAAAGTAACTTTGAAGTGAGCTATTTAAAGACTATCTTATATTATCTTTTATCTTATTAACATCATCATCATCATCATATTATTATTATTATTATTATTATTATTAATTAATTAATTAATTAATTAGCTATATTGCTTGGTAGTTCATATAAAGTTGAGTGCCAAAATGTCTGAACTAGAGTCAATCCAAGGACTTTATACTCTAGAGTCTGACATTTTACTATTGCTCTAAACCATAGAAGACATTGTAATCATTATATAATAGTAAAAAAAAATTGTTAACATCAATGTAAAAATTAATAGGTTGAAATGGAACTGAGCTGAAAATACTATTAGAAGAGATGTCAATGATTCCAATGGATTTTAAGAGGTCTAGAAAAAGACCATATTTTAGACGGATAAATGAAATGAGTTTTTTAGAGTAATGTTAAAATGAAAAGATTAAAAATGAAAGCCCTTGATTAAAATTTGGAAATATTTCCTGCTGCAATAAAGTTCAGAATGATGATATTGAGAAAAAGGTTAAGAGTTTTTTTTTACTATATCCAGCATAAAAAATATATAATGTTCATCGATATTGATTTTCAATGTAGTTTTTTTTTTTATTTATTTTATTTTTTATACATTTTTCTTCTCTTACAAAAAGGGGTTTTGGTTGTTCCTAAAGCTATTTAACTTTGTTTTTTTATCTTTTTGACAATTTTTTTTTAGATTTAAATATGTTAACTTAATTGTAGATTTTTGTAATACTCATATATATGCTTATCGCCATATTGTGCTATTATTTGTGATTTCAGCAAGTTCTACATCTTTGGCCTAAAACAATCTGGTTATAGCAAATGTAACTCTTTCATTACTAAACAAGACTAGCATATTTTTACTAATTTAATGACCATTAGTACCATGCATTGCAGTTTTCTTAATAAACTGTCTTTTTATTTTCATTTTCCTTTGTTTGTATGTGTATTTAAAATTTCTGTAATAATTAAGTTTCTGATTACTATTTTAAAGCAATAATATTTAAAAAATATTATAAATAATTTGCCATTATCTTGACAAACTTTAATTAACTTATTAACATCATTACTATATATATATATATATATATGTGTGTGTGTGTGTGTGTGTGTGTGTGTGTGTGTGTGTGTGTGTGTGTGTGTAATGTTGAAAATCATTCATGACAAGAATCATGTTAAAGAAAGGCAACTATCCAATTCTTTGTTTTCCAATATAAAACTGAGTAACATGATTACTGGATGCATACAAAATTTCTATCCTTAGTATTTGAGCTTCTTTCTTCTAATTAGTTTCAAGTTTTTGTCTTAATCAATGTAGTTTGAATTCAAAATGGGAAAAAATGCATATATACATTCAACAACCACCTTTATTTATTTACACACTATCAAGCGTAAAACTTGAATTTCCTATCAGCCAAAAGTTAAAAACCAAATCAATCTGCTTATAATTATATAGATCTGAAACCTGTTGACAACTATATATTTTAGTACCTTCAGTTTTTTATTAACTGTGTCATATTTTGCCGGTTAGGAATGTCACAAAAATATTTGAATCCCAGGCCTCATTGGTAAAGTCAAAAGTTAGCAACTAGACTCAGAATGAGGGTTTAAATGATAAGGATAAAAACTTTTGTGCAGATGACAATCACTGATTACTCCTGCTTACATTAAATGGCAGTTAAATGAAGAGCAGGTATAGTCTTATTGATTAGTCTGGGTTGTTTATTTTTGTTACATTTTTAGGCAAAAGAATGAAACATCTATAGTGTTAATGAATAAAAATATAAGATACTAAAATATATAATTACTGAACTGGTTTCAGATTTTATATAATCATTTGAGCACTTGTATTCAAAACCTCAGACTGATTTGAATTTCCAATTTTTAAACTTGGTAGACAAATTGGATTTAAAAGTAGAAGCTAAATGCATATATGCATTCCTACTAACTCTGAATCCCAAGCATCATTAATAAAGACAAAAGTCAGAAAACAATCTGAAAATGGGGGAGATAAATTTTGTACCCATCTGATAAACAATAATTAATCTAGATTATGGTAAATGGCATTAAAGTAAAATAAATTGATTTAATTTGGTGTTTAGTGGTTCTTTTTAATATGCCAGATGTTAAAAATTACATATATATTTTTCTACAGGTACATGTGTTTTAAAACAAGGGGTCAATTACGATGAAAAATTTATATTTTAATTATTACTTTTATAGTTTGTATTGCTTATTTAATTATATGTATATGAAATACAAACAGAAAAAAACTTGCACACCTGCAAGCTGTCAATAAATAATTATTTTTATATCAATAAATGATAACGGATAAAATAGACAAAGCTATTTTTACAGATTACAATTTTAATAAGATTTGGTTTGCTAATACTATTGGAAATTCAGAGTGGAAGTACAATTTTAATCAGATATAATAATTTTGTATTTACAATCAATTAAACAAAACCTTTGTGATAATAATGGAATGGAAGTCAATAATAGAAAATGTCAATAAGTATATTTTAAATAATATGATGGAGAAACCGAAGTAAGCAATTCTCTCATGAGCTATTAATAATAAATAATCCAGCAAGCTATAAAGATGATTATTTATTTATAGTTTATGTGAGTGGAATTTATTTCTGTTTAATTTTATATACTTTAAACTATCCTTATGATAAAGGGGAAAATATGCAAAGAATTAACTACTCACAATAATGATACAATTTACTGCAAGTATAAGATACTTGTTTATAATTACTTAGCAATGACTTTTCTACTTATTGCTAAGCAGTTAAAAATAAATGGCTATTTTTATTGTATTATTGATACTGTGAATGTTTAATTATGTATATATACACATTATGAATTCATCATTTACCCATGAGAATATTAGAATTAATATATATATATATATATAATCAAAATTACCCCAAATTCACAACTCAACCAGACTAGCCAAAAAATAAGCTCTAAAACACAACCAATAATTCCACGGCTATAAAAAGACTTCTCAAGTGTAAAAAAATTACAAAAATAACAACATATTTAAACTAAACATTACCCACAATTTCACTTACCTCCCATACACCGTTAATATTAAAAGAACTTATAAATAAGTTAATTGCTTTAAAATCATAAATGTTTAATAATAAAAAAAATTAATTCTTCTTTTTATTTCATTTTTCTTAAAGAAGACAATATATATGATATTGCAGTGGTGTTACTGATCTCATTGAAAAAGTTAAAAGACTGAAGTGGAGTTGGGTTGGACATATTTCTAGAAGAGATGATAGTAGATGGACAACTAAAATCTTAAACTGGATTCCAAGAGATTGCAAAAGACCCAGAAAGAGACCACATGTGAGATGGATAGATGAAATAAGAAAGTGTGCAGGGATGATGTTGAGAAGAGAAGCTAAAGATCAGAGAAGATGAACTTGGGGAAACCTTCATCCTGCAATGGATTGATAATGCTTGATGATGATGATGATGATGATATTGCATAACAGTACAATTGAATTTTTATAAATGTTTTAGTGTAAAATTTTATCATATAGGCTAAAAATAAATTATTTTCCAAAAGTTAACAGAAATATTTTTTATTCCATAATAAATAAATCTTAACTTTTATTAAAAATAAATAATTGAACAAACAACTTAATCTGCAAGACATATATAGATAATGCCTAGCATAATAAATGATTAGTAAAAGTTATTACTATATTTTCATAAAGTGATTTGTATCAAAGTTGCAAAGTAGAAATTTTGAAACCTGTCAATTAAAAGATATAATTTACTATATATATATATATATATATATATATATATATATATATATATATATATATATATATATATATATATATATATTATAATGATCCAAAAGAAAGTGGAGATCAAATCTAACTGCAATCTGCACTACAAGGGTGCTGTCTAGGCATTTGAGCCTAGAAAAATTTATAAAGTAGGCAGATACGTGCTGTTAAGATTCCACTTTATTTAAATATTTAGATCGTTAGCCCATTGTCACTAGCTCATGGAGATGCAGAGATAAGAGATAATTTGTTTAGCTTGTATATATATAAAAATAAAAGTCACTGCCAGTAATTAACACAGAAACAATATTTATTAACGCACATATAAATAACTTTGAGGAATACATTTAATATTTTTATATTAACCTTTAATTTTAAATAGATTGCAATAATGAGTTTAATATTTATTTAGGGGGTCAAGTATGAATAGACTACATAGATCTGCATTTGAAAAGAAAATATTCTTTCCTTTATTTAACCTTATGCCAAAAGTTTGCAGTCAAACCGGCATCAATCCATCTGATACATTAATGTATTCAATGTAGCATAAAAATACAACAGCACTAAATATACTATACTGTCAGGAATGTACATCTGAACAGTATAGTTAGAAAAGACATTGTCTCTCAACCAAACAGGAATGCTACATCTGTTGGTGAGAAGAACAATAAACAAAAAACTCCATAGGAATGGACCATGTCTTCCGTCTTACTATCCAATTCCATAGGCAAACAGGGGATGTGCAGTGTATATATGCAATCCTGCCCGTAGTGGATCTCCTGCTACATTTACTAATTACATCAATGTATCTAATCCATTGACCCAATTTAACTACGAAACAAATAACCTAAGATTACTCTCCCTTAAACTATATATATAACTTTACAAATCTATATAGCCATTCATGCCCAACTTAAATTTAACATTTAGATATGTTCGCACAGATGAATTTTATACAATTTGTTTTATAATGTCGAGTATAGATCGGCTGCACAGATTCCATGGTTAAAAACATTTCAAAATAAACACAACCAATCAAAATACAAAATCATCGATAATGTCAATTGCATAGGGAATACACAAAACCCAATAGCATTCATCGTAAGATGCCGCAGTGACATCGTTGACCTATATATTCTAATCGAATGTGAAAACCACAACATAATCAACCGCTAATGAATCTATGCAACGTCTATACCCAACCTTAAATTTCCTCATTTAAAATTTAAACAATAAATATTAATACAAATAAAATAATAAATGGAAATGATTTTTTTATCAAATGCAAACATATAAAATTAAACATTATTAATTGATTTGAAACTTACAAAAATCAGATAAGAGTCCATTTTAACATTTAAATTGGCTTGTTTATTAAATTTGTCAAACCCTGACGAAAGTTCTTAATTATTCTTTCTTTTTATGATTTTAAAAATTGTTTAGTTCATAGCTCACAGTAGAAGAATCCAGGTTCCTGTTTTTAATTCCAGAGACGTCTCCATTGGAAGATAATGTTCTGGAGGTGTCATTAGCTGGTTCCATTCTGGTATCACAGTCTTTTCATTTTTAAAATAAGTGATAGAAAACGACAAGTGCATCTTGTCGTTCTTTTTACCAAATCAAGCTGGAAACTGTCTGGAACTCAATATTTTTCTTTTTATAGTCCTCCTATGGATTCCACGAACAAAAATGTCACTGCCCCATTTTTTCATTATGGTCCAGGCCTTTATTTGCTTCCATTGGTCAAGCTAAAATCTCTTTATTCTCTTATCTATTTTTGATCTGACTTTTTCATTACACAGCTTTTGGATAATTAATAAACAATCATTTCCATCTACAAAAATATTTTATCTTTAAATCTTGTACTTTTTTATAAAAAAAAAAAAGTATGTTCAAATACTTATTTGTTTGTTTTTTAAAAAAAATATTTTTAAAGTTTTGCATCTGTGCGAATATATACGTTTAACAAACATTTTAATTTTAGTGTTTAGCTTTTTTTTTTTTTTCTCCATATGTCATAGCATCGGCCGGGATGCGAACCCACAACCGTCTGCAACCAACTACTTGCTTGCATGGCGGCTGCGATACCTCTCGGCTAACAACGCAAGACAGCTTTTTTTTAATACATTTATTTTTATTTGCGAACTTAAAAGTTTTTTATTTCAATTTAATGTAACAACATATATATATATATATTATATAAAGTATATGCAAAAGATTG
>JAQFVV010007011.1:0-119240 GCA_028023455.1 Epiperipatus broadwayi | reverse complement strand
ATATTATATAAAGTATATGCAAAAGATTGTGGTCTGGGTCAACTGATGAATGCTGTTTCAGTGCAAAATGCCCATCTTGGTGATCATTTTATCTTTTTCTCATATCTTTGATTAAATATTTCTTTAATGTGTTATGGAATAGAAGTTTGAATTATATTTAAATATATGAAGTTAAGTTTGAATATTTCTAAAAATAATGTGTATGTAAAGTTAAATTGTAACAAGTGCTATATAGATTATTTAAAATAGTATGTTTCTAATATATCTGAAGTTTGAGAGGTTGGTCTGACTTCTGGTAGGATGGATGGTTGTGATAAGATTGAGCTAACACTGAAAGATATACTGATAACAACAAAAAACTTGCAAACATATGACATATAAGATATGATCATATCATTTTTCTCACTTTACTGCTACCACTGTATTTTTAATGATGTAAGGAACTTGATTATTTTATAATGTACATCTAAATTTGAAATGCAAAAACATGTTAAAGAGTAGTAAAGAATTAGTAGATTACAACCCAAAAATAATCAAATGTTATCATCACTTGGTAATTGTACTATATTTTTCAGTTACAAGTGATCACCTTTTCTCTTTAGCTGCTACAAAATGCATATTTTGTATTCACACTTTTTATTGGTTTTAAATACACAAGCATAAGTAAAACATGAGAATTTCCACACAAAAAAAAGCAACAACCTGAAAATGTTGAAAAATTACAATATATCCAATACAAGAACAAGGGGGTTTCTACACAAAAGCTCAAAAATACAATTTATGGAAGGATTTTTCAATTTTTTGTGTTAAAGCTTCCTTTATGTGAGGAACTGCAACAATTTGTCAATAATATTAGAGTGAAATTGTATTTTAAAATTATTAGGATGCTAGGATTGCTTTCTCTCTTTCTCTCACACACACACACGCACACAAACATATATATATATAATATCAAGTTACTTGTTAAAAATAATATGAAATTTTTAAATTATACTAATGGTAGACAATAACAATATATATATTGCAACATGATAAAAATGATGACACTGGAAAAATGATCAATATAAACTGGATAAAACATAGCTCAATCATTGGTCACCATTTTGTAATGGAATATTGATTATAATATGGGATGATAATATAAAACTTTAGTATATCTCAGAATTGAGATGTCATTCATAATAATATAGATCTAATCTAAATCCAAAGTGCCATTTTATAACAGCCCTAAAGTTGATTTGGCATTTTATAACAATCACTACCTGTATATGATCATTGTTGTCCAGCATTGAATAGCTATTTTATAACAATAATAATGAATCTTCTACCCTGTTACCTCTCTACATTTGTTCAATCAGCATTAGTCACAAAATAAAAGAAATTGCCCCAACGATTTTTAGACAATCACATATTACTGACACTATATATAGAGAGAGAAATAAAAGATCATGAAGAAATGCCCTTAAGATTTATATTATTTATAACAGAGTAAAACATGCATCAACAAATAATAACTCTGTTAAAACTTGCATAAAATTATCTAACTCAGTTATTAGTCACATTAGGCAATAACAATATTTCCAATTCATAATTATTTAGATTGTCCACTATACAATAATAAAATACTAATAACAATCTTTATTAAAATCTAATTTATTCAGATAGTATTTAAAACAAAAGCAAGCAAACAAGATCATCGCCCCAGATATCACCAAATCTATTCACGATCCCAAAAATACACGGCAATAAGCAGTGAAGTCATATATCATTGTCCTAAACAATGATATATACCTAAGACATCTATTTAATTTATAATTGAATTAAATCAAATTCGAATCTACAAGTAACTAAGTTCTGATATACTTTTACTAACCTAATATTATTTATAGTAATGCAAATTTACTTTAACATTTAACGACATTCTATTTAAATCAACTAGTTTCAAAATAATTGTAATATCATTTTGAAAACGTTTTATAAACCTACACTATTTGTAATGCCTAAATAAAGTCAAACCCTTACTCAATTTTATATCTAATATAATAAAACGCTAAACATAATATTAATATTTTGTTCACACTTTACATTATATTAATATGCAATTATTGCTTAATTATGTATTAAAATAAAACACTACTAAAATTCATTCTCAATAAATCTATTAGGTAATTTTGCATTTGGCCACATCTAATCACATCATATATAAAATATACCATAGGTTTCTATTAAATATTTATCGACTTACAATCACTGATATTATTCATCTACCTAAATCTCCAATCAATCCATTATAAAAATGGATTTTATAACAATTAAACTATATATGATTATAACTGGCAGTTATCAGAGCCAAAGCTAGATATTAAGTTATACTAGTTCATAAAATTTATGATCCCCATTTCAAAGAAGTTTAAAAGTAATTAAAATAAATCATTCTGACTAATGACAGAACAAAATATATTAAGATTTTTGTAATCGACCTGACAAGATAAGCAAATTAATAATGTAACCCTGAACTAATGAAATTATTTCTACCAGTAATGTTGACTTAGATAAATAAACAAATATTTAAATGTAGTAACAAATATAAAATTTATATCTAATCAGACTTTATAATAATGTATAAAAAATATACATATATCTAACTCTACTTCACTTAACAAGATTGATTTGATTTCAGATCAAACCTTAAGTACCAAAATTTACCTTGCACATTCAAAAGAAATAATTAGACAGATTCACTGGATTTTAATCAACTCTAAATTTATTGATTAATAATTACAAATTTATAATAGTAATAAAAAAATTGTATATACAAGAACGATAGCAAACGATATCTGCAATAGACTAAAATAGTAGCCAGTTAAAACAAAATACAATACTATGTTTCTTTCATATATAAATAATTGATAGTCTATCACAATATAGAACCAATAATGAATAATAATAAAATATGTATATATAAAACTCAAAAGTGTGTTGCACGACAATACGCTATATAAACTGAAAGAGGGGTTCCAATAATCCAGACTTTAAATAGGATATACAATGAAAAAAAAAAAGAGATACAATAAAAATTGATTTTTTTATTTATTCACTAATGTAATTTCTAACTAATTAAACTAACAATAAAAATCCCATGTATTTAAAACTTCTCTATACAAATATCCCCGAATTAAATCTGGAATATAAAAAAATTTAAACACTTGAAAACATCGGGTCGCAAATTAACCTATATCATCAGTAAGAGTTTAAATAATAGTAACAAAAATGAATCTCTTCGACCCTTTATATATATGAATCATATAATAACCCATATATATCATTTAATTTTTTAAAATAAAATATGAACAAAACATACTAATTTTTCTTTTTTTTTTTCAAACGAAAAATGTATACACATAGATATCATACGATACAAATGAACAGTCTCATTTCTCCTTTTTATCCACTAGTCCATCGTATCACCTATTTTCTTGATTTTGATCCTAAATGCATATAGATGATTTTCCTTTAAGTAGAGAAGACAAACATGAATGATAAGTATCGCGGATTTGAATTCAATTACTTTCCAATTTAAATTTCGATATTTTCTTTTAAGGACATAAATGTATCCAAACTTTTAAAACAACAGATACTTAGTCGATGCAAAATCTACACCACTGGCTTTATTTTCCTTTTTCATTAGTAATAACATATAAAGATAATTTTTTTCATTGACAAAATTTGGTTTTATCCAAGTGAATAATAAATGCTAGCTTTTTCTTTCCAAATTAAGAAAGTGAAATTTAAGTTGTTTAATATCACACATAAGTTGAGTTAATCGATCTTGTGAAATTTACTGATCTGAAATATGATATCCATATAAATACCATTGGGTTTGTATTCATCAAGAAGATGAAATTCTAGATTTTAACAATGGAATATTTTTTTTATATAGCTGACTTGCAATATGATGCATTTTGATATTTTTGTTTTGTTTTACATTTAGTTGCATCCCTTGGAATTTCATCAATGAGCTGTCCCCAATTGAATGGGTAGACATTTTGGGTTTATCCTGCCATGATTTTAGAAATTAATCACTTAAAAATTTAAAGTATAACAAGTTTTTAAAGATGAATATAAACATGTCCATTCTTAGCAATGATAAAATTACAAGAACTCAAGTAGGAGTATTTCAGTTCTATTTATAACAAAACCTTGATGATGATAATGTCAGAACAATTGTTGAGTACCACTCAAATTTTACTTAATGATATAAGAAAATTGTTCAAGAAAATTTGCTTCCAATTAATAAATGAAATGGAGATTTTGAAATAATTGGACACAATGAAAATAAAATCCTGTTTTACAAGTTCAATATTATTTTTCATTTTAAACCAAAAATAAAGAATTCATATTACATTTTCAATACCTTTATATATTTTTTTTTACATATATTTTTAATAATCTAATCCAATACTAATTAATAAATAAAATATATATGAAATATAAAACATTTAATTTTATAATAGGTAAGTTGCTATGGTGATTATAATAACAGAAATTGAAATGTGTGATAGTGGATAATAATATTGATTTTATTCAAATAATCTTTCTATGATTCACTTAATTATTTTTCAGAATCTATTTATTTATTAACTGATGTACATTTTTTTTTAAATTGATCACAACAGATTTATGATTTGATGCTGATATAAATATTAGATTGTCATAGTTATCTAATTAACATTAATATTTCAACATCTCCATTATCCATAGATCAAGTGAAATCAAAATTAAACAAGTTCAAAAAACTTCTTTATTTTTTAAATACTATGACATTTAGCACTAATCTCGCACTTACAATATATATATAGTAATTAAACAAAAGTACTTTTGATTATGTTGTAATCATTATTAACTGAAGTAACATAAACAAAAAATAGACATCACATGATTTTCCAAAAACTGTTGTATATCAATATTAGCAGATTATCTATTTATTATACAATATTTAAATTGGTTTATAAAGATTACTTTTTTTCAATTTTTTTCTTTTTATGATTCTTTTCTTCATTTAATATTCTTAAATGATTTGGACTAAAAGTAAATCTAAAATTGTAAGATTTTTTATGGTCAAAGAAAATTGAGCACTATTGGACTGACTATTCTTATCTATGTTACTTCAGTTGATAATGATTAACAATATAATTGAAAGTTCTTTTGATTAATTAATGCATATATTATTATTGTCTATTATTAGTATAATTTAAAATATATATAGTGAGATGATTATGCATCTCATGGCAAACAGCAACATAGTTAGGGTGTGTGCACATACACACCCACATATTGTAATGGTCAAAACATGTCTATCTTGCTAACACACTGCAGAATTTAAACCCAGGACATTAGAACTCAGCACTAGAAGGGTTACCTCCCAGAAATCCTAAGTTCAAATCCAAAGTCCAAACTCCACAATGCCCTCTACATGATAACACATTTGAGGCTACTAATAGTATAAATTCATGCCAGTGCCGATGATCAGGGAGAAAACAAAAGACTCTAAATCTAAAATAGCCCTAGGTTTATTTAACAATAACTTATAGATGTGCCCGAGAAACCCATTATGGTATGTTACTTAAATTGCACCCCAAATAAAAGGACAAAAGAAAGAAATTTACAAATAATATTTTAATAGTAGTAGTTAGATATAGAAAATAGTTTAGCTATATAAATTGGATAGCTATATATGAAAACAACAAGATGGCTGATACCGTGTACTTGAGTTCGTTTAGATAACATGTCTAAAATACAGTGACACAGTAGGCATATGCAAGTCATGTAAAGTCTAACAGAATTTGAATATTCTAAAACTATCTATAATTGGAATCTTAAATGGAGACTGAGAGTCACTCACGAAGTGATTAACTAAATTAGAAGATCGAGCTATACTGAACAGATTTAAAATTCATTTAAATAATAGAATTCTTTTAAATAATTACTAAGGGATATTTGTACAGTGATGCCAGCGATATAATGCCGAGGAGGGGTACAGTTTCTGAGTATGCAACTTTATAAATTATGAAGAAAAGGTCTTGGCTTTGGATAGGCATTTTGCCTTTTATTTGGGGCATCTTTAGCCCACTCACAGCTCAAGCCTGGCCTCCACCCAGGAGCTTCATAACTGTGGAGACATATGCTAAATAATTCCCATGTGCCATTATAGCACAGTACTGGGAACCGCGGAGTAAAATAAGGGAAATGGATTTAACCATTGACAACCTTTGCAAATGATAAGGTTCCAGCACCCAAGCACATTCACTAACAACATAGTTAAATTTTAAATATACTTAGCAAAAAAAGGCAATTTATTAAAGAACAGAAATAGCTCTCTCTCTCGCATTTCATATTTAATAGCCAGCAGACTCTCAACAAAGCTTAGAAAAATAAATACTTATCTAACAAAATTGATGATATGTAAGAACTACTTTTAAACATATATAAACAATGGGAAGGGAATGTGTGTTTGCAGTTGATTAAACTAAGATGGCAACCATGCATGATTTAACTTCCCTATGTAACTCACATTTGCCTAAAGAAATTAATTAGATATTTCATTACAATACATTTAAATAAGACATTTACAACTATATATAGAAAATCAACCCAAGCACAAGTTCAGCATGCATTAAAAAACACTTGAATAAATACATATTAAGGAATATACAAAATTTATTAGCTATATAGCATGAAGGTTTCTGAGATCTCGGGTTGATTTTAATTACCTCATTCTTTCAGATCTGTCTGTGGGCATTTCCAAAAGTTGTAACAGAGTTCTTAAGCAAATTTTGATTTTCCTGGGTTTGTTGTTCAGCAGCAGCAGTTAGTAGATTTCAGGAGCAGCATTTCTTTGGGCTGGTTCAGTTAGGCTTGATGATACAGTGACAGGACATCGGATGGTGAATATGATGGATGGCCAAGGGAAAACAGCCTACTGCCCCTTTACCCCATCATTCTAAGGTTAAATGATTTTAAAACTTGTTTAAAACTAACAAACAAGCTGGTCAGTCCAATATTGCAAATAAAAGCTATTAGAAAATCAATTTCAAAATTACAGAAAATATAACTTCTGCTGTCACAATATCAGGCAGATTAATTAATAACTCTATAATCTTATAATATTATAATACTCAATCAGCCCTATTTATATGCTCTCTCTGATTATAATCTAACCCTGCAGTGGTAAAATTCATTCCTTAATTTATTAATAAATTGGAAAACACGGACTGCATTTTTTAATTAAATCTGCTCTTAAGCACTGTTTTTAATATCAAATCTACTAGTAAAACTGGCACCAATATAGTTAAAATTAGCCACTATTGTTCTTTCCCTACCCTCACTGATTTAAAAAGAAAAATGGCAAGATTTTGAAAAACTAAATAGTTTTATATTTATAACTTTTGAATTTAATTTCCAGAATATATTTATCAGTGATATTATTTTATTAAATGCAAACTAATATAGTGGAATAACATCACAAAATAAACAGATTCAAGAACAACAAATTTTAAATAAATATTTTCATAAATTTTAAATATTATTTCAGTATGTGTGTAGATGAGAATATGTGACATACTTTATTGTACAAGCATATATACATAATATATACTCGACAGTTTGAAAGTAAAACTGTTTAAGATGATTTTAATTATAAAACCCTGGGCACCCCATTAGACATATAAATTTAGGCAGGATTTCAGTACATATATGCAGTACACACACAATATGATAAAATTAGGGTTTTAAATAAGGCATGAGGGTAGGAAACAGGAAGGCAAGGTGAAACTAAGATTGGTAAGACATATCTTACTGTTTCAAATATATATATATATATATAAACTTGAAAGAAAAGTTGAAATAAATTTCATACTATATCAATATATATATATATATATAAACTTGAAAGAAAAGTTGAAATAAATGCAGACAAAAAATTTTGTAGATATTTTCTATATTACACTGTAATAATAGTTAAAGATCAAATAATTTTGAATTAAACCAAATTATTTTAAATCAAGCATTTAAAAAAGTCTAATTAATATTTTCTTAATTCTGATTTTGAAATTAAAACAAGCATGTTTTATGCTACAATATATATACTGGTAATTATACAATTCTATTATCTATTTTAATTACATTAAGAAATAAAAATCCTACAAAGTTGTTTTTGAAAGGATTAAGTTGAATTGAAATGAGTCATTAACTTTTTTTAATGAAAATAAAGAAAACTTACTATTAATTATTGTTTTTTTAATTCCACCCTGACTATAAAAAGATTGGAAAAAGGATTAGAGGAGAATTTTACAGTTTTTACAGATTATGACAGTAGTAGAATAAATATGAAGATATAACTGAAAGCAAGGCAGTAGATGTCAACTGCTATTGGTATTACAACAGTAAAGTATGGATTCATATGGAAGTAAATGGCCTGCTTTTTTGTATTCTCCATAGCCCATATTGTATATAGTATGCCTGAACTCTATCAAATTCTAGACTAAATGGATCTTATTGAATGTCATAAGTTACCTGGATTATTCCTTTCCAAATATGACATACTACTTTATGGTTTTAGAAGAGACCAGTTTACCAAGAGATTGTCGTGCTATATATGCAGTTTTATCAATACACAAAGAAGCACAGATAAATACACTGTGTCAGGTATACAAATTACTTATGGATATTATCTGGATTTAAAGATGAGTAATTTTTGATTAAATTATTCAACTAAAACTAGAATAATGAAAGAAAATAATAAATGACTATTTCCAGTTTTATTTATTAAAAGTAAAACTCAGACTCTTTCTTTAGTAAAAAATGATGATTGTTAAAATCTCTAATTTAAAAGTAAAACAATGTCTAAAAACAAAGAATTGATTCATAAATAATTTTGTTTTGAAATTGTTTTTTAAAAAAAGTAAACTCCAAAATCTTATTGTAAATGAAAAAACAAAAAGCCAGGGTTTTTTTAAAAGAACTTTCCAAACTAATCTCTCAATAATTTCTTTTTAAAAAAAAAATATTTTTAGCATTACAAATAATGAATGTGTGCATTTTATGATTTTTATGACATTAAATCAATTATGTCTTTTGAAAATATTTTATGGGAATAAGTTTTATTTATTAACTAATACAATATCATTAGGATGTAAATGCCTGTGTGTACTCACATCTGAATGGGTACCCAGGCATAAATTAAATTGATCATTATTTATGTATCATTAAACATGAATAGAATGTTTTATACAATGCATCTCTGTTTATTTATATAGACATGTGACATGTAAACATCTAAAAGTTTCTGTAAATTGTTAAATTAATTATTATGTATTATTAAAATGAGTTATTTAATTTTATTATTAGTTTATCACAAATCTGATATGTAATTTTTTTATATATATACTGACATGTCTGTGTGCTGATATATATATATATATATGTTTTATGTAAACCTATTAACATACTAGTAAATCATAATGTAATAGGTTATTTCTTTTTGTACTTTAAACAAAATCATTATGCCAAATTTATGTTTATAGCATGCTCAGCAGACCTAAATTTCATTTGATTATTTCTTATTAATAACTTTATATTTTATTGTTTAAATTATTCCAGTGAATTTATTTAATCTGAAAATAGTTTAGAATATTATATGTTTGTATTATTTCTTTTGATCACAGTAACAGTTATAGAGCTTTTGCTCATTGATCTGAATTTGTGCATAATGGTCTGTTATATAAAAAGGGGTTTATATTTAGTGTTACAGACACCCAGATGATGATGATCCTGGTTGATATAAAGAAGCTATCCTTTAAAAACCCTACAATAAATTTCATTTTATTTATTATTTCTTCGAAATTTACTTTATAGTTGGCCAGTACATGAATAATACTAAGTGACCAGAGCATTGATAATGATCAGCATGTTTTAGTGTCCCAGCATAATTTTTTTAATTTTTATATTCTTATGGATTAGCACTTAATTTTGTGCATCCAAATTATTGTTTAAATAATCTGCCCCAAGCTGACAAGGGCTAAATGATTAACCTGGTCTATGTAGACCTATTTCAAATCTAATAACAAGATTGACTGTTAAGTTTTATTGTTGATCATTCTTGATGATGAATGATTGTTACTTGTGTGCAATGCTGGTGACTTATACTTAACATAGTTACTTAGTTAGTTCTGTGCTAATCTTGCATACTCATTTCTCTTATAGTTAATTTAATATTTTGTTTAACTGGCATTGATGATGGTGAATGACATCCCCTCAAGTTTCCTCCATTTTCTGTACCATTACACATGTCAACATATATGTTAAAATAATAAATGATTTCCAATATACATATTTTATGCTGAACCGAACTCATCAGTTGGTTTAGATCACCATCTTCCACACATATATATAGTCAGTGCTCAGTTTATATTAAAGTAGCAAATCTTCAAACTTTAACAAGTCCATTAAAGTTTGAAGATTTTCTATCTTAATATAAACTGAGTACTGATTTATATATGTAATGGAGATGGTGATCCAGACCAACTGAAGAGTTCTGGTTCAGCATGAAATACAAATATTGGAGATCATTTGTTTTTTTTTTCACATGTATGTGGTCATGTGTATTAATTGTATAAGATGGCGCAGATAGCTGTCAGTAGCTTGAAAGTCTGAGTTCAAGTACCTTATAATTACATTTAGTATAGATAATGTACATGTATTTAACATATATTTATACAAGTAAAACATCTTTAACTATGCCACCTGGCAAAGAGCTTTCCATATTTTGTTGGGGAACTAGTGAAAACAAATGCAATCTTTTTTAAGTTAATCAGCTACCAGATGGTGAGAGGTTTTGCAGTCTTTCTCACCTTTTTTTACACTCTAGCTAATAATATTTAAATATCCACTTATTGACCAACACTTGGATGACTAATTGATTTGTTTATAAGACAGTTATCTGAAAGAAACGTTTTTTGGCTTATTTGGAAATAATCCTCAGCTTACTAAAAAAAAATATTCATATTTGCAAACCATAGATCTTAGACACCACAAGAATAATGCTCTCTCCATTACATTATTAGCCTTTTAATGCATACATATATAGAAAATATTATATATGTTTAAATGAAAATTGTATGAAGGTTGCATTTATACAAATCTTTAAACACTGATTTACCAAAGATAATGTGACTAACCATGTAAAAATTAAAAGTTTAATTAATGATCTTTAATATATTATACTAATTTTTTATGTGTACAAGATATTAATAATATCTTCTGTATTAATTAACACACTTGGAAAGCATAGAATATACAGATACATAAATTTGTTCTGTAAATATGATATTTTTTAACAAGAATGTAATTAATCACAAAAATTATTTCAATAAAGATCTAAATTACACTGCCATCTTGGCCTTGGTTTTGAAGTTATTTTAAAATTTTGGCAGTTTATTTTTATTAAATGTATTTACATATGCTTTCTGTGCACTCAATAAATTAATTACTACTCTTCAATAGTTTATAGAAATTCTAACAATAAGATCATAATGTTAACTATCGCAAGATTTTGCGTAGGTTAATTTGTAAAGGAAATAGTGGACTTAAACAGTGGAGAAATCAACAATTTTATGCTTCCAAATCAAGATGCTTCAGATTTGCCTATATAAGTAGAAATTTATGTTAAAGATAAGACGGCCAGCCGCTCTTATCTTTATAAAAGTCGCTATCTTGTATAGTGGGTTAGAAGGTCCCTCTATCGGCAAAATATGCTTGATTATTATGAATTTTGAAGCGTATTAAACACAGGTAAAAGCCTGTTTAAAAGTATTTAAATATAGATTTGTAATTATAGTAAAAAGATTATTTTTATGGTCGAATGCTACTTGAATTTTAAAGCTTTTTTATTTATCAATATAAAGAAGTAAATCGAAGAATTTGATTGGTCTTTTTAAAAAAAGTCACTTCTTCATTTTAAAACTTAATAAAAAATGTAAATATTTTCCCAAAGAAAGAGAAGAAAATAATAATTCGTTTAGTGGTAGATTGTTTGTTTTTCTGAATTATAATATTTCCAAGGTTATTCACGACACTCAAAAAAATCAGTAGCAATTACCCACAAAATTATTCGCAGCTTTTAAAAAAGTAATAACAATTCTCAACAAAATTATAAATAATTGCCAGTTATATATAAAAATTGTAGTTTTATTAAAATTACATTAGCATTTAGGTAAATGTTATTACAAATAATGTGTAATTAATTTAATATTTCAAGACCAAAAACATTTACGCTGAGAAACTTTTTTGTCTAACACATTCAACTAGCAGTTATCAACCTATAAAATAAATACTTATCTAAATAACCAATATCATAATAAATAAAGTCCCAAGAATTTAAATGCATTAAATAACAACTTGAACTTTCTTTAATGATCAATATTTTAAGCTTACCAGAAAAAAAACCATTATATATTATTATGATATATGGCTTTTAAATTTATAAGACTTCTTTTTTAAGTTATTTACCTTTTTGAAAGAACTTATATATGTATATATGACAGCTGTAAATTTAAAAGTTACTGAGTAGATTAATTTTATTTCTAAAGGTTTTTAACGTGAAGTTATATTTTAGAAGCATTAGACAAGGGTTATTTATTTGTGGTAAGTAGTACTTGAACATATAATTATATCGGTATATAATGCACTATAATTTATGAAATCAGCATGTTAAAGTTTATCAAAAATAAATCTTTGATATTTTTTGAAGATGTCTGAATGTTATAATTTGTTGAGGATTTTTCTGGCTACATGTGCATGTAAGGCATGAATTAAAAGACATTTTAGAAATAAGACCATTAATGAAGTAATATTGCTTATTACTAAAATTTGATTAGATAACATATAAAGAGAAACTCGGTTTTAGAAAACATAGATCAAAAAATATTACAGTCTCTGATTCATAAATATTTATTAATGAATGTATATTTTCTTTAAAATAGAAATAAAGAATTGAACTGAAAATTATGTTATTATGAATCTATAAGTAAAGTATTATTTATTTAAATAATGTGAGGCTTCAATTATTTTATAAGAAAATTGTCAGGTGTGAATATCAAGTTTATAATCTATAACATGGAGGAATAATCCATGTGATACTTGATTTGACCATGTATTATTAATAGAGGATGATGTCCTGGTCAGTCTGATCTTTAAATTTTCTGAAGTATTAACTTAAAATGTTTTTTTTTAAAATCTTTACTTTACAGTCATATTAATACAGAAATAGACTATAATCTTGGAATATTTCCTGACAATATTTATAAGTTAATGTTCAGAATTTGATGATAATCATGAATTCAGTCTTGAAAGATGAAGTTAATAGATTATTTATTTGCTATTACTATGCTTGCAACATCATTATCCAAATAATTACAAATATATTTAAAAAATAGTCACATATTGTACATCTGTAATGAATCTGCATTAGGCATTACAATATTTTAAAAAAAAAAAAATAACAAAAGTTTGGGATTTTTATCTTTTAACAAAGGAAGTCTGTTTTCCAAATTAATGTCTAATTAGAATGTTATGTTTTCCAAGTAATTAAAAAAAAAAGAAAAAAACAATAACAATTTGGGATTTTTATCTGAGAAAAAATAAAGTTCGTTTTCAATTAAATATAAATAGATTTTTGGTAAAATAATAATAATAATAATAATAATAATAATAATAATAATAATAATAATAATAATAATAATAATAATCATCATCATCATCATCATCATCTTTTTGGGAAATGATCAATTGATTAAGGTTTAATGTTCTCATTTCTGAAATAGCCATGTGATCAGATGGTTATCTAGACTGTCTTTCAAAAAATAAGACAGTGTAGGCAAAAAAGTAGTAGATTTCAGTGTCAGTTCAATATCAGTCCAGCTGTGATGAGAAAAAAAGTGAGAAGCTAAGCATGGGGGTCTAAAATTGAGATGATCTTATTACTAGTGTAAAAAATGAGTTCTTAAAGGCAAAATAATAGAATGAAGTTTACAAAAGTCATGTACAAAGCTTTAGATAAAAAACTGAGAATTACCACTCAAATATGTAACCAATTTCACTAAACAAATGTGGGAAAAGAAAAATACTCTTAGGAGAAATTTTTAACAAACCTTATGTATTAATTGATCCCAAATGGGTTAACCTAACATGGAAATAATTATATGAAAAAGTTGGAGCTACAAGAAAAAAAAGATAATGGAAAAATTGAAATGTAAATAATTGTGAAATGGAAATTTGGAGTTTAAAAAAAATGAAAAAGCTAACATGACATGGAAATAATTAAATAATAAAGCCAGAGCTGCAAGAAGAAAATAGTAATGGAAAAATTGAAATTAAAATAATCGTTAAACTGAAAACTGGAGTTACAAAAAAAAAATGAAAAAGCTAACTTTTAATGGAAATAATTATTAAACTAAAACTTTTGTTAATGTGAAATTAAAATACTTGTTACACAGAAATCAAATTAAATGGAAGAAAATGAAATGATTATTAAACTGAAATATGGAACTAGAAAAAAAAAACAAGAAAAGCTAAATATGCAAAATAACTATTTGAGGAAACTGAAAACCCTTGAATCTCAAAGAGCATGTGCCATCTCTTGGTCAATTTTGGTCGCAATTTCTTCATTTTAGGTTTATTTGATAGGAAATTCAAATTTTAAAATTGTAGTTCTAAAAATGTTTGCATATAGCATTATATTTTTTAAAAAAAATCAATTTTCTTTACATGCCTATTGGTGCATAGGTGTGTCTATTTCTCTGATTGGATACCTACCAAATCTGGAAATGTCTTCTAGGCGTGTTTCTAAATGACAGATTCAGAAACGAAAATGCAGTTGTATACGTTCGTTCGTAATTGATTTTGATGTAAATAATTATATTTATTGTAATTTTTTATGTTCACAAATAAGATAATATAGTGCTCTATCAAAATATAAAGTTTGACTCGGAAAATTTTAAATATTACAAGAAAAATACATTTGGAGAAATAATCCGTAACAAAAAACAATTATCACTACAGACCGTAATCAGGCATTTCTAAACTAAAAATTCAGAATTGAAAATGAAATATAGTACACTTTCATATTTTGAAGTAAATAATTATATCTATCATGATTTTTCATTAATTTATACAAATATAAAGTTTGATTCCAAAAATGTTATATATTATAAGAAAAATAAGCATGCTGGAAATAAAAAAAGAATTATTTGACAGCTAGTGAACTGAATAATGACACAATCATTGGTTGGAATATAATTCTTTTGTTTTACTGTTAGCTATTTTTTACACATTTTTCTTATATTTTTCTATAGTTATTAACATTATTTTTAATTTTTCATTACAATTAACCAATTTGAAACTAAAATTATTCAATTTTTAGAAGCTGAATTAAAAAAATTCTGTGTATTTTAGATTAATAGTTTAACAATAGAAACCAGCTGGAAATGAAATGGATGAATCATATTGTTCTTAGATTTAAGTAGTGGGCCAATAGAAAATTAGACAAAGATTAAAAAGTTAAAAGAATCAGTTAAAGGGTTAAACTGTTAATTGCAAAAGTTATATGAAGAAGCCTTCAACTATTAAAAAGGAATAAAAGGAAAAAAATCCAAACAAAAATAAGATATTGTTGATGTACAAATCTTCATTTATAAATACTACTTTATAATGTAAGTAATAATTGATAATAGTGAATAATTGTTTGCTTGGTTGTGGTGGTAGAAATCTGTTTTCTCTCTTTCATTAATTAATGTGTAGGACAATCTCATTTTCAAAAAAAAGATAAGAACAGTTTTAAGTTAAATTTTTATTATGAAATACTTTAATGTTGTTTATTATAGAGAAATAACTCATTCAGATTAAATAAGTTATTGTTTTAAAAAATTATGAGAGAATATTATTTTCTAAATTTTCATTCTTTTATTTACTAATTAACGTTATTAAATAATTGTTTTAAAAAATAAGCTTCTCCCAAATCATTTTTTTTGGATAGATGTCTTTATTTTTCTAGCTATCTGTTCTGTGAAGTAACAGTGTATGTGACTAATTTTACCATAGAGTTGTATTTTTTAAAAAAATTTACCCCTGTAAAATTATTTAGTACTTGAATAGGTTAAGTTTTAGAGATATGTATGTTTTTTTGTTCACAATCATAGACCCTAGGATCTTTGTAATCCCAAACTAGTTTCATGTATAAAACTATTTTGAGCATATATGTATGTATACATCTATCTGTAAACATCCAAATGTTCTCAATTCACATACTTCACTTTACTTTTATAGGTTTGATAATTAGATTATTGTTGGCCAGTACACTCAAAGCACCAGGTGACCAAATGCATTTATGTTGATCAGAATGACATCATGATCTCAGCATTTTTGCTCGCTATTGTAGATAAGTTAGTACTTAAATATATGAACAAAGATGGAAGTTTAATGACTCCTTTTATGGCATGTCCTAAATTTTGCATTGACTAGAAGGTGACTAGCCTACATTTTATAGACTATTTCTTTTAATTCCAGTTAAAAATGATGTCTGTTGACCAATAATGATTAATTATGATGATGCTATGTTTATAATTTATATATTGTTTATTATTTATTTTTAATGCCTTCTGAATTCTGACTTCCTTAATTTTTTTAATCACACTTATTGATCATAAATGTTATAATATTTTCCATCATCCCAAATAGTTCACATTCTTTGTACCATTGCAATACATAATAATTAGGAGATAAATATTAAAAGTTTTTAATGAGATGTTTTGTGTATATTTTTTAAACAGAATTCAGCTTTAATAAAACAAGTGGGCAATTATAAACTCGCTAAAAACCTCAAATTACTGAATCTTATATAAGCATTTATTTGTCTACATATCTAAGTTGATTTACATAAACATAATTATTAAGACTTGATATTTTCAAACCTATTATTTAAATTTTTTTGCATGGTTTAATGACAGTGAATTGGATTGATATGATCATCTTTTTATTAGTAATTTTTTTCCAAATTTTATGATTTATTTTAGAAGTATTTCTATGCTTATCTAGTGTTCTGCCTATAAATAGCTTATGTAATTATGCATGACTGCATTGTGATCAAACAATAATCCTTAATCATCATCAGTGGTAGATTATCATTTCTTGCTACCTTTTTTGACCCAGTATATTTTATTACCATTCTTTTTTTTTTTTTGTAAATTTTTTTAATCATGTGAAAACAGCATTTTAATTTTCTGTAATCACTAACTATGCATATAAAAATCAAAAGTTTTTTGTAATCAGTGAAAATATTATTAATATATTCTCTCAGTAATAATATTTTAACTGTAGACTTAATTCTGAATATTGGCTTAAAAATCTTTCTTTTAAACTTTTCTCTTTCTAGATCAATTAATTATTTTTATTGTTAAAATAGTCTGCCACAAATTTAATCAATTATCCCCTCCCCGTCTCTTTTTACAATATACAAAGTAAGAAATTATCTTTCCGTCAAATATTGATATTACATTTGGGATTAAACAATTTGATCCACACTTCATTTATTATATGCTATTTAATATAGAGAATTTAGCAAATGAGTGATTAATTTTGTAGTAGTATTCATTATTCAAACTCTTCTTGTATTTGTGTTAATTTTAATCCATTTAGTAGATACCCTGTAGTCATTGTTTTTCTGATATTTCTTTTTTAATTCTTTCTACTGTCTTCAATCTTGAGAGATTGTATAATATTTGTGCAGTAGATATTATAAGTTGACTTCTTATCCAGGAACCTTCAGCTCTTAAATCTATCACTATCTCTGTGCTAATTTCACAGGCATTCCTAAAAATAAACATCCTCATTTTATTTTGTCTCCTTTATATGGTTTATTTCATCACTCATTATTCCATTATAGTTAATTTAAATTCTGCTCATCCTTTTTTTTTTCATGTTGGTGATACAAATATCTAACTTTTTTATTTCACAAATAATTTTTAGATGTCTTTTTTTATGTTGACTTCCCTGTTTTAAAATAAGATAACTTTATCTATTGTGAGTGTTGTATCCAATGGCAAATAACACAAGAAATATATATTTCAATTATTTATTAATACATACATTTGTGCATGCAGATTCAATTAATAATGAATCTTGCACTTGGCTATAACTTGAGTTCAAGAGGAAAAGCCTGTGTTGGCATCTTCAAAGTGTTTCCTTCAATGCCTAGTTGTTGTCTTGTTGCTTGGTTGGATTCTTGACCATCATTTGCATAATAACAATCTTCTGCTTGTTTTTTTTAGATTCAGATAGTCTCCACTACTACACATTTTTCAGTGTGCTTCCTATTAAATAATAAATGTATAATTAATATGCTTTATCTTATATGCATTATTATGAATTCCTAAACATATATCCATTTTACTGCTGGTTTTTCAGAACATTTGGCCTTTAATAGTTACTATCTGTAATTATTATGAACTTAAAAGATTTTTGATCTTTTACTTTGGTAGCTGTTAATTTTAATAAAATCTTATTTCTAGCTTTGTTAACTTGTATTTAATCATCAACAATAGCTAAACTAATATAATAATGACTTCTTTTTAATAATGACAAATAACTAATGGACAGCTAATTCAATTCTTTTTTATTACATTTTGTCTGTATCAATCCTACTAATTTAATTAAAATTGAGTATTTATAGTTTTTGTTTGAATTGAATTTCCCATTACCATAATCTCTCCAAACAAATAAAAAAATTTATCACTTCTTCTGAATGGATAGCTCTTTATTATTTCCTAGTAATTGATTAATTAACAACAATAGCTATAACTATATCTCCAACCAAATGAAAAATTCCATCTCTTCTTCTGAATGAATAGCTCTTTAGTATTTCCTAATAATTGATTAATTAATAAGAGCAGCTATAACTGCATGTTTCCCTTGAAGATTCATGTTTTCCTTTTACTTATATTTGTAATAAATACATTATTACTTTCATTAGAACTTTAGCTAATTAGTGGGAGGAAAATAATCTTATGATTTTATTAATATTAATTATTTTCATTAGTGTTAATTATTTTTTTCTGGAACTCATAATGCATTTACATAATATTTATTGCTCTCTCTAAAAAGTACTATACTATAATGCTGTCGCTATTAATACTAGTATAATGTTATAAAATCTCAAAAAAATAGTTAAAAGACAAATTAGCATAACAAACTATTTTAATAAAATTTCTTACAGTATTCCTCATATGCATTTGAAATATGGTAAGACATTTTACAATGCACATTTCAGAACTAACCATTTAAGAAATTCTGCATTATTTAAGTTTTCAAATGCCTTTTATCATCATGTTGATATTCATCATTGACATGTGGATGAAATAAAAAGGGTAATTCAATATATAAAAATAAATGTAATATATTTATGAAAGAGTACACTTGTAAATATATATATATATATATATATATATATATATATATATACAATATATATATATTTATATATATATATATATATATATATATATATATTTATATCTGAATATGTGTATTCTCATATATAATATTATTGTTTTTAATCTTTTCTAATAATATTTTGGCTTTATATGTTTGCCTGTAAAATGCATTGATTTAAATGAACTGAACTGAATAATGTTGCACATTAAAGTCATTTGACATAGAATATACATTATATGATCATTGTGACTGAGTTTGATTCGTTTATCCTCTCAGTTTGCACTTTAGAAACTTCAGTTTTGGGAGCAAAATTAGTACACTTTTTTTTTTTTGATTTTGTTTTAAAAAATAATAATCACAGAGACATTTATCAAACAGAATGAATTAGGAACAGTTACATAAAATTATCCTAGAGATCATTTGGTATAAAGTTTGTATTAAATGCTATATATAAGTTTACTTTAATATATTATAAAATTATAGTTATACTTTTATAAATGTAATAAACAAATACTTCTGTCTTATACTTGAAATAATAAAAAACAACATGGCTGTTGTTACTGTTAGAGATACTAATAACTTATATAATATTAATAACTGCTTATTGCTTTTGACCTAAGTTCTTATCAAGGCAAAAAAAAATATTGTATATAAAAAGTAATCGATAAATGTTGAAATGGCTATTATGTAGACCAGGATGAACTAATTTGAAAACTAGTCAATTTAGAGTTTACTGTGTAATGAGTAATTTTGATTATGTATGATTCTTTAATTTTACACTTTTTATCCTGTGTCTCATGCATTAATATCTCAAAAGATTGTGGATGAAAAATATGTTCAATAGAAGAATGGTGGGTATAAAAAGCAGAATAAACCGAATCATCTAGTAATTCTTTATTATAAGTGTAATTACGTTGTTAAAGATAATATTTCATGTTGGTTTTTTTTCATCAATATATACAACACTGCAACCAGGATGTTGACATAAATAAATAATAATAGTGTACTATATTCTACTTTATGTCAACATTCTGGTTGTATACATCAGTGAAACAAAGACCAATAAATCACATTTATAATAAAGCATTACTTGATGATTTGGTTTATTCTGCTTTTTATACCCATCAATCTTCTATTGGGCATATTCTTTGTCTACAATCTTTTGAGATATCAATGCATGAGATATAGGATAAGAAGCATAAAATTAAAAAACTATAAGTAATTAAAAGTACTCCTTACATGGTAAACCTTAAATTGACTATAGCCATTTCAGCATTTAACGATTTTTATATACGTTTTTTTTTCTTGCCTTGATAAAAACTTAGGTTGAAGGCAGTAGGTATTTATTAATATTATATCAATTATTAGTGTCTTTGTCAGTAACAACAGCCATTGCTTTTATTATACTTTTATAATAAATAATGTGATCACATTCATATCGGCTTTTTTTCCAAACCAAATTTTGCAAACGCTTTTTGCGAGTGTTAAATAATAAATGAATAACCTCTGACCCATACAAGATATAGAATTTATGCAGCAATAAAAGGAATCCTCTTATTACTACGACTCAAATATTTATATATGAGCAAATCTGAAGTACTGGTACAGAAGGTGTGACTATAGAACAGTCACTTTGAATTACTATATATAACTTATGAATGAATGACACCGATGAAATTTACTAGAATTTACTGAACGTCATTCCAACTGAAATTAATCATATATATAAATCAGCATTTATTTATTTATTTATTTATTTTAAAATATCAAGAAATTTTTATATTATTTAATTTAATTTTATGCATCATCTTAAATAGAATTTTAAAGTTTTGGAACCTTCCATGGTCCAGAGATTTACACATGCTGATTGTTATTCATTATGGTTTTTAAGCAAGATCAGAATTTTTTTATATAGATAGCCTGTAGCCCATATAACAAACTATCTAGTTATAATTACTTAGAAAATAAAACAAAAATAAAAAATTTGAAATTCTCATAAACTTGTATGTAATAATCTCTTCTCCATTGTTTCTCTAGTAGAACAGTACTGGAAATGCTCTTCCATACAAAATACTCTCTTTTAATTTATTATTTTTAAATTAAATTTTTATGTTTAGGTTTGAATTCCTATAAAGAGTTCTGCACAGATATTTCTGAATAGAATATAAATTTACAGATAAACAATAAGAATACTATTATTATAGATAATTAAAAAATATACTTAATGATATCTCTATTGTTCTTAATGCTATTAACATCTGATCAATATGAAAAAAGTCAAAATGTAGAGATATTTCATTAATCAAATTTCATTTATAGATAACAAGTATTTAACTATTGAAACATGGCAATTGAGAATCAAAAAATGGCATAGCATTATAGTCTGACACTTATAAATAACTAACTGTAATTTGACCATTTGACAATTAGAAATACAATGCACCTAATATCAACAATCAAAATGAGTGTCAATTGTTGGTTTTCAAAATAGTCAGTACTTGTTGTATATAGTAATGTTATAAGAATAATATAATACCAATAACTCATATGAATTATTTATATTTCAATTATCTGTTACAAAAAAATTTGAATTCATAGTCCAAACTATTAGAAGGGTTTTAATTACTGTGTAAATGATACACCAAGATATTTAAGGAATTCAAATCATAGCTATTTGTTTAGTATTTATGCCAATCCACATTTGGAAATCATCTATTACCTAATTCCTTACAAATTTTTAATTAACTTTCTGTGGTTTAATTTAAATTAACTTTCCCAAATTCATCATGCCTTAAAAACCCTCAAAATTATAAATCAATTTGTTGCTCCAAGTTATAATGAATTGTTAATGGCTTCAATAACCTTTAATAAACATCTTTAATATTCTCCATAGGACGACTATTAAATATAACTAAACCCAGTGGATTTAAATAATGTCTATGCAGTTTTAATAAACATTACTATAAATTATACAATTCCCAAGATTCCAGAACTTTATTGATTAGTTAAGTACAAATTAAAACACTTCGTTTAATGAAACATCATTTTTTTACAATGCACTAAAATTGTTAAAGAATTCTTTAATTTTCCAAATAAATAGTATTTCTGTAGTGTAATTTTCATTACATCATTCTCATGCAAGTTGTGAGGGACGAAAGTTTGATACTTATCAATTAAACTGTACTAATTATGTATGAGGAAGTATGGTAATGAGAATTTTATAATAAAAAAAATATTTATTTATTTTTAAGACTTATAAATGTAATCTTCTTCAAATTACTGTCCATTTAATACAATAGTCTGATCTAAATGCATTTTCATTTTTCAAAGAAGTCCAACAACACGTCTAAAGTGACATCTTTTAACACCTGCATCATTTTTTTCACTACTTCTAAGTTTGCAAAAAAAAAAAAGAAACATTTTTTCATTCAAGAGAATGAAAAAAAATGCACAAAGCCACATCAAGTGATTATGGTTGATAGATAATCTGGGTCATGCTGAATTAATTAAAAAGTGTTTCACAGTCAAAGCATTGAAAGATGACACTTTGTCAGGTGGAGATGACTTGCACTCATTTCTTTGCCACAAAATGTAACAGTTACATTTTACCACATCATGTAAGTATTTTAGAACTTGAAGATAAAATGCCTGATTATTACAAACTAAATCTGTGAAAAAAATACCATTTGGGTTAAAAAAAATCATTAGCACTGTTTTGACTTTAGACTTCACTTACCATGCTTTATAGGGATGTGGTGAATTTAATATTTCAATTAAACCATTTATAAACTTATATTTTTTTAAGATCAGCTCAAGCATTACAACTATTTTCCCTGTCATTTTTTATAAATGAAAACAGAATTTTACATTGTTTGAACTTTTCAATCATTATAAAAATCGACAAATATGCAAAATGCACTTTGTGGTGGCACATGATTTCACACAGTAATGTCATTTGGCATATTGATGCAGAAATGTTTCTGCAAAAAATATGTAATGACAGAAACATATATTACAACAGGCATGCAAAGCAGAGAATGATTCTGTTTATTTTTTGGTCCCCTTCATGTATATACTGAAAATGATAAAGATATGTATAAGAGAATGTGATCTGGGCTAACTGATGAGTTCCAGATTAGCATGAAATGTGCATCTGGAGGATCATACTTTTTTTTACATATCTTTGCTCATATGTTTATAAATATACCTTTCCCCAAGATGTTAAAATTGGATAGAAGCCAGTCCCTATGTTACATGAGAGTGGTACAATGAAAATTACACTACAAAAATATTGTTTATTAGGTGAATAATATCTAGTCTAATGAATGACTAATAAAAATTATTAACACTTTAATTTTCTATCTTGTATAAATGTTGCAGTATTCCAAAAAAGAAAAAGAAAAGCTCTGTTTTTATTAAATGCTCTCATGCCATTACAAACTATTATAAATATCACTATTGTCAATGAAGTGTTACCTAAAACCCAAACACAAAATAAACAACAAATGTTAACAATATATAAATATTAAGTTATGGTCTGTCTCAAGATAGGTTATGTAATAAAATAGTATTTCCAATAGAGAACATTTTATGATTACTGATGGTAGTTTGTTTTAACTTGACCCCCCCCCCCCAGTTAAAAAAAATAATGTTGAAAAATAAATGCCTTCTTTTGAACAAAATAAATAAAAATAAATTATTGTTATATTTAGTTTTATTTTACATTTTTTAAAGTTCAATTTGTACTTTTGATTATTCATATATTTTTTAAACATTGTTTATGTTTTTAGATGCTGCTAATTATTTCTCCTGTGTTCAAGAGAAGGATCAATTACTAATGGTGTCATTTCATTTTGCAGTTTGTACTGAAAGCAAAATAACTGAGCTAACTTGCAATGATATATGTTTTCGCAATTCTAGTCAGTACATGATAACATGGTCTGATGAAAAAATGTGCCTTTGTGGTAATTCAACTCAAACATCCTCATCATGCTCTTGCTCCAGCAATAAAAATAAACAATCAGAATGTCAAAATAAATTTTATATTCCTAGTGCCTTTCATGTAAGAGCTGGCCTTCAAATCTTACCCCAACGAACATTCTACTTATATGAAGAAATTACCTTTCAGGTAAATTTTTCACTTGATAAAAATAGTATTTATATTTTCTACTCATATTATTATTATAAAAATCTCAATTATTATAATTATGTGGTCATTTCACAAATAAAAATAGCCTTTATATTGTTACTTATTGCAGTTACTATTGTTATTATAAAAGCTTGTCTCATTTATTATTATTATGTCATCATTCTCTTAGATTTTAATTATCAGAATATACTCTTAACTTTACTATCCTGAACAGTACTAATATTTAATTGTATTTAATCATTAAGTGACAATACAGTTAATACTTCCCAAGATTGCATAACTATTATTTACTGACATGACACATATGCAGTATAGTACATGGCAGTTATTTCTTTGTCAATCATATATCTACAATATGTTAAAGTTATGTTTAAAAAATTGTTTGTGAGATGTAGTAGTTTCTTAAGTATTGTTTAAATCATTTCCAACATTTTATATTTATCTACATATTCAATATCAATTCCTAATCTAAAAGCTGTTTTTTTATTATTGTTCTTTTTTCTTTGAAACATTCACCAAAATTTCATTGTTAAATTCTTCAAAAATCTATATCTCATATTTTCACTTCCCTTAGTAACATAATTTATATTTCAATTTTCTTTCCTGATGCATTTATTTGAGCCTGTTTACTATCCAGAACATCTGCCCTATCCAAACAACAATGCATTATCCTAATGATTATATAAATATGCTCTATGTCATAGATAACTTTTTGGTTCATGTTTATTCATTTATATCTATTTCCATTGTTTTTTTTCCTCTCTAATAATATATTTATTTATTTTTCATTCTTTAGAATATTTTGCATTCATTAAATATTCAATCTCTCCACTCACTTTTTATACAAATATGTTATAAAAAAATTGCTACTCACTTTAATTAGCTATTTAGTTTATTTTTCTTTTTACTTTATCCAGTTCAAATTATTTGTCAAACTATCCTTAATTCAAAATTAAATCTTTTATATAGCTTTAATTTATTCAAATCATATATAGTCTGCACTACCAACTGGTTACAAATGACAAGCAATGTTTTACGAGAAGATTGTGAGCAAAAATAAGTTATAAAGACATTGTAAGTTAAAGTAGAAAAGTCATTATTTGGTAGATTTATGAAAAAGTGTCTTCAAAATAATATGTAGTATATTGATTATTCTGCTCTTCCCTGAGCTTGCATTAATATAAAAGAGGTGGTATATATATATCTTTAATTTATATTTTATGAAGGCATTTTATTTTAGTTTCTTTTATGTTCAAATATTCTATTGACCTTAATGAGCACATGAATAATTTTACAGCTTGTCACTACCTGAAATAAATATCAAATCAACTCAAACATTAAGAAATTTTTGGCTATATTGTCTAATACATTTATTCACAAAGGATGTAGCTAAAAATTTTATACTGTTTGAAATGCTTTGATATATAATACTAAGAATATAAACTTATTCACAGAACAAAGAAGTCCATCTCTTAGCTTTATTTTCTTGGCATTACATATTTGATAAACCAGAAAATTAATTATTGCTCATTAAAAATTATTAGAATTTTATCAAAATTATTATTTGAAACTATAGGCTGATTAATATAAAAATAAAGATCACTGCTAATAAAAAGTTTGTCTTTTTGAGAATCAGTGCTTGGTTTATTACTATATAACAAATTAAAGATCAGATAAAATTGATCATCTTTCATCTGGAAAAATAGATTTGCATTCTTATAACAAAAAGTAAGTGATATTTACAAGTTCAATTAAATGACTCTTTGGGAATTTAGATTATGAATTATGTACATATGTGATAATTCAAATGTAATCATGACATTGCATGAAGAAATTGGAACAGGGTTTGAAGATCTACTCTCACCAAGTATATTTATTACAAATTTAAAAAGACTAATCTTAAAGAAGAGTTCCAAAAAATATCACTGCATGGAATGAGAATAAATAATTTTAAATAAAATGTAATAGCAATCATTGAAGAAGGTGAAGAAATATTGAAATCAACAACAGGACTGCTTAATAAGGAAATAAAAAGATATAGATTATTCATTATTATAGACAAAACAAAAAGAATGGTGTAATTAGGAAAGAGAAAATGAAAACAATAAAAACTAATGAAACTGTACTAATCAGCAGAAACTTAGCCCTCTAGCATTCTGACAGGTTTCATTGTTCTTACTTGCTTTAAGTTTTCAACTTCCATTTTAATATTAAACCATTATTATTTATCAGAATATAATAAATTTGCCCTCATTCAATAGATATTTTTGTTTAGAAATTAATAAAATTTTAAAAATCACATTTGATTTTTGGAATTATTTTACAAATTAGATTTTAATTAAAACAAAATGCTGTCATATCAAATTTCAGATGGGGCTGATTCAATTTGCAAAACAAATGAAATCTTCTTTGTTTGATGTTTATTTTAAAAATCTGAATGAACTATTTTTTAAAATTTACTAAATCTATCAATTTATGCTTTAAAAGTTTAAATTCTTTTTTTAATTCTTATGATATTGCTAAGTATAACAGTATGCTGAATGACTTTATTTTTAGACAGTTGTATTTCCTGTGATTGTAATCTCTATGGTGACCATATTCAGAAGAATATATTCTTTTAAATTTAAAAATGAAACATTTCTTCAAAAAATAAATATATAATAATATACATTTTTGATTTATAATAATTATTAAACAATTACAATACAAAAATAATCATAAACATCCCAAAAAATCAAGTTTTAGATCATCAAAATATTTTCTCGAAGTAATCTTGCAAAGCTGAAGATCACTGAATATACAATGATTAGTCATCATTGTGTTGTTTCAGTTACTTTGAAATTCCCGATTATTCAATTTTCATGACATCTTTGGAATTTTTTTAAATTAAAATGTTAGAAAATAAATATAAGTGAATTTTAAAGAAGTAAAAAAAAGGTTAGCAACATTTCTCACTAGAGGGTGAAAAACACAAATTTTATTTCTAGATTTCTCAGATGTGCGTCTATTGCTTGAAAAAATAAATAAACTATAGTAAACAAAAAAGAAAAGAAAATTAATAATATCCAGAATAAAACATTTTTACTATGGATGACATGAATCAGAAAAGGAAAAGTATGAATTTATAACCAAACTAGATTAACATGCATCATTCATTAAAAAAAATAACATTTGAAACAAAGAACATGCTATAGAAAATTATTGGAAATTGTATTGGATGTAAAAAAAATTCAATAAAGAATTGACAAAAAAGTTAGCTTTATTGAAAAGTTATAGAAAGTTCCAACTACTTGGCCATATTTATCAAATGACTGATAATTAGAAATTAGAAGTCTGACTTTTTTATTATTAAACAATATACAAATAAAATGGAAAAATTTATGAAATATGTATAAATGACTTTAAAAAATAACATGGAGATAATTTACTTTCACTTAGTCTTCTTTTAAGGAATAGATAAAACTGGAATTTCTGAAAAAACACTCATTTGTATGAGTGTGTTTATAGTTTTTGATGATATCACTAAATAACTAAGAGTGAAATAAAATAAAAAATTATTGAAAAAAAAACAACACAAACGTATATTCAACTAAAAATGGATTTTGAAGATAAGAGTAAATGTGATGAATTCTTTAAGCTGGATGTCTTATAGATGCTAATGTTGAGGCAAATCCAGAAATAATATAGAAGAGAACTATAGTTGGAAAAAACCCCAGAAACTTGCAAAGTCATGGAATAAAAATAAGTAAATGGAAAAAATTAAACTCATATAGAAAACATTTTTTCAGACTTTAGTTCCATATAAGATATTAAAAGAGAATAATATAAATAAGTTAAAAAATATTTGTAGAAAGAAATCCAGAAATTTGAGAAGTCATGGATTGACAATAAATAGATGGTAGTCATTTAATTTATTTTGAAAACATAACATGATATTTAAAATCAGTAATATAAATAATAAAAATATAAGAGAAAATATATATAAGATGGAATAATTCAACTTAAAAATAAATGGATACAGTTAAAGAGAATAAGAGATGTTGTTCATTGAACATTGGTTTGTAGTATACAGTAAGAAAAATGTAACAAGATTAGACATGTTTGATTATAGTTTAAGAAATTTGAAACGAAAATAAATGAGAGTAAAATGGATCATGAATGTTTCTTCAAATTACAAAACAGTTTAGTGCTTTTACTTTTAATAATATATATTTATTTATAATGGAAACTTTTACATATAATCAATCATTAAACAAGGTCTAGCGCCTCTCGTTCTATTGGCAGTTGTAATTATGAATAAGACAGTCAATGAAGGCCAGAGTATATTAGTCCGAGACTGCAGTATTCAAGTATGACCATGTGTCTTCGATCATTATTTTTTATTGATGAATAGCCTTCGTTCCTTTTCTTGATTTCCTCCAAGCTGTTACAAAACAATTGAACTACTTCTGATTTTCCAATAACTATCTTCCATCTGGTTTTCCATAATGAGAATACAGTGAAGATTGCAATTCTGATCAGTCCCAAAATTTTGTAAATATAACTGAAAAGATAAAAAAAAAAAAAAAGAAAGAAGCAAAATGCTGAGATTAAGCAGATCTTTTATAAATAAGAAATATTACTTTGTGGATTTAAGTATTAAAAAAAAGACTACACTATAGTTTTATAAAGATAAAAAAAAAATTGAAAATTTTTAAATAATATAAACATTTAAATTATCTTTAATCAATAAACCCTTGAATTAATTGGAGGGTACGCACATTTCACAAATTAATTTTTTACACACTTCTATTGGTTTTGATCCTTAATAAAAATTCGATTTTAAAAAAATTTGAATAAAGTGAATTAATACAAAAAAAAACATTTTTTTTTTAAATCTTCAGTTTATTATATTACAGTTTATTAATAATAAAATTCTGTTATTTCAGGTGATTAGCTTTCTTCAGACCATTGATACTTATATCTGGAGATTTATGGATACCAACTATATGGTAGTATCATCAAATACATTAACTTACAGCTTCTCTATACCTGGACATCATTATATAATGATAACTGTAATAAGTCATTACAATCAAGAAACTGAAGTCTTTCCAGTGACTGTATTGCAGCCTCTGGCAGGACTAGATGTTCAGTGTCCTATGACTGCTATACCACATGATGATGTGTATATGAATTTAAGTTTTACTCATGGTAATGATGTTAGCGTTACTTTAGATCCAATCGACATTGCAGATCAAGGTAATTTTGATCTAAATATATTTTAAAACATTGCATGTAATTATTGCTTTTCTACGAATTAGTAATTATAATTTTAAAATACTTACTGTACTATAAATATTTTATTTGAATATATACATTTTAGGAGACTGAAAGAAATGTTTGAGTTCAGAGAAATTCTATTAATTTCTATTAATCTATGTTTACATACATACATATGTGTGTGTAAACATTAAATATAAATGAGAATTTTCATCTAATCATATATATATTTCAGCTAGCCACAAAATTGGAAGACCAAGCGGAAATCACATGACAGTTAACAATAAAACTTATGGGCTATTTTGAGATTTAGTTACATTACAGCTGAAATATTTAATTAAATCAGGGATCAATAAACTTTTTTGACACGAAGAGCCATTTTGTTTAAATCTTCTTCTCTTATCCCATTAAAGAGCCACTAGGAAACAAAGATAAAAGTCCTCCTCCTTAAAGAACCACAAGGAAAAAGATGGGAAATATGTTCCTAAAAAATACGAATTTCTGAATGGCTATAGATTCAATTAAACATTTATTTTAGTAATAGAATATAATAGAATCTGTACACATCCTAATGAAAATAAAAATTCTCTTAAAAATAAACAAACAAAAAATTACCTTGACAGTTTGATTTCTTCACAAATTTTTAATATTTAAATATTCATCATATATAAAAATTACTATTCTACAAGAAGGATAACTTCAAGCAACAATGTTGTAATGCATGTTTTTGATCCATCAAAATATTTTTTACAAATTACAAGAGCAAATAAATAATGTGTTTATGTTTATCATGGTTAAAAAGAGCCACGAGATTGGGACTAAAGAGTTGCATTTGGCTCGCGATCTGTAGTTTGCCGATCTCTGATCTAGATTATACATGAAAATTCTCATTACAACATATCTTTAATATATATATCACTATCATCATCAATTTTATCCATTATTAATCCATTGTAGAATGAAGGTTTCTCCAATCCATCTCCGATCTCTAGCATCTCTGCTCCACATCATCCCAGCATAAACTTTCTTATTTCATCATCTATCTTATATGTGATCTTTTACAATCTCTTTGAATCCAGTTTAACATTTCAATTGTTCATCTATTATCACCTCCTCTAGAAATATGTCCAGTCCAATTCCACTTCTGTCTCTTAATTCTTTCGATGATGTCAGTAATACTTATTTGTTCTCTCACTCATGTAATTTTAGTCATAGGATAGGACAAAAATAGATACTCTAACTATCTGTCAATTAGAAATCTGTTGAGTACCCCTTTCTTCTTTACTGTTCCTTTATGGGTTGATATTGGAGAGGCCTTTGCTCTGCAGTAGGTATTCATTATAAAAAACTATTTTATCTTTTTATTTATATATATATATATATATCATCGATAATACTCTGATATCTTTATAAATTTAATAGAAAATGCATAGAACTTAGAAGAACTAAAATAAGAAATATAATAAATATAATTAATACCCTCATTAAGTCATATCAATATTAGTTTATATAAGTACACATAAAATAATAAGTTATTCGCTAAAAATAAATCATATATATATATATATATAACAATTTTAAAGATATTTGTGTATTTCCCAGCCAACTAAGTTCAGAAATGTTTTTTTTTTAATTATACACTTTCAGAGACCCAACAATTATTTGTTTATGGTTTTTTTTCCAATTTTATTTTAATAAATATGTGTTAATTATTAACTTTAAAAAAATTAAGACATCGATTATAAATAGTATTCACAAGATTTATTTCAAGTTTTTATTTATTTATATTAATCTGAGTAAATGCCAACATGCTTGAATTATTTTTATAAGACAGCATGTTTCTTTTTTGGGAGTATAATTTTGACATAAATGCTGAAAATTTGGGATCTTCCTCAAATGAAACAGCATGCAGCTGAGTTCTTATAGTAATGATAAATAATAAACAAGAATAATATAGAAATTTAAGCAGAAGTACTTTTGATTGTTATAATTATTATCATCTGAATTTGTGGCTAAAAGCAGATGTCACATCATTTTCTAAAGCCTATGCAGATCAATATTAGTGGTATATCTATTTATTATACAAACTTTTGATATGGTTTATAAAAATTGCCTCTATATGTTTTCTCTTTCTATGATATCTTTTTCTGCAATATTTTTTATGTGATCTGAATTAAAGATATATTTAAAATTACAATTTTTTTTATAAATAAACATTTATTTATATAGCGCTCTGCTTAATAATTTTTAATACAATTAAACACAGCCATTCAAGCTATTACGCAAGCGCTTTTTCTGAGTGTAAATAATAAATGAATAAATTCCACTCCCAAACACAAGATATAGTATTTAGGAAAGAATAAAATGAATCCACTTATTCAATCCGACCCAAATGTATATATATATATATGGGCAAATCTTAAGTATTGGAAGTGAAAGTGTGAGAATAGATCACTCACTTTAAACAACTGTCTATGATATCCGAGTAAATGACGTTGACGAAATTACCTATGTTTATTTACATATGTTTAAACTTCATTTGAGAGTGACGTTCAGTAAATTCTAGGTAATTTCGTCAACGTCATTTACTCGGATATCATAGACAGTTGTTTAAAGTGAGTGATCTATTCTCACACTTTCACTTCCAATACTTAAGATTTGCCCATATATATACATTTGGGTCGGATTGAATAAGTGGATTCATTTTATTCTTTCCTAAATACTATATCTTGTGTTTGGGAGTGGAATTTATTCATTTATTATTTACACTCAGAAAAAGCGTTTGCGTAATAGCTTGAATGGCTGTGTTTAATTGTATTAAAAAAAATTTTTATAGTGAAAGAAAATAGAAACAGTATTAAACTGATTCATTTTGTCAATTAATAAACTTTGAATTCATTCAAATATATATGTTTACCATTATATATATATATATTTCATGATATATATGTTTACCATTATATATATATATATTTCATGATGGCATTATAAAACCATTATGTTGTCTTTCTAATATACTATTCTCTGAAATGAAGTATAATCAATTTATAAGACAACTATATACTTAAATAATATATAAATAATACATTTATTGACATAATATTAAAATAATATGTAAATCACGTGAATTTTTTCAATTGTTATATCTTGACAAGATTCATTTTTGAACGAAAATCGATTAGATGTTAATAAATGTATTATTTATATATTATTTAAGTATATAGTTGTCTTAAAAATTGATTATATTTCATTTCAGAGGATTATATATATATATATGTGTGTGTGTGTGTCATATTATTATTACTATTTGCAGGATATTCCGTGTTAGTGAAAAAGCTAAATGCTGACGTTTCAGTACAATATCAAGTACCTTCCTCAGAGCGTCCTCTTTCTCAAATCATAAGAATGTGTGTGAGATTTAAAATCGTTTTTATTGTTTTCTTTCTCCTCATATTTAAATTCTATTGGCTGAGAAGTTTTAAAATTTATTTTCTCTGAGATTTAAAATCGTTTTTATCATTTTCTTAGCTATTGGAAGAGAAAATAAATTTTAAAACTTCTCAGCCAATAGAATTTAAATATGAGGAGAAAGAAAACGATAAAAACGATTTTAAATCTCACACACATTCTTATGATTTGAGAAAGAGGACACTCTGAGGAAGGTAATTGATATTGTACTGAAATGTCAGCATTTAGCTTTCTCACTAACACGGAATATCCCGCAAATAGTAATAATAATATGTGACATCTTTTATCCATGAAAATATTAGGATTAACATATATATATAAGGATTTGAACACAGACTTTCAAGCTCCCTTCAGCTATCCACTCTATTTCATACAACCAATACACGTAATGACATACCTGTGAAAAAGATAAATGATATCCAATATATGTATTTCATGCTGAACCAGCATTTGTCAATTGGTCCACATCATCAATTTCCCATGCATATATACAATCAATGTTCAGTTTATATTAAGATAGCAAATCTTCAAACTTTAATGGATATGCTTCAATCTACTCTACCTTCCAACTCATCAGCCATCCATACCATTGAAAATTTGATGATGGAATGTCCAAATCACTTGATTCAAATATTTTTCTCATGTTCATGTTGACTTTAAGTCACTCTGACCTCTCATGTATAGGACCTTGTCCATTTAAATGCCCATTTTATTCCTGTGTATTTAAATGGAGATGGTCCTACACATGAGAGGTCAAAATGACTTAAAGTCAACATAGCCATGACAATAATATTGGCATCAACAAGTGATTTGGGCATTCCATTATTAGATTTTCAATAGTATGAATGGCTGAAGCGTCGAAGAGTGGAGGAGAGTGAAACCTATCTATTAAAGTTTGAAGAAATCTATCTATTAAAGTTTGAAGAATTGCTATCTTAATATAAACTGAGCACTGATTATATATGTGTGTGGAAGATGATGATATGAACCAACTGATGAGTTCTAGTTCAGCACAAAATATGTATATTGGAGATCATTTATCTTTTTCACATATGTTTGGTCATGTATGAGATAGAGTGGATAGCTAAAGGGAGCTTGAAAGTATTTGTTCAAATTCTCTAAATATATATATATATATATATATATATATATATATATATATTTAGTTCAAATTCTCTAAATATATATATGATCACTAGATGGAGCTTACCAATAGCTCTAATCAAGCTTGAAACCAATTAGTCTGGAGATAGGGACCCCGATAGAGATTTTGATTTTTTTCTCTTTCGGTGCTTATAAAATAAAAGCTTGATTATAGCTATTGGTAAGCTTCATCTAGTGATCATAAAATGCAAGCTTAAAAGCAAGTTACAAAATTTATGACTTGTTTTTTATTATAAGTGTACCTTTGAAGGTTTTTGCAATGCTATATATTGCAGAGGGTATTACTATATGGTGAAACTGAGCTGAATTCAGACCCCTATAGCTATCTGGTTTGTAAGGCTGGATTTGAAGACATTTATGTGTCTGATAAGTTCATGCTTTCTAATTGATAGAAATGTGTTTTATAAGTGCTGACTTTTGAGTTAGTATTTTAGATCTAGTTTTTAGAATCCCAGCACTCCATTGAGGTGAGCCACAAGCTTGAAACCAATTGGTCTGGAGATAGGAACCCCAATAGAAATTTTCAATTTTTTCTCTTTCAGCACTTTAAAATAAAAGCTTGATTAGAGCTATTGGTAAGCTTCATCTAGTGATCATAAAATGCAAGCTTAAAAGCAAGTTATGAAATGTATGACTTGTTTTAATTATATATATATATATATGTGTGTGTGTGTGTGTGCGTAATAAATTAAGTTTGATATCAGTATTTGTTCCACTATATGTGTAATATACAAATCAATATATATATCAAAATACAGTACAATTTACATAAATTATATTATTTTTAGAAGTACTTTCGACTATACATTTTGTAGTCTTTATCAACTATATAACATTGAATAATCAAAACAAGACAACCTTTAACAATACCCATAGTTTAATTCAGATTTCCCACAATTCTGTTATCTTAACATTTGATGACTGGCGATTCATTAACATTTGATGATTTCTTGAAATCAACATAGCCTCTTTTATTTTACGTTTATTATGACAATGTCCAATTTGAATAATTTTCATATTTTTATAATCAAATTTAAATCCATATTGACAAGATTTATTATGATCAAATATAACTGATGATGAAGGTTTATTTACATCTATTCCAGATTGTTTCTCTTTTTGAATTCTATTATATAAAAGCATATGCTCTTTTATTCTCTTCTCAAATGTACACTTAGATTCACTGATGTATTGTAAGCCACATCCACATATCAATTTATATATAATAGAATTTTGATTAAACTTTGAATTTTGAATTTTAGAGTTATTAAGTAATCTATTTATATTATTTGTTGAGAAAAAAGCAATATGACACAAACCATTATAAATTCTCCTAATAAACTTGACCTGTTCATCCGATATAAATGGCATTGAAATCCATTTCATTTTGATATTATTTTTATTTTTAATTTTATTATATTGTTGATTCCTTTTAAATTTTTTAATATTAGTAATAGCATTTTTATAATAATGAATTTTCAACAAGTCATTAACAAATAAATGTACATTTTTTATTTTATCACTAGAATATTTGCATAATTTTTCATTTTGAAATAAAAATGATTTCAATCCAGACAACTTATGACATATAGGTACATGTGATTCATATGGAATAAAACCTCTAGTTTCAATTGGTTTAATTAACATAAGATAATCCAAACTGTAATACTTACATGTAACTTAAATATCCAAGAATTTTATGGAATTGTATTTCTCTTCAGTTATAACCCACTTTATATCCTTAATCTGATTTAATTCATTAAATAAATTGTTTATTAAATCTTGTTTTCCACAAATAAAAATATCATCCATATATCTATGATATACTTTAACTTCTTGATATTTCAATTGCTTTAAAATTTTACTTTCATAAGTTGATATAACAAAATTACAAATTTGAGCAACAGCAGGAAGGCCCATTGGCCAACCATAACTCATTTTATAATATTCATTATTAATATTAACATAAATATTTTTATCAATAAACTGCAATACTTTTATAATAAAATTTATAATATCAGACTTTACATTTTTTGAAACAAGAGCATTATACATTTCATTTATATCAAAAGTACAAATTGTGTCATGTAATTCTATATTTATATTCTTAATTTTATCTACAAAATAAAGCTAAGAATAAAGCTATTGTCCAAGGATATTTTCAAATATAAAGCTACATAAAGAAAATTATCCATTGAGATTGATGGTTGATTTTGGTGGTGCATATTATTATCAAACATGTAGATATATTTAATTATTACTTCAAGATATTTTAGGTTTTGGAAAATATACTGTTTCATCATTGTTTGATTTTCTAGATAAAATTAAGAATATAAATATAGAATTACATGACACAATTTGTACTTTTGATATAAATGAAATATATGGATCAATAGATCAAATAGAGCCAATTAATATTATTTATAATGCTCTTGTTTTAAAAAATGTAGTCTGATACTATAAATTTTATTATAAAAGTATTGCAGTTTATTGATAAAAATATTTATGTTAATTTTAATAATGGAATATTATAAAATGAGTTATGGTTGGCCAATGGGTCTTCCTACTGTTGCTCAAATTTGTAATTTTGTTATATCAACTTATGAAAGTAAAATTTTAAAGCAATTGAAATATCAAGAAGTTAAAATCATAGATATGTGGGTGATGTTTTTATTTGTGGAAAACAAGATTTAATAAACAATTTATTTAATGAATTAAATCAGATTAAGGATATAAAGTGGGTTATAACTGAAGAGAAATACAATTCCATAAAATTCTTGGATATTCAAGTTACATGTAAGGATTACAGTTTGGATTATCTTATGTTAATTAAACCAATTGAAACTAGAGGTTTTATTCCATATGAATCACATGTACCTATATGTCATAAGTTGTCTGGATTGAAATCATTTTTATTTCAAAATGAAAAATTGTGCAAATATTCTAGTGATAAAATAAAAAATGTACATTTATTTGTTAATGACTTGTTGAAAATTCATTATTATAAAAATGCTGTTACTAATATTATTAAAAAATTAAAAAGGAATCAACAATATAATAAAATTAAAAATAAAAATAATATCAAAATGAAATGGATTTCAATGCCATTTATATCGGATGAACAGGTCAAGTTTATTAGGAGAATTTATAATGGTTTGTGTCATATTGCTTTTTTCTCAACAAACAATATAAATAGATTACTTAATAACTCTAAAATTTAAAATTCAAAGTTTAATCAAAATTCTATTATATATAAATTGATATGTGGATGTGGCTTACAATACATCGGTGAATCTAAGTGTACATTTGAGAAGAGAATAAAAGAGCATATGCTTTTATATAATAGAATTCAAAAAGAGAAACAATCTGGAATAGATGTAAATAAATCTTTATCATCAGTTATATTTGATCATAATAAATCTTGTCAATGTGGATTTAAATTTGATTATAAAAATATGAAAATTATTCAAATTGAACGTTGTCATAATAAACGTAAAATAAAAGAGGCTATGTTGATTTCAAGAAATCATCAAATGTTAATAAATCGCCAGTCATCAAATGTTAAGATAACAGAATTGTGGAAAATCTGAATTGAACTATGGGTATTGTTAAAGTTGTCTCATTTTGATTATGCAATGTTATATAGTTGATAAAGACTACAAAATGTATAGTCAAAAGTACTTCTAAAAATAATATAATTTATGTAAATTCTACTATATATATATATATATATAATATTGTAAACCTGTTTAGTAATTAATATTTCTATTACTTAAAATATTATCTTAATGCATAATATTTCTGTACTGTAATTTTTACTACAACAATCTCATGCAAGATAGAGACTGGTTTCTATCCATTTTCAACACCTTGTGAAGCGATGTAATAATAAACATATGATCAAAGACAATATACATGTATTAAAATATTACATATTTAGTCTGTATTCTGCCCATCCCTCTTCTGTATATTTAAATGAACATATTAAGAAGGTGCTATGTGTAAAGGGTCAGATTGATTTAAGGTCAACATGGGTATGACAATAATATTGGCATCAGCAAGGGCTTTGAGCATTACATCCTCAGATTTTCAATATGAATGACTGAATAGTTGGAGGGCAGAGAAGATTGAAGCTTGTCCATTAAAGTTTGAACATTTGCTATCGTAATATAAACTGAGCACTGATTATGTGTATGTGTGAGGGATAGTGATTTCCACTAACTGTTGAATGTGGTTCAGCACAAATATGTATATTGGAGATCATTTACCTTTTTCACATGCATGTGGTTATGTGTATTGGTTGTATAAGATGGAGGAGTGTATAGCTGAAGGAAGCTTGAAAGTCTGAGTTTAAGTCTCTTCTAATTACATTAAGTTTAGTATAGATAATATACATGTATTTAAAATATTATATATATCACATAATAATAGCCCAAGCTTATTTGTATTAGGAATTTTCATTCTGTTGTCAAAGCAACTTCTATAAAATAGAAAGGTGAATTCCACCTTTCACTCTGGCCTAAGATGTTAATATAAATAAGAAAATTGATACTTGGAGTGTAACAGACTGAAATTTTTAATTCATTAAAATTTAACTTAACCTCTTAAAATAAATAAATATAATTTATTTTTAAATCTGACTAATAAATAATCATTTTAAAAACTTTCAAACCCCTCTGCTACTCATTATTATTTAGATAATAAACCTGATATTGCAGAAGTCTAGATGATAACAGATTGTATTGTTATCATGGAATTTGCATTCACGAATTCCCTATCTTTCTGAAAAATCAGGGTTTTTTTTTTCTAAATAATAATAATAAGTAACAGCAAAATTTTAAAATTTTAAAATAACTATTTATTTATTTAAACTTCTATGGATTAAAAAATCTTAATCTATTACAGACAAAATACCAATTTTTTTGTCTATATTAGGCTCTTGAATCATAGTAAAAGGTGGAATCTCTATTTTACTTATAAAGAATGCCTTGACAACAGATTAAAGATTCCTGGTGTAGATAAACTCAGTTTGCTATCATATGATTTATATTTATAAACCATCTAGTTTTGCACAAAATCAGATTTCATATCTTTACAACTGATATTTCATTATATGTAATAAATAGACACTATTAATGAAGTTAAAAATTAATTTGTAAAGCTTTGTGCAAAATCAGATTTCATATATTTACAATTGATATTTAATTATATGTTGTAAATGGGCAATATTAATGAAGTTAGTAATTAAGTTGTATTGTGGGTATTATAGGCTATCAAATCCAATGCCTTTTTAGTATGATGCACTATAAAAATGTAAATACATATTAGGAACAGAGCTATTTATTGCAAGTTTAAGTATCTAATAGATACTAGCTATTAGTGCCATATCCAAAACTATCTGGCCATCTTCAACTGAGGAACATTGTGTTTTGATTTATTCTTCCAGAAGCCACTTTTATTCTTTTTTTGTAATATTCAAGCTAATACTTTGAGATTCAAAACACTCCTTAGTTTTGAACTCAGCAGAACCACGCACACACATATATGATTAGAATTCATAAGAAATTTTTATTCACATCTCGATATAATTCTAACAACATTAACAAGTCTTTAAATAAATTACGGTGTATTGCATATGTAATGTTGATAATATAAATTTATTCATGGAACAACCAAGTCTGAAAATTCACAAGCAGATTATCAAAAAAATATTTAAATGAAAAATTATCCCTCATATTTATATCAATACCAATCTAATTGTCAGATAACAAATGACTATTTTTATTTAATCTCCAGTTTCTATATATTAATAAATCAAACATTGATATCTAAAAAGCTGAAACTTTAACTAGCTTACAGTTTCAAATATTAATTCTGTCCAAATTCTAACAATTTTAACAAAACAGTAAATAAACCATGGCTTATCAACTATGGTACACTGATACTACAATCCACTTTATAGAATAACCAAAAACATTACTGTCATAATTGCAATATAACAAACTGGAGGTCAGGTAAAAATAGTAATTTTTTCTGACAAATAGTTTGGCATTGGGATACAAAAAGTGGATGTTATTTTTTGAGTTAATTTAAATGCTTCTTTGGAAATCTGGCTTATGAATTATCATTAGTAACAATTTGGGACTGATTGTTTTATGCATATGTTTAAATTATTAGTTTAAATTATTGGTGTTACATGTATGATAAGCCATGGTTTATTTAAAAGCTTGTTAAAATTTTTAGAATTTCATCTAAATTAATATTTGAAACTCATCACTAATAAGAAATTTCATCTTTTTTGAATATCAATGCTTCATTTATGACTATATAGCATACTGGGGTCAGGTAAATGTGGTCATTTTTTATCCAGCCAGATTGACATAGATATAATAAAATTTGGGAATGTGGTTTGGAATTATTATAGTAATGATTTTGGACTTGCTTAAGTTTAGATTTATCTAAACACATTTCAACTATCATGTAATCAGCAAATGACAAATTAAAAACAGGAAATGCAAGCTGAAAATCATGTTATATACAATTATATAGTTTTTATTTTCCAGTTGAGGGTTTGTGTGATCAAGTCAAAACTTTGGAATTTTTAAATTAAAATCTTATATAGATGAACCCACAAATCATGTTTTTTTATATCTAGAACCTGTGAAAACATTCATATGAATATATACATATTCTCATGCCATATAATAATATCATAATATATTGGCTAAAAACTACTGGATTATTTTAAGAATTTTTGAAATTTTTTTTTTTTTCAAAATGATGCTGACATAATTTTATTATTAGCTAATAAATATCCTTAAATAAAATACAATTACTATTTATAACTCAGATGTATGGTGGTCTTGGGTTAATGGCAAATTAGGCAGCCATGGCTGCCGCATGAGAATATGTATATATTCATATGAATGTTTTCACAGGTTCTAGATATAAAAAAACATGATTTGTGGGTTCATCTATATAAGATTTTAATTTAAAAATTCCAAAGTTTTGACTTGATCACACAAACCCTCAACTGGAAAATAAAAACTATATAATTGTAGAAGGACTGTAAGCAGTGTTAATAAAAATAGTTGTAGAGGCACTGGAAATTCCAAAACTAAAAAATAGGTGCATAAAATTGTAAAAAATAATAATAAATAAATAAAAATTCAGATAAATTTGTTTTTTAAAATAATTTTCCAAACAGGAGGAAGTTTACATGTGTCATTGCATTTGTTAATACAATTTGATCTTTTTAGTATTTCAATAGCTTCTCTGATCTTACATTGGTATGGGTTTTCAAATCTGGATAGGATACTGGTCTTAGAAAAATCAATATTGTGACAATCCATAGCATGGATCGAGAGTGCTGCTGGTGATAAATGTTTCACTGCATTAGCATGTTCATTCCTTCTAGCATTGATGTGACATTTGCTCATACCTACATAAGAACACTCACAAACACCACATGAAATTTCATAAACTTTTTAAGCTTCCACAATAATTAAATCTTTAGGCTTGGTTAGAAAATTATTAATTTTTTGATAAGGAGTATATGCTGTCTTTATGTCATAGCATTTTAGAATATGTTTGATACTGTTTTTGTTTTCTTTTATATAAGGCATGCTTGAAATAAGGTTTGATGTATAATTTTTTTTTTATAACCATTTGCTAACAATACATTATTTATGTGTTGTATTTTTTTTTTTTACATATGATTTACCTGAAAGGTTAATTGTTCTGGTACATAGTATAATATAAGATCAGAGAAGCTATTGAGATACTAAAAAGACCAAATTATATCAACAAATGTGATGACACATGTAAACTTCCTCCTATTTGGAAATTTAAAAAAAAAAAACAAATTTCCCTGAATTTTTTATTTATTTATTATTTTTTTCAATTTTATACACCTATTATTCAGTTGTGGAATTTCCAGTGCTTCTACAACCATTTTTATTAACAATGCTTACAGAATCTCTGCAATTATTTAGTTTTCATTTCCCAGTTGAGGGTTTGTGTGATCAAGTTGAAATGTTGGAATTTATTTAATTAAAATCTTACATGGATGAACCTGCAAAATAAAGTCATATGATAATCACCAAGTCTAATTAATAATTGAACTGCCCTCTAGCTGCCAGTATTCAATAATTTTTTATAGTAAAAATAGACTTGATGATCATAATGATTTTATCTCTATTCAATAATAAAATATCATTTATTATCACATGTATAACATGATTATGTATTATAGTTTTAGAAATGAGTGATATATCTCAACTCTATAAAATTAATATCAGTTCTTTAAATATCAATTTACATTTAAAAAAATAGAGAATTGCTTTCTATCTGTTATTATTCTGGATAATTCTAAGTGAAAGGATCTAAAGTATTGTATAATAAAAAGTATAGTAGTCCATTTTCTTAACTGTAAAAAGCTATTGAACATGGCCCATTAGGGGGCAGTTCAATTATTAATTAAATAGACTTGGTGATTATCACATGATTTTACATATATTCAATATTAAAATAGTATTTTTCATTATATATATGTTGAGATTTTTTCAGGGTCTAGAGAAATATTAACAATTTTTATAGAAAAAAGCCTCAAGCTCTAATAAAAGATGTCTCTACCATATATCAACTTCTTGCTCAATGTTTAAAAATGCTTCATACTTAAGTTAGATTATGGAGAAGGGGAGATCTTGGGATCTATAAGATATTAAATTCAATATTCCTCACAACATTATGTGACTGTATGAGCTATATAAATTAAAGGATTATGTTTATATAAAGATAGAAGTATTGTCATATGAAGAATGAATCTAATAGAAGTCAGTGAAATATTTTTTGTACCAAACATTTTAGTGGTTTATATGGGCAGTGTGCTAAGCACACAGACATGGTTCTGCATTGCTTGAACTTTTTAATTAATAACAACAATATCTATCATGAATGTTTTTATTTTTCTATTAGTTTTGGAGATATTGGTAGATTTTTTTATCTTAAAGTTATAGTTATTAATATACTTAATGATTCATATACTCATTCATCATTACATGACAATGATCATTGATTTAAAAAATTCTGTGATATAAGGTTTTGAAACCACACTTTTTACAAATTCACCATATGCATATTTTTAGTTTAATGCTGATAAATCATTTAGGGAAAGTAGTAATATAAATCTCCATGAAGACTCCATTCAGTTTTATAAATTATGTAATATTCTTTTACTTTTATAATTTAATTCAGATAAAATAATCAAATGTGTTTATTTCTCAATTCTTGATAAGAAGTTTGAAGTAGAAAGACCCAGAAGTGTAACCAATCCAAGGACCTTACACTCCAGGGTCTGATTTCTGACCATTGTGCTAAATCTTGAAGGACAAAATACAAACACTCTTTATAACCCAAAAAATGTTCACCATGTATTTAACCCAGACTCAAACCATAAAGTCATGAACATGGCAGGCAGATGTGCTAACTATTATGACATGAGATCTTTCCAACTTAATTCAGATCAAACTAGTACTGTATAATTGTGATGGGAAATTTTCATCAATTTCTAGCTTTGCAGTATTCAGGTTCTCTTTATATAACTATTTTGTTTTATGCTTGGCTCTTTATATATATTATATTAACATTGAACTGATCCAGTTGCATCTTAATAATGTAAAAAAACTCATTAAAGTTTGAGATAAAATCCCATATATTGAGATACTACAATAAATTGTGTAAAAGGGTGACAAGCTATGGCTGACTGCTATTGATTATCATCACTTGGTCATAGTATTTTTTGCTTAGTGCGTGTAATTTTTTGTTAAGTTTAATTCTAACTTATGTTGATAAAAATTAATTTAATTTGTAGTACTCTACAGACTACTTTTTAGTCATGTATATAACTTTTGTCTATATATCTATGTGTTATACAATTTAAATTAATAATATTTAGGTTTCTACTCAGTGTATTAAAATTTGTAGGCAATGGAATATTGTGATTAAATAATAATAGTTGATAATTTAATATATAGTGACAAACTCTCTATATAGTAGTGCCACCCAGTGCAAGCCATAGTAATCAATGAATTCAAGAAGGTTTGTGCATGAAATATCTAGCTAATATCTATTTATCCAAAATCCCCTATTAGTTTCTAGCTTTTGGCATTCACCAGTGAAGAGCTTTGGCTCTGAGAGCACTTGACCTAGATATTACGATCTAATGCAACCCTCTAGCAACCGCCTTTTACATTTTTAGTTAATTATAAATCTATGAGTCCAAAAATGAAAACAGACAATGTTTTAAATCCAAGCTCATTCACTTGTATACTCATATAGATCTAAACCAGTTCAGTATCTATACATTTTGGTGTTTTGGGCCATAGATAGGAATTTTATGCACAAATTTTCTTGAATCCATTGATTATTATGGCTTGCACTGGGTGGCACTAATGTGTGGAGAGTTTGTTACTGCTATGTGTAAGCAGAAGAAATGATAATCACATAATGTTTAGTGGCTTAATACTATTCCTTCCATGAGATGATGGTGACGACTATGGTTCTTAAAAAACCAGAGACACAAAAATGTACAGATACTAAACTGGGTTCAGATCTAAAGGTCTATACAAGAGAATGAGCTTGGATTGAAAATATTATATTTTCATTTTGCACTTACAGCTTTATAGATAACTAAAAAGATAAAAAGTATTTGCTAGTGAGTTGCATTAGATCCAAAGATCTATATGTAGTGCTCTCAGATCCAAGGTTCTTCATTGATGAAAGGCATAAGCTAGAAACTAATCTGGGAATACTGGATTATGTACAAACTTTTCTGCATTCATTAATTACTATGACTTGCACTGGGTGGCACTAATGTATGGAGAATTTGTCACTGTTTTAACAGTTTGAAGCATAGGAAATGGTAATCATCTAATGTTTAGTCATTTAATACTTGATATTTTTGGGTGGAAGTTTCAAAGTCATAAGATGTTTGAGTGCTGCAAGTATCTGAACTGCAATCAATCTAAAAATTTTACACTCCATAATTGGTTATTCTTCCACTGCACTAAATCACATGGGAGGGAGGGTGCTTGCCATTCTTTTACTACAGTTGTAATTCCTTGATATTTATAAATTTTATTAAGTATAGAACAAAGTCATTTTTTATAATATTGAGATTCATGTTTGTATATAACAATTATTCTATCTTAGAATTTTTATGTCCACATGGAGGCTTCTTATCTGAAACTGGAGATATGTGTTATTCTATACATTTGGATAAACTACCATGGAAAGCAGCTGAATTGGTCTGTCAGTTACAGCGAGGACATCTAGTGACTATAATGAATACTACATTTAAGAATTACATATTAAACCTGATAAATTCAAATGCAGAGACCAAAAAGTAAGACTAATTTTATTGAATTATTTCAAGATATTAGAATTAACTTTTTTTAATATTATTCCAAAATAGAACATTAATTATTATATTTTACACTTTTTTTATCTGTCATTATAAATCAACATTAATCATGAACAATTTCATATGATAAAATAATAATAATAATAATAATAATAATAATAATAATAATAATAATAATAATAGCAACAACAACAACAACAATAATAATAATAATAATAATAATGATGGTGATGATGATGATAATAATAATAATATCACATGCTGTGTGTGGCAATATGTATAGTGAGTTTTGCCTGTCTTAATAATAATAATAATTCAATTCATTATTTATTTAATGTACATATCAACAGCAATAATAGTAATAGTAGTAGTAATAGCAGCAGCAATAGTAGTAGTAGTAGTAGTAGTAGTAGTAGTAGTAGTAGTAGTAGTAGTAGTAGTAGTAGTAGTAGTAGTAGTAGTAGTAGTAGTAGTGTTGTTGTTGTTCTTGTTATTGTTTCAACAATAATCTTTATGAATCCTTTGGGTTACACAGAATTACATAACATTGATTGTAAGGATTACAGGTCTAATCATGTACAGATTTTTATATGGATTAATTTCAATGGTTACAATAATTGGGTTTCATGGTATATTTTTTTATAAATGCTGCTATTAGTTTTGATACAGAGATGGATATCAAGTTTAATCATCAAAGTCTTTAAAAAACAATTCAATATAAAATTCAATTTCATGTAAATATATAGATATGATCTAACATTATAAAATCTGGCATCATATTGAAAGTTATTTACAGTCACTAGATTAATCTTGATTATTGTTCCTTTAATTGTTAATCTTGTAATATACTAGGAAGGTAACTTATAATTCATGTAGCATAAAATCAAGCTATGGGTTCTGTACAAAGAATAAAATCAAAATTTAGAGTAGAATTAAATATTGTGACAATCGGTAGATTGTTATAGATTTGATGTAAATTCTGTAGCCTGGTGGTAAATGGAGTTGAAGGCAGTTAGTGAAGGTGAGTTTTATTAAAAGTAATGGATGGAACCATTGAATTCTTTTCAATTGGTTATTGTTGAATTATGACCTATTATAAATTGAATTGTTTATTTAATAGTGACCAAATGGAGAAAAAAATATCAGTATTGTTATCCCAGGCCTTGATTTGTTGGAGCTTATTGATGAATGTAGTTGGGTATCTTCTGGTGTTGTTGCCAAATGGTGAAGATGCAGCGAGTGTATCAGAAGGCATACAGGGTGAAAGTTGTTGCATATGTTGTGGGAAGGTGTATCTTCTGATAGCATTGAATTAGCTGTTGTATAGATGCAACTGGTCATCTGTATGTATTTAGAATGATAGTCCTGATTTGTTTGAGGGCTTTGACTCTGATGAAAGAGATGTTGCTGAGTTTCCTCTGCCACATTACATAAGGTACAGAATAGATTTATATTTTTATATAGATGATGATATTGGAGAAAATGTGGCAAGGCATGAAAATCGAAAAATTTAGATTCCAAGAAGGAGATTAGTTGGTGATTATTGGTACTAAGAATGGGAGGATAATCTTTGTTGGCTTCTGGATATAATATAGCATATATTTTCCAATATGGGTATTTATTACTCATGGAAAATATTGATCAATTGGTTGCTGCTAGGATTGGTTGGTAATGTATGGTGAGAAATAAAGCTGCTATAGGGGAGGTCTATCAATATGAATTACTTGTAATAGTGATTGTAGTGCTGAGAAGTTTTGAACAATTGATGCAACTGATTTTATGGCTTTTTGGTTATAGAACACTTGGGGTGCTGTGGAGCCCCAGACCATTATTGATGGCTGGGCAACTAAGTCTCTTAGCTGATATTGAAACTGTCTTCCTTTTCCGTAAGTATCCTATTGTAGAGAGCAGAGATGGCAGAAATAAACGATTTTGAAAATTTAATATTAGGCAATTAATATATAATCTTAGTCAAATTCACCTATTCAATATTATTATTATTAGTAGTAGTAGTAGTAGTAGTAGTAGTAGCAGTAGTAGTAGTAGTAGCAGTAATAGTAGTGGCAGTAGTAGTAGTGGTAGCAGTATTATTATTATTATTACAACTATTATTATTATTATGTATTATCATCATCATCATCATCATCATTATTATTATTATAAAAATGGACTTAATGTACAAATAGAAATCATATCTCTACAATATATCGGTTCAAAGTGCCATTAAAATTAGAATATTTATTCAGATATTTAAATAAATCAGACATAATATAAAATATCTTTTTGTAGCATCAATATATATATATATATATAGTCTATACTAAACTTATTGTAATTATAAGGGACTTGAACTCGAACTTTCAAGCTCTCTACTTCTATCCAATTTATCTTATACAACTGATACACATGACCACATACATGTGAAAAAGATAAATAATCTCCAATATATGTATAAGTTAAATTGGATAGATGTAGAAAGCTTTAAAGTTTGTGTTCAAGTCCGTTATATATATATATTGTAACGAGCACAGACGACATTACATTATTTTTTTTTATTATTAAATATTAAAATAAAAAGTTCGCATGTAAAATTTTTTTTTTTTAAGACAGAAAAATTGAAAATAAATTCTACCTTAAACTCGTATATATATAAATCGCACAGAGGAGAAAAATTATTAAAATAAAACTTTATTAAAGAAAAAGTATTTTAAAACTAAATTGTAAAAAGATTTGGAGATAAAATTATATCTTTAAATTTATCTTTAAATATATCTTTGGATTTGGAAAACAGGTTAATTAATGTTATGGAAATGATTATTTTAATTAGTCCAAGTGAATAAGCCCTTGGGCATTTAAATGTATAAACAACGGTCAAATAGGAAAACAATAGAAACTTTTAGCAAATAAAAAGAAATCCCTATGGAATCGGACCTCAGTGAAAAGACCACCATCATCAATGATGTAATGTTGAGTCAATCCTTAAGATTAATATAAAAGTTGGAAATTATTAGGGACTATTAAGAGAGGACTGAGATGTGTTAAGTCAGAGAGTTGGAGGTGAAGGGATTGAAAGACGCACTTTCAATTCCTTCAGTTGTTATAAAAATGGAAAAATGAAACATCGCTTTTCTTATACTGAGGACAACAGGATTGTCAGGGGATTTAATGTGGATTCCAAATGGCATGAAATGAATAAAGAGGAATGTTGAAAAAAAATAGAATTTTAAAAACATTTTGAAACACTATGAACATTAAATTAAAAACTTTCCGTATTTAAAATAATTAAGAAATAGAATCCGATCTGACCAACATTATTTATTAATTAATTATAATTTTATTTAATGTATTTTTTTTGTAAAATCATTTCCATTTATTTATTTATTTGTTCTTTAAGTTTTATTATGATTTCTGTTTTTCATTAAACTAGTTATATAAATATTAAACTTAAGTCGGGCGTGAATGGCTATATAGATTTGTAAAGTTTTATTAGGGGAGGGTAATCTTAGGTTATTCATTTCGTAGTTGAATTAGGTCAATGGATTGGATATATTGGTGTAATTAGTAGATGTAGTACGAGATTCGCTATGGGCAGAATCGCTATTATACGCCGCACACTTTCATTTGCCTATGAAAGGGATTATAAGATGTAGAACGCTGTTCCTTTCGATGGAGTTTTTTTTTATTGCTCTTCTTGTCTGATAGATCTAATATTCCTATCTGACGAGAAGCAGTTTCTTCTCTTAACCTAATTGTGCTGCCGTATTCGTATTACATTGAACACATCGATATATCAGATGGATTGAAGTTTGGTTTGACTGCGAACCTTTGGCCTAAGGTTAAACAAGGATTGAATATTTTCTTTTCAAATTCAAATCTATGTAGTCCATTCATACTCAACACTCTAAATAAAATTGCATTAAATTTAAGTTGGGTATAGACGCTTGCATGGGTTCGTTACCAGTTAATTATGTTTTTGGTTTTCATATGTGATCAAAATATAGAGACATTCGGTAAATACTGATACCTTACGGTGAGTATCTAAGATGTATTTATTCGGATGTCTTTTAAGTTATTGGTGTTAATGCGGTGTCTTATGATGAACACCATTGGGTTTCTTGTATTCCCTATGCAATTGACGGTATCAATGATTTTGTATTTAGATCATTTATGTTTACTTTGAAGTGTTTTTAACTGTGTAATCTATGTAATTGATCTATACTCAACATTATAAAACAAACTTTCATAAATCCATCTGTGCGAACTTAATTAAAATGTAAACTTATAATATTATAACAATTAAAATGTAAATTTAAATTATAAAATCAAATTAAAATCTAAAATAAACATACTAAAATAATAATGTTAAATTTTATATATATATATGCGTAAAGAAATTTTTGTATGTTAATTACTGGCAGTGGCTTATTTAATTTATTTTTTAATATTGAAATATAATTAGATAAGATATTATATTATTAAATCTCGGCTACTCCCTGAGCTAGTGATTTGGGCTAACGACTGGAATCAAAATTTTAAAAAAAAGGAAAAAAAAAATTTTTTTTTTTGACTTACATATCTGTCTACTTTATAAATTTTTCTAGGTTCAAATGCCTAGATGGCGCCCTGTAGTGCAGATTACATTAAGCACTTTCTCCGGATCGTTATAATATATATATATAATAACAATAATAATGCAAAAAAAGCTCTTTTCTATACATATTGATTTTTTCTCTTTTCAATGAGTTGGAACTATTTTACAATTTCAATCTATGTTACAATGTAGATCAAAATTATAAAATAGTTCCAACACATTGAAAAGAGCACAAATCCATATTTTCCGAAAAGAGTTCCGTATCATTGTTGCTTTTATATATATTCAATTATTGCTGTTGTATAAAGATATTTTATTTGATATTATATTGTACGATTTATGTAAATACATGAAAAAGCAACATAATGGATTAAACTTTTTTCCATTATTGTTGATTATTCAGATAAGGTATCTTTAAAAGTATGCTTAGAATGACAATATATGCATGTCTGAATATAATTATTATTACTTTGATTTTTTTAATGTTCAAATGGATTATAAATGAATATAAAACAATTGTAATCGATGCAATACAATTTATTAATAGCACATCCTAATTCATCACAGTTTGTGTAACATAAAAGCACATTCGATGGCTAGCATTATGACTGAAATGACAACATACTCTAAGAATGTATTACCAAAAAGCAGAACACATGCATTTTTGTTGCTGAAATAATTATTTTGCAAAGAGTATACATAAAAAAATATTTTTTGTTTATAATGAGACATGTTTGCTATATGAAGTACCTTGCAATTTTCACATAATGGGATGAACCAATATGCACAAATGATTGAGATGATTATCAAAAGACTTTTAGGCTGCTAGTAAAAAAAAGAATCAAACAGTTTAACATTCAGGAAATCATAAAATGTTTGAGTATCAGAAGTAATGAAATTGAGCCGTGATCCATGGACTTAATTTGGAAACTTTCAAAACAATGGGATAAATATAAAATATTAAATAGATAGATTAAAATGTATTTTTAGATGATTATGTTTATCTTATTTGAGGTATTAAGTGTTACTGTGTTTATCTAATGGAATATTGCCATATGTTCATCTACTTAGAATTGCTTCTGGGTTTATCTCTATGAAGTTGGAACTATACTTACTACATTAAAGTGTCTATGCTAATTAAATAATTCTTTTATAAAATAGCAGACATTTCTAATATTTAATTTATATAATAAATTGCCTACAATATTGACTTTTAGCACATCCTATATGTGTATATTAACCTTTAATTAAGTATTAGGGTGCTAAAGGCAAGTGACAATATTTATCAATTGCTGTCTAGTTATTTCAATATGTCTTTGGATAAAGAATTTAACATACACACATAATAGTTATGTGAAAATTAAGAGCCACATTCTTTTTATTATATAAATACAGTTTTCCTTTGTTACTCTGAATCCTAATTCTCAATCCATTATAGATGTAGAAAATTTATGAAAATGAACAATCAGTTAAATACATTCATGTAATTCTAATTATAAAATGCTTATAAATTAAAATATTGTATTGTCTTAATTTTATTATAATTTATTAATGAGTATCATCTTTGAAAAATTAATTAGTTAAAATAAATAAATTTTAATTTATTACCTGTATTTACCTGATAATAAAAATTAATATATTGCACCATTTTTGTTTATTTTGTAAATTGCAACTTATATAAAAATCATGAAAAACTTTCAAGTGTTCCTATACTTGCTATTTAATTCAGATTTCTTTTTAAAAAATAGCAAAACATAAATAAATTTATTGTGAAAAAATACAAATAATCAAATGGCTTATTGCTCAGCCATTCACAAGAAGTTTGATCACCAGAAGTGTCAAAACTGGAATCAATCCAACAATCTTAGGTTGCTGCACTAAAGCATGCTGGGAAATTTATTATGAATTTATATTTCCTTGAATAAAAAGAAATTTTGCATTGCATAAATAGTAGAAAATTCATTACATCAACTAGAGTGTGGGACCACTTCATGACTTAAAATAGTGACCATTGTCAGACTTGTTTTGTAAGGTCTACTAGTTTAATGCTGTACAAAAATCAAGAAAGGCATTGCTTTACTTTGCTTTGAGAGATTCACCTTAGTGAAAACTATATTTACAATATTTTACAAATTATGATTTAGTATAACATAAAAGTGATCACTTGACTGACATTATTTTTCTGTTGACATTTTGAAGTTAAATGTTCAATTAGTATTCATTTTTTATATTAAACTTTGTACACAATTGATGAAAAAACTTATATGAGTTTTAAAAATTCAAATTTTTCATAAAAAAAAAAAAATATACTGAATACTACAACATTCAATTAGTATATGCTTTGGATAATAAAAGTGCTACCATATTTTTTTCTATTTAACTTAGAAATAAACTTGTAGCATAGAATCATAAATGTTTCCTTTTTAGATAACTAACTGTGAATTAATATATATTGCTAACACAGTTTATAAATAATTAAATTACTTCATAAAAACACTTTATAGATATAGGACTGTTTATTAATATTTTCTTACATTAAGTGGTTTAGGCAGTTGTATTAGGACATTTTCATATTTTTTCCAGTTAGCTTTTGATTTGAAAAATAACTTTGAGTATAATACTACAATTTTTTTGCTATTGACTATTATATACATATGTGAATTAGTACATATTGTTCATGTAGCTTATGGACAAATTAAGTTTTTTCATAAAACAATGTGCTTTAGATATTATATTATTTGACAATATTTTTCTACATAACTGTGATTGAATGTTAAATTGGTTGCCATATATTTTTCATTTCATTTAAAAATAAGCTTTTAGTTATAATCATAATTTTTTATTTTCTGATATTATACACAATCAATATATATTATTCACAAAAATGTGTTATCTATCACACTTTTTTCTCACATCGTTTTGTGTGTATGCTGAGGTAACAATATTTTGACATTAGGAGCTCTTATCATAGATTTTTAGTATACAAATGGATATTTTTTGATTCAGAATCAATGTGTATCACAGGTATTTATCTAATATGTAAATAAACATATTTTGACTTTATTTCTTGACAATTCAACTTTTTTATACATATATGTACTATAGAAATTTTAATCTTTCTGTATACTTTTAATCATTTTCATTCATTATCATCCCACTGCTGAATAAGGTTTCTCAGATCTATAGCATCTCTTCTTCACATCATACCAGCAAACTTCTTTATTTCACCTAACCATATCATATTTGGTCTTTTAATAATAGATAAATCATTCACAGACACATATTTATTCTGCCTTAAAAACAACAACTGATATTTTAAGTTAGGAATTATTAAGCAATTAACAAGAAAGACCTTGATGTTCCTTAATTGTAAACACTGATATAAAAATCACTGATGGGTGTTGATGAGAAGCTCTTCCATGTATGTTTACTATATGAATAATCATATAGAAATAACATCTGAAAATATAAGGATATATGGAACAAACATTAAAAATTTGCTCTATTTGATATCTTTAAGGCCTCAAAGAGAATTAAAGGATTTTCTTTCATTTAGTAGCAAACTTCATTAATATTGAAGTTTGGAATAAGAATAGACCAACTATATATGAATTGACTGCCATTTTTTTAAATAATTTTCTTGTTTAAAGCATGATCTATAAAATAAATATTTATTTGATGAGTATAAATTCTAATATAAAAAACTTTTTTATTAGATTTTATATTTGAAATAGCATATTTAATAAATAACCGAATGATTTTATTGCTTGGAAGTTTATAAAAAGTTTGAGTACCAGAATGGCCATATCTGGAATCAATTTGAGAACTTCACATTTCAAAATCTGACACTCTATCAATGCACTAAATTTCACAAGGCATTTGTCTCCATGACAACTTTCTTTTTTATATGGGCAGTTTCCTAGATGATTTGCATTAATTGAATTTTTGTTAGCCATTATGTCATCAATCGCAGATGCTTACTGTCTTTTTTTTTTTTTTGAAACCATATACTAACAGAATGCTTTGGTTTAGAATCTTTACCAGTTGATTACTGGAAGCATCATCTTCATGAGTACAATATTTATTATTTTATTTTTTAAATTATATATTAAAACAAATAAATATTATAAATTGAGAATAGGATGGTAATAAAATTATCCAATTGACTGTTTATTTATTAAGTTGAATGACTTTAAGTTTTGAGAGTTCATAAGAAGTTTGAACCCCAGAAATGCTAGTATTGGAATTGATCTGAAAACTTTACATTTCAAAATCGAACACTACATTGCACTAATCCATGCATGTATAAATATGCAGGAACAAAGTTTGAGAATTTTTTCATTAGATATTAATAAAACCATCTACAATTGTGAATATATATATATAATTAATTTATTTTAAAGTGTATACTATTTTGTATTAGTGTGGATCGTGTGCTGTTTTTAAAGAACACTGAAAGTGAAAAAGCAAATAATTTTTTTCCAGCTAATTAGATTTTCCAGCATTATATTGTTATCATTTACAATTAACAATAGCTTGTGTAGTGTTATATTCAACTTTCTAGGTGGCGCTTTATTACACCTCAATCAGGTTAGATCTAATCTCTCCCTTGAAGTACAAATAAACAGACTGAAATTACTCATTTTGATCACATCATAAAATGATCTATTTATTATATATAATGTTCAGATAAGCTGATGAAGGGTGATAAGGCTAACTATTAGTAAAATGAAATGACACCTGAACCCTTGAAGCATAAATAATCATATTGAAATAAAGATAATCATAAAATATATAATGTTTGTAAAGATGATGATGAAATATCATAAAACTGGACAGCAGTGAATTGAATTGTCTCCATCATTATAGTAATGAACATGCTATTGAGTAGCCTGAAAATTAAAGCAGATGATATGCTACTCTAGTGAAATACATTTTATATAATTGTTAAGAATCAACATTGGTATGTGATAATATGTTGGACTATTTCCATCATCTATCATTAAATGTTGAATGTCTAGACCTTCAATATTTAATGAGAGATGATGGAAATTGGACTTCAATACTTAATGAAAGATGAAGAAAATAGTCCAATATAATATCACATCTAAAATCCTATCATTACAAATCTTCAGGCAAGTATCAACATTGGTATGATAGAATCTAATAAAATCACCTCTGATATTTACACTATCTAACACTATGATAACATGCATGGCAACAATAGTGCTTATGGCCATACCTTTATCAGTCTTATAAGTATTCTATTTGTATAGGACTTAGATAATATTTTAATAATATCTATAAAAATATTAAATAATTTTCCTGGACAAAGATATCAAAATTTATGTGAGATGTTAGTGAACAATGACGTCTTACTCATTTAAGAATCCCCCTCCCCAAAGAATTAACATTATTTAAATCCAGTGATTGGTAAGTCCATTGAAAAATTGTAACAATATATTAATGTTGCTCAAATCAGTATTTGCCAGTATGAGATTTACAGTGAGATTTAGTACTTGCAGAATGACCTTGGAAAATTATAATATTATTTGGAAACTAATGTTTTCATCATATGCTGAACATGATCATACAAATGGTCACATAGACTGCAGCTGTGGCACAACCATTCTGAATAATAATTGGATCCAGAAAACACCATAATATCACTATAAAAGTCATAACAGTTCCAATATTATGTTTTGTAGTTAGAAGGCAACATGATTGATATGCTCATTTGAAAGTTACAAATTTTTACAGAGCTGGTAAAAATGAATATGATCATTAGGCTAACCATATGGAATATGTCCAGAATTCATCATCAACTTATAATGTTTGCAATATCATTTCAAAAACAAATTATCTTAAAACAAGCTCAATATAGATGATTTGGAAGATGTGGTGGAAGTGTTTATGTGCATTGACCTCAGCAATTACTTGATCTTTTTATGCTTTTTACTACTACTACTATTACTACTACTACAACTACTAGTACTACTACTACAACTACTATTATTATTATTATTATTATTATCATCATCATCATCATTATTGTTGTTATTATTGCTATTGCTAGTGTAGTTGTTGTTTATAGCTTTACATAAAGTCAGATAGACTCTCTCAAAATTGAATTCACTTTAGCTCAACAGGTTTTGTATTCTTTATTTTTTTAAATGCAGATATTATACTTAGAAATGTCAATTTAAAACATTTAACTGATTTAATACATTGTACAGGCTTAAACCTGCATTTATATATGTAATATATGTGGGGTTCGAACTCAGACTTTCACATGACCCACCATTCTCAGTGCCATCTCATATTGCTGACCCACCTGATCATACACATGTTGAAAAGATAAATAATCACCAATATACATATTTCATGCTAAACCAGCAATCATCAGTTGGTCTAGATTACTATCCTCACACATATATATTATAATGATCCAAAAGAAAGTGAAGATCGAATCTTACCATAATCTGCACTACAAGGGCGCCATCTAGGCATTTGAACCTAGAAAAATTTATAAAGTAGGCAGATACATGATGTTAAGATTCCACTTTATTTAAATATTTAGACTGTTAGCCCATTGTCACTAGCTCATTGTCACTAGCTCAGTGGAGACGCAGAGATAATAATCTATATCTTTAATTTCTATCTTATATATAAAAAAATAAAAGCCACTTCCAGTAATTAACACACAAATAATATTTATTTACGCACATAATCATTTTAAATTTGAGGAATGACATTTATTATTTAGATTTTTATATTAATTTTTAATTTAAATTATTATTTTAAGATTGTTGAGTATGAATGAATTTAATATTTTTATTAAGATCGTGGAGTACGAATAGACTACATAGATCTGCATTTGAAAAGAAAATATTCTATCCCTTATTTAACCTTAGGCCAAAAATTCGCAGTCAAACCGGCATCAATCCATCTGATACATTGATGTATTCAATGCAGCATAAATACGATAGCACAAATACCATACTGTCAGGCATGTACATCTGAACAGCATGATTATAGAAGACATTGACTCTCATCCAGAACAGGAATACTACATCTGTCTGACGAGAAGAGCAATAAAAAAAACTCCATAGGAATGGACTGCGGTCCTTTTTGCTGACTTACAATCCCATCCCATAGGCAAACAGGGGGGGATGCGGTGTATATATGCAATCCTGCCCATAGTGGATCTCATGCTACATCTACTAATTACACCGATATATCCAATCCATTGACCTAATTTAACTACGAAACAAATAACCTAAGATTACCCTCCCCTAATTAATTAATATAACTTTACAAATCTATATAGCCATTCATGCCTGACTTAAATTTAACATTTATATACGTTCGCACAGATGAATTTTATAAAATTTGTTTTATAATGTTGAGTATAGATTGGCTGCATAGATTCCATGTTTAAAAACATTTCAAAATAAACATAACTGATAATAATACAAAGTCATTGATAATGTCAGTTGCAGAGGGAATACAAGAAACCCAATGGCATTCATCATAAGATGCCACATTGTCATCGATGACTTATATATTCTAATTGAATATGAAAATCCCAACATAATTAACCGCTAACGAATCCATGCAACATCCATACCCAACTTAAATTTATGCATTTAAATAATTTATACAAATAAATATTAATAGAAATAAAATAAAAATGGAAATGATTTTTTTTTTTTTTTAGCAAACTCAAATATATATAATTTAAACATTAATTATCAATTTGCAAATAAGAGTTCATTTTAAAATTTTGATTAGCTGAATCTTTAAAAAAAAAAAATTGACAAAAGTTCTTAATTACTTTTTCTTTTTGTTAATTTGTAAAGTTCATAGCTCATGGTAGAAGTGTCCAGGTTCTTGTTTTTAATTCCCACAGCATCTCCATTGGAAGACTGATTTGATGTTCTGGAGGTGACCTTAGCTGGTTTCATTTTAGAATTACAGTCATTTCATTTTTTTTTAAAGAGAGTGTGATATGTGCGTCCTATCACACGTCTCAAACACAAAAAAGCTGGAACTCTCTGGAACTCAATACTTCTCTTTTTATAGTATCCACACAGATTCAGCCAACAAAACATCATTAATCCAGCATTTTTATTCGGGTCTAGGCTGAGGCTTGGTGCTTCCATTGGTCAAGCTAATTCTTTTTATTCTCTTATCTATATTATCCTCTGACTTTTTAATTACAGTATATAAGAGCCCCGAGGGCTAGTTTGCTTTTCAATTCATAAACAATCATTTCCATTTACAAAATATATAAATCTTTTTACAAAAATATTTTATCTTTAAATTTTATACTTCTTTATAACAAAGTACGTTCAAATACTTTTATTTATTAAAAAAAAATAATTTTAAAGTTTTGCATCTGTGCGAATATATATATATATACGTTTAACAACTCTTTAATTTTAGCTTTTAGATTTTTAATAAATGTATTTTTATTTGCGAACTTAGTTTTTATTTTAAATTAATGTAACGGCATATTTATATATCGTTGCAATATAATTAGTACTCAGCTTTATATTAAGATAGCCAATCTTTATACTTTAATGGACAGGCTTCAAACTATTCCAACTCACAACTCTTTAGCCTTCCATTTCATTGAAAATCTGATGATGGAACATTCAAAGCCCTTGTTAGTGCCAAGGTTGTCATCCTACCCATGTTGACATATTCATCATTCTGACCCCTCATGTACAGGAGAATAATCCATTTATACATACATATGCGAGGGATGGGTAGACCTTTTACACATTATTTATATAAATTAATACATTGTACAGGCTTAACCCTGCATTTATATATGTAATATATGTGGGGTTCGAACTCAGACTTTCACATGACCCACAATTCTCAGTGACATCTCATATTGCTGACCCACCTGATCACACACATGTTGAAAAGATAAATAATCACCAATATACATATTTCATGCTAAACCAGCAATCATCAGTTGGTCTAGATTACTATCCTCACACATATATATAATCAGTACTCAGTTTTATATTAAGATAGCCAATCTTTATACTTTACTGGAATAATGGATTATTCTCCTGTACATGAGGGGTCAGAATGACTAATATGTCAACATGGGTAGGATGACAACCTTGGCACTAACAAGGGCTTTGAACGTTCCATCATCAGATTTTCAATGAAATGGAAGGCTAAAGAGTTGTGAGTTGGAATAGTTTGAAGCCTGTCCATTAAAGTATAAAGATTGGCTATCTTAATATAAAGCTGAGTACTGATTATATATATATGCGGATAGTAATCTAGACCAACTGATAATTGCTGGTTTAGCACGTATATTGGTGATTATTTATCTTTTCAACATGTGTGTGATCAGGTGGGTCAGCAATATGAGATGGCACTGAGAATGGTGGGTCGTGTGAAAGTCAGTCTGAGTTCGAACCCCGCATATTTAACTGATTTATAATTTTTTTAAAAATAGAGTTCCAACTATAAAAAAAGATTAATCAAATGACATTTTTACATTATTTTTATGATTATCAGTGGCGATTCTGAACTATTATCACTTCGTTAACAATGATTTGTTCCTAGTTACCTCCAGCCTGTTGTTGGTAGAAATGTTTAGCAGATACGTAATTAAATATAATCTGTTGGATTTCTTGATGCATGACCATGGATGAAAACAATCAAAAAGATGTTTGAAAAAATATTATTATAAATGATTGATATTGAAAACACCTCAATTCTAAAAAAAAAAAAAATTCATAAAAGATCTAATTAGCATTGATAACATCAAACAAGATTTAATTATCAAAGTTATTTTTTTGAATGAATATTTTATTATGTGATTTATTACTGGTTACTTTCCAGTATGTAGTTTTAATTTGTTTAGCTGTTGTTTAGCAATTATAGTTCCTTTGTCATGCTTTTAATATTACTTATAAAAACTTTTTAAAATATACAGTGATTTTTTTTCTGATAATTATTTCCTTATCAAAGGAAAACAATAAAAGAATTTGTTTTATTATTTCTGAGATCCATCTTAATGATGTAAAAAATTCATTAAATATTATGATGGACATTTAAAATAATGAGGTGACAGAATACCCTTATTAAAAAGATGGCAAGCAATAATCAGGTATTATTGCTTCTTGTAGTAACCCTTTATTTACTGCTAAAACATCACATGATCACCATTTTTTTATACTTACACAAGTTGTTAAAACCATAGCAATTTCTCCATACAGTAGTGCTACCCAATATAAGCCTTAGATATCAATGGATGCAAAAAGGTTTGTGCATAAAATCCCTATCTAGTGCCTACTCATCCAAATCAAATATCCCCAGACTAATTTCTAGCTTATGGTTTTTATCAGTAAGAAGCCTTGGATCTGAGAGCACTGTACCTAGATCTTAGGATCTAATGCAACCTTCCAGCAGCCAATTTTTACCTATTTAACTACTATAACGCCATGAGCCCAAGATGAAAGCACAATAATGTTTTCAATCCAAGTTCATTTGGTTGTTTAGTCATATAGATCTGAACTCATCATGAACTCAGATTACGATTGACTTTACGCCAATTATGCCCATAGACTGAGAGTGACTATGATTTTTTGAAAAACCAAAGATATCAAAATGTTGGGCTTATAGCTTTATAATATTTATATAGGTATATTGTGGCTGCTAGAGGGTTGCACTAGATACTAAGATCTGGATGCAGTGCTTCCAAAACCAAGGTTCATCACTGTTAAAATGACAAGGTAGAAACTAGTCTGGGAGTATTGGATGAATAGGCACTAAATAGGGATTTTATGCACAAATATTTTTGTACTCGTTTATTATTAAGGCTTGCACTGGGTGGCACTATTGTATGGAGAGTTTACTACTGTTTTATTCTTTTATTTACTGGTTATTTTTATCTGTTTTTTAACATAAGAATAAAGTATAATAATCAGAGTAGATCCTATGAACTAATAAATTTCATTATTGATAAAAGATATTTAATCCAACGTCTCTGATTCCAGCACTTTTTCCAATTCAAAAGTAGGATGTTTCACTTTCTCGTTGGAAATCAAATGTTCCTAAGGTCAATAAAAAAGCAAGCATTTCAATGCAATTAGACTTATTACCTATAGATATTTATTGAATAATTTATTTATTAATTTGTTTGTAAATATGTATGTAAATTAATTCATATTTAAAGATCATCTTTGCAATTTTGTTTGGATAATAAAAGTTTCTGAATAATAGACATTCTGTATTAGTGACTAAGAAAGAGAAAGACTGTTTTTATTGAAAACACTAATATCAGAATAAAGTTGTCCATTTTCTTTGATAGTGGATTAATGACAATCACTTTGATAAGACTTTTAGATGAAGTCATTGTTTGAAGGTGATAAGAGACTTTTGCAAATTATGAGAGTCTGAATAATGCTAAAGCACAAGACCCTGGGACTCCATTATCTACAACTTTTGCAAAAATAAAAAAACATTTTTTCACTAACATAATTATATTTTCTTTTTTGGTCCAAATTCTTTCATTTTAAGGCTTTACAATGATTATCATACGCAAAGTAATACATGTTAATATGAAATCAGCATCGGTCAGGAACAAGTCTCTTCATTAATAATTTTATCTATTGAATCATAATTTTCCCCAAAATTAAAATATTATGTTATTAAGAGATTCGCAATAAAACATTAAAAAATTAAAATATAATTGTTTGTATTATATGTACATTATTTTGCTTTCTCGGATATTGATTCAATAAACTTGCACAAAATTAAACAAAGGGAGTAAATCAACCTTCCCCAGGCTATGACTTAAAAGTACTCTAAATACTGAACAAAGAATCAAGAAAAATGTATCCACCTAATCTTGATAGCTCTGATGTTTATAAGCATATCTTTTCAACATTGTTGGTAAATCAGAGTTAAATTAATTTAGCAACAAAATGGAATACAATACTTCAGAGTTATTAAACTCATAATTTATTAGACAAGGTTGAAGACAACATCTAACTTTTAACACCTTAGTTGTAATAATTAAACAAGATTTAATGCGTAAACTTTAAATTAAATATAGCTCAATTTATATGTAAACAAAGGGAGTGCTTTTAAGTCATAGCCTAGGGGAGAGTGGTTTATTCCTTTTGTTTACATATACATTGATCTATGTTTAATTTAAAGTTTAAATAATAAGTAATTATTACATTATAAATACCAATTTATGTAATGATATCGTTGATCTATTGTAAGATCTGTACAGCGCATATATTAAAGGTGGAAATCCTTTCTCTTTAATTACATATGATCTTTGCGCCTATTAAGTAAATTTGAATATTAAATACGATATATATATTTCTTGAATGTTTACTTTTTTTATAGCGAATTCCGATTCTAAATAAATAAAATCTTTAACGAGGAGAATCATTCTTGACTTGATTTATAAAAAATCAAACAAATCCACCTTTTTTATTAATTTTTCAATGCTTATTTTATTAAAATTAAAAATAATAAGAAAGGTGGATTTGTTTGACTTGATTTATAATAACTGTAAAGCAATATATCTGCAAATAAGATTTAAAAAAAAAAAATATCTATGTGCTTTTGATCATATGTAAAATACTGTACGTCTTTCCCCCTCACCGCATTAAAACATTGCAGCGGGGGACTCATTTTTTCTCGGTCTGGCTCTGTAGATTGCTATATTTATTTTTAACAAGCTGCTAACATGTTTGTATTTTTTGCAAATAATGGATAATCTAAAAATAAATATAGATTATAATTTTCAAAATATTTCTCATAACTTCATTAATTTTAGTATTACTGACGTTTGCCTGATCATTTCAACTATAAACAAATAAGTAATAAACAAGATCGATCTTTCATTGTTTGTAATTTGAAGCTTCTTTGTATCTGACAGTGAAGTGACAGAATTCTGTTTTATGTCCGGTATTAATTTGGGTTGAAGTAGTAAATGACAGTGTTGTCTTGATATGGAATGAAAATTAATATTTAAAAGCAACATTTTCTCAGTTTAATCCAGTGACGTTCATTTCGAAAGCCAGATTAATACCATAATATATAGTTTTACATAATTTTATCACTTTAGTGGAGGCAAAAAAAATAAAAAAATTCATAATATAGTAATTAAAATGAGTTTGATACTTAACTCTGGACCATTTAATTTAACAATATTTTAAAATTGCATTATTTAAATTATTATTGAGAAACCGTATTTTATTTTAATATGGCCGACTGGTAAATTGATGAATATAAACTTTTATTACTTCTGTTTTATTTTTATACTCTACATTATTTAAATCTTTTTTTCTTTTTCAAAGTATAAATAACTAATGTCTAAAATTAGAAAAAAAAAAAAAGAAAAGAAAGAAAGTAACAAAATATAATTTTTTGATGAATGTCCTTGGAGTCAAACTTCGCTTATAAATAAAATAGAAAAAAAATTAAAGAAAATTAGATTTTTACTATATATATATCGTTTATTATTTAATGTTTCTGATAAATGAAATTGCTAAAATGTAAAGATGTCAGATGAACAAACTGAATATAATTAATTGAATATTTTCTGAGACATGCAATTCATAAATTATAATTATTTGTAATTATGCAATAATTATTTCTAAAACTTATGTCTTTATAATTGTTTTAAATAATAGTAAAACTTATAATGAAGCGTTATAGCTTAGTCTTTTCTTGTAATAATTCCAATATCAAATACCATAATATAGTTATGCCTTTGCTCATGACTGTATATAAATATTAAATATATATTTGCATATACTGTGCACAAGCATATAATATGCCCCCGATTTTTGTAGTACAAATTTCAGCATTTTTTTTTTTTGAAAAATTATTATAAAAATCTACAAAGGAAAGAAGCAAAAAAAAAAAAGAGGAATGATATTGTAAAAAAAGTTGCTTTATTATTCATTTTACTCATAGAAACTTAAAAATTCTCTACCAATTTCATTTATATGACCACTATCTTCCACATTTGGCTTATTACTACTTCCTTCATAAATTGCTTTGTCTTGACATTTTTTCATGATTTCTTCACCTAATCATATATCTAACTAATGCAAACCTTTTAAATGTTTTCTGTTAGTGTTAAGTCGTGACTTTTTGATATATTAGTATTCCAATTTTCTCTACACTATTCATATAAAATGTGCATACCATTTTTTTCCACTCTAAATTAAAAAAGTACATAGTATATATGTAAAAACATGGTAATTAAATATCACATAAATATGTAATCTAGTAATATTATTTATTTATACCCTGTATAGAAATTTATGGAAATGTTTAATTCTTATATGTGGTAATGTTTGACAGGAAAAAAATCACTTGTAGGAGATGTGTTGTTATCAATCAAATTTGATTTCATCAGCTGCTTAAAAAAACATTTGAGATATCATCAATCATAGCAATTCAATTTTCATTTAAATAGATAAAATAAGCATTGTGAATCTATTTGAAAGGAAACTGAGTTTCTATACTTGTTCTGGTCTCAATTTGTCTCCTGTGCAGGTGATCAAGTCATGTTTATTTGTTAGAAATGTGTTCTACAAGAAGTTTGGTTATTTTTTCTCAAATGTTACTGTATATATGACCATAAGTTTAATAAACATCAATTTTAATCACATTCTTTATTACTTCCATAATGCATTATACATTTATTTTATTATTAACAGTTTCAATTGCCCTAGCATAATATAAATATAACTACATTAATTCTTTACATAGACACATATTTAGACTATAAGATTATATATATATATATATATATATATTGATACTCTGTCATTATTAATAAAAATAATAAAAGGGAGATTAAATATGTTAAATGAAACTAATTAATTGATTATGACACACACATGTTGAAAGTATATCCGGTTTAATTAATTTCATTTAACATATTTAATCTCTGTTTCAGTATATATATAAAATTAAATAGCTAGATTAATCACGAAATTTTATTTTATAATTTAGGATTTTAGAAATAAAGGGTTTCATTGGCAAATTTAGTTTTTAAATTCATCACCTAAGGTTCAAAACTATTTCCGGATAAACCTCTCAAAGTCACAATAGTTAGTTTTTGACTAAAGTTAATGCTCCCAAGATATTCTAGATAAGTTAGGCAATGTAACCTTTATAATTGTTCAGGTAAATGTTGTAATAATCTCTGATAGAAAATGGCACAATGGTCAAAACTATAGAGTATTACAGTTTGTATATGAATTGAAATGACATATACTTATTATTTCTCATGCATCATCTCACAGAGACCATTGTTTTGTTTTTTTACCTGCAAGATGTATATTTTCAATATTCTTAAATTATTGGAATGTATGACATTAGAAATTATTATTATCTAATTCTAAATGAATTATTGTAATAAAGACATATTTTGACATAAAATATTGTTTGGTATATTATTGTTCATTCTGAAATAAATTCATAGGAACACATATTCTTACAAAGGTAATAAAGCACTACATATTTGAAACTGATTTATCACTAACATTCAAGGCTATTAGATTGAACAAGGTCATGCAAAAAATCCAGAACTTTTATTTTTATGTGATCGTCTTTGTAATCATAGCTAAAGAAAAGATCTCAACAACTTCAATTAAACCTATACAAAAGTAAAGGAAGAATGTTGACCTTGATTTATATATATATATATATAAAAGGAAGAATGTTGACCTTGATTTATATATATATATCATTAAAAGCCAGTCAACACTTAACAATCCCAATATCAATAATAATCAAGAATTTCAACTGTTGTCAAGGCAAATTCCTTTTAAGAAGAAAGGTGGCATCCCACCTTTATTAATAGTCCAATATATTTATATAGACCCTAAAGATTGTAACTTGGCCGCAGAGATTGAAATTATTGATACAAAGAAGTTTAAATAAACAAATTTAACAGATAAATATAATCTGTTCTGAATGCAGACCAATAAGTAGTCAATTATAACATTACAAACTGCAATTATAATTTTCAAATTGTACCCAAAGTATTATTTAAATAATAAATGTAATAATGCCCAAGGCTAAATGGGTTTGTAAGTAATCATTAAAAGCCAGTTGACATTTAAACAATTCCAATATCAATAACAACCAACAATTTCAAACTGTTGCCAAGGCAACCTCCTTTTAACAATAAAGATGGAATCCCACCTTCATTAATAGTCCAATATATTTATATAAACACTATATATATATATATGGATGGATGTTGACTTTGCTGATATATATATATTTTATTTTTAGTATTCACACCCTACACTCAGGTAATTTACTGACTTCTATCTATTTTGGTGAAGTCATTGATAAAGGTAAAACCAGAAAATTGCCTGGAAACAAGAGTTTATATATATTATTTATAATACTTCACTCATATACCTTTAATAATTATTTTTAAAATTTTTTTTCTTTTCCTTTTATAAAAATAATAATTTATTATTTTTATTAAAAAATATATATATTATAAAAAAAAAAAAAATAAAAAAAAAAAAAAGAGTTTATATACTAAGCATAGGAATTATATACATCTGATATAGTAATGACTGAAGATATTGATGATATTTTTTTATTTCTGGTTAGATACTCATTATGTAATGGATTAAAATATCAAAAATAATGATGAATATGAATATCTTACATTGACAGACTATATACTTGCATTTATATATAGTTATTTAATCCACAGCAACACAAAATCTAAATTCATCCATCATAATGTAAATCAGCTCTGGATAAGTTCTAGAACCACTTATCATCATCAAATTCACTTATTTTGGATTACTTAAAATATAATTTTACTGAAATAATACTAATGAACTGTTTTATATTTCCCTAATAATAATTGCTTTTACTTGTTTCTTTAATCTGATATCGTAAATAAATATTGGTTAGCACAAATCTGGTTTATTTATTTTCGGAATATGAATGTTTCATAACCCTCTAAACCCAACTTTCATAGAAAAAATGATTTGTATATTCCTATTATTTTTTTAAATACTTATTGTCTTCTACTATATTACTTATGACTTAGCACAATTTGAAGTACTTGGAAATTTTGTTTTATACATCAAATGACTTACATCACATATATAAGTTCAAATATTAAATATGTACAGCTTAATATAAATTAAATTGAAGTAATTGTACTTCCAATATCTATGAATAAACAGCACCATGTCAATAAATGTAAGGAATAGATGGACTTTATTCCTTAAGCTTGTATGCTATTTAATGATCATATATTAATATTGTTGGAAATAGATTACAATATTCATATATTAATTTGATTTTAAATACAATATAATTTTTTCTGAAATTAGAATTAAAATTTTAGAGGATAAAGATGAAGGGTCATTTTTAATAATCTCATAATATTAATAAATTAAATAGGCATAGCTTAAAGTATATGAAAATTAAAGGTTTACGCTGTATTTAAAATCAGGCTAATATATAAATGCCATACTCTATTTTCAACAATGGCAATAAATGATTGCTTAATTATCATCTAAGCATAAGGAATATGTTGTTCACCTTGATCCATTTATTCTTTATATTTATTGATGTAAAGTGTGGATTATTCATAGCTCTTGGAAGCATAGTTTACTTCTCTTTAATTTACATATACATTAAGCTATGCATATTTAATATTTATATCTATAAAAAAAACCTAAGTATTATGAGGTCATTAAAAATGAGACTCTGTCTTTGCCTTCTAATAATATTCAACCCTAATTTTATAAAAGACTTATGTCACATTTAAAAATAGGATAATGTACAAAAGTAGTGCTCCATGTCAACAAAAGAGTGTTTAATTACAATTTAAGCTTAATTAAGGGAAGATTGTATTTATATTCTTTATATTTATTGACATGTAATGTTGTCTATACATAAACTCAGAAGTGTTATTTACTTCCATTTAATTTACATATTTGACCTGCAATTGGATTGAGAATGAAATAAAAGAACAATATTCTAAAATAACACTTTAGTAATAAAAAACTTAAAAACTATCAAAGATATGTAAATACATAAATCAATCTTATAATGCTAAAGACTATGCATATCTGCATATATCTCATGGGTTTACTACCTTATTTAACTACTCTTAACATTTTGTAGAGCAAAAACAACAACAACAAAAACTTCCAAAATATATACGTACATAATTCTCTTAAATCATATGTTAAATACATCTAATATTTTAATGACGCATTTTGTTAATGCGAAAATTTACATAGTTAAGAATTCATAATCAAAATATATTACAAAGAGCAAAGCTAAAAAAAATATAAAAATTTAAAAGATTAAATTAATAAAGACTTCACTAATTATCACTTATCAAACTTAATGTCATCATATTGAAATCTATTTTAATGTATTATAATTATTGAAGATTTCAGATAAGTATAATTTAAACTGAACTCTCACTGTAATTTTAGTGTTTAGTATTATGGTACAATTTTGGCATAATAGTTTTCTGGTTGTCTACAAAAAAATTTCTTTTTACCTGTGTTGGTTTTCTTCATGGCAGCAATTATATGCCAATCATTTTGCTGAATTTCAGTTAATACACAGATCTTCTTGTAAGCAGGCCAGTTACTCAGGAACCCATTTTTTGTATAGGATAGATAGTAGGCAAACTACTTCTGTATCAAATACTGATTTTCAAATAATATATAAGTGAATCAACTAATGTTTGGTTTTAGCACATATTTTTATAACATATATGCACAATAATAATTTTATCTTAGTGACAATTGAAAATGATAATGATGATGATGCCTTTTTTAATTTGATTAAAATGTCTAACTTTATTTCTTTATATTTCTCTCATTAATATTAGTTTATATAAGACTACTGTTGATTATACAATATTATTCAATTATCTGTGAGTGGTTTTTTTTAACCTTTTAATACAATATATCTATGACTTCAATATTCAGAACTCCGTCAATGGTCATTTCATGATTTTAGGAAAATATAAGTACAAAATATATCATTAAATTATCTCATCACAGTAGCTTACAATAATTTTGTAATAGATTTGTATTTGTAATTCTATCTGAAAGCATATGCATACACACAGAGAAATGTATATCACTAGAATACTTTGCACTTCATCCTCTTTACAATGTCCTTTGCTTAGGGATTAAAATCCTAATAAAAGAAAAATCTTTCACATATTTTCAGATTTTTAAACAAGCTTAGTATGATTTTAGATAGTAAACCATATCCAGTCCATAGGTCATTAAATTATTGGTCAGAAAATAGTTGTCTGTTAATCTTTAAGTAAAGGTAAACAAGAAAGTAAAAACATAAAAACCCTAATCAACCAGCACTCATTTATCCTGGTAAGTATATAGACCTGGGTCTCTTTTTGTGCGTATTTTTTTCAATGCAACTTTGAAGTTATGTGATTCATGTTTCTTCTTAACATCTTTTTATGCAGTTTTCTTTTATGTGATAAAGAAGTTCATATTTCACTTAAAATCTGGATTTTTCCATTTTATGTATACACATTATATTTTACATACTTTAAGTGCCTGTTGGAAAAGGTTTGGCAATAAATTTAGATACTATAGAAGATTTAGAAAAAGATAATGAAACAGAAGTAGTGGAAGCTGTTCATTTCACAGCAAAAATGATTCGAGAAAGTCTTCAACTTTCTAATCAATTGGATAATCATTTTCTTAATCAATGACATGAATTATGAATGAGCTCTTAAATGCCAATGAGAGCTAAATAGTTGTATGTCTGGATATTGTGAGCTTCATAAACAATTAGTAAAATTATCATCTCAAAGGTTAATCACCAATTACATTGTCGACAGAAAACCATTAACTTTTAGTCTGAAAAATTTTTTATTGGCTGAGTTTTAAATGTTTGGTTCACTTACAGAATCAGCAGTAAAAATATATTCGTCTTTTAATATTAGATTCGTTTGTAAAAAGCAAATTAATAATTTGTCAGATTATGGAAGTGAATGAAAGTTTTTTCAAAAATAAATTTATAATTATAAGAATAAAAATATTCTATAGCAGAGAACCTAAAAAGAACATTTGTAACCTATTAGAATATGCTGCATACATCATTGATTTCTCTCTCAATTTACATTCATGTAAAAGTAAATAATTTTTACTAAAATATTAAATATTTTTCTAAAATAATTATATTTTCAGCATATTTTATCAAAATAATTTATAATATGTAAAAAAAATACTCTAAAATATACACTTTCATTTTGAATATCAAAACTAAGAACTTAGAGCTATCAAAATTGTTGTCAAGTGCTCCCTATGGTTCAAAATGAGCAACAATAAATCAGCACCTTACGGTACATTTTAAGCTTTAAAAAGATCATAAATTCACTACGATATTGCAAAAATTGAGTTTTAGAGCAACTTGAAGCATGAATGAAAATTTTCAGTTGATGCATTTTATTAAACACAGCATGAGACTGAAGTTGATGCTAATTGTATTTCTTCTTGTGATGAATCTGATTTCTTATCAGTTCACAAACATACCCACCTATTATCAAATAGTGATAATGATTAAAATGTATAAAAAATGTAAAATAAATTACACATAAAAACAAATTATTTTGAATAAAATTAAATAGTAAATAAAAAAAGGTTGTCTTGTATCAATTTTTTTCAAATATCTGAAATTTTTTATTAGTCATGCTTTATTTCCTTATTTTTTTTTATGTGAATTTTAAAGTAATTTTATCTTGTTGCTTTGCTCTTATGCAATTACTGAAAATTATGGAATGTATTCCACATTTTTCAATGTAAGTTAAGTCTATTTTTGTGTGATTTCTTTTATGTGAGGTTTTTGCAGAACCTATTTAACACATAAAAAGAGATCCAGGTGTATTCCATTTTTTTCTACATAGGGAGAAGCTTTTGTCTTGTTATGGATTGTATTGCCTACTTTATATATACCAGAGATGAGGCAATCAAAAATATATTTAAATGTCTTTTTAAATAATTATAAATATGTACACATGATTTATTTATTTAATGTTCTAATGATATTTAGATAAATAAATATTAACTGCAAATTCTTTTTTATCACCTTTATGCCACTTAGTTCAAGCTTTAGTAATTAGTAGATACTACATGGTAGTGCTTATTAAATCCCTTTCTAGTCTTTATAGGTGGTTTAAGCATGGTGAGAAAAAATAAGAATTTACCATTGAACAGTATTATGTAATCTGAAATCATGTGATGCCTTATTGATTAAATATTTGCTTTTGATTAAATTTAAGATTATGACACTTTCTTTATGAGAGATTTAAATAGGATCATATTAAAATGGAGTTTATAATTTACATTATTACTCCAGTATTTTGATACCTAGGGTTTTCTTTATTTAAGCTATAATAGCTAGATATCTATTTATTGTCCAATAATAGAGAGATAATAAATTGTATATAACTGGTTTAAAAACTAATTAAACTTTGTGATATTGAGATACTAGAATAAATTGTTAAATGATAAAAAGAAATAGTATACTGTCACTAATGACAATCAAATGTTTATACTTAATAATACCCTATTACTTACATAATTTCATCTGACTTCAGACAGAAAATAGTATACAAATGCAAAAAAAATCTAAACTAGCTTAAAAATCATCTAACTAAAGAAATCTTTAAGGTCTACCAAAATTAATAATAAGTGCTGTCAGCAAATACTTTAGCCACTACATCATATAATCATTTCAATTTTTAGTTTATACGTTTCAAGTTTTTTTAATTGTTATTATATGCAAAAGCTAACTTTAAAAAATTAATGTAATAAAAATTGATGTTTATAATTTTTAATTGTTTTTGTTAGGTAATAGTAATAATTGAATGACTTCATTGCTCAAGAATTCATAAGAGAATTGAATGCCAAAAGGGTTGGAACTGGAATAGATCTGAGGCTCTTATGCTCTAAAGTCTGGCATTCTACCACTGCACTAAATGCATGCAGGTCTTATTTTTGTTAGATGATTTATAAATGGTGTTAGAAATCAAAATTTAAAATTCCAAAAATTCGATCATTCAATTCTCACCCTCCACCCCCAAGATAATCTAGTTTTGTCAAAATCCTTAATACTTCTAAAACCATATTTCTATGTTCAAACCATATTTTATTTCACTGAATTCATATAAATTTCACATAATTTATTTAGTTTTTAGCTATTTTACATGATCATTATTCATATGAAATGGTCAAAACATTGGTAAATTATCTAATATTTATATGAATGCAGAGAAATAAAACAAGCTTTCAAATGAAAAATATGAATACCAATAAATAGTGTCCACTTAGTTTTGATAGCTTTCACTTATCCTGATAATAATAGTAATAACTGAATGTCTTATTGCTTGGAATTTAATAAGAAGTTTGGGTGCCAAAGCTGGAATTGATCTGAAGATTTTATGTTCCAGAAATTAAAAGTCTATCATGCAGCATAATGATATGATTATAATCAATGTTCATCAATATCCTATACCTCTTTTAGCCTAATATATATATATGATAAACAAAAATGCAAGTTAAAAAACTTGCTAACGCTTGTATTTATGTCCACAGATGGCGTTCTACCAAAAACGCCCATCAAGCGTATGTTTTGTTTACATAAACGTCAGAGTAGTCAGTATTCACTATCTCTAACTATAATTCCACTTTCAGATCATGATTTCAAGCTATTTTCTATCGTCAGTGAAAGACAGGAATAAAGAAGCTAGATCTAAATACAAACTCTGAGCGTTTATGAAACAATTTCTATTCAGCTTGCAAGCGTGAATTTTTTAGACACGTAATGTCTTCAAACTCAGCATAGCAAACCAGATAGCTATATGGGTCTGATCTCAGTTCAGCATCACCACATAGTAGAAGCCTCTGCAATCTATATCATTGCAAGAAAGACCTCAAAGGTACATTTATGATAAACAAAAATGCAAGTTAAAAAACTTGCTAACGCTTGTATTTATGTCCCCAGATGGCGTTCTACCAAAAACGCCCATCAAGCGTATGTTTTGTTTACATAAACGTCAGAATAGTTAGTTTTCACTATCTCTAACTATAATTCCACTTTCAGATCATGATTTCAAGCTATTTGCTATCGTCAGTGAAAGACAGGAATAAAGAAACTAGATCTAAATACAAACTCTGAGCGTTTATGAAACAATTTCTATTCAGCTTGCAAGCGTGAATTTTTTAGACACGTAATGTCTTCAAACTCAGCATAGCAAACCAGATAGCTATATGGGTCTGATCTCAGTTCAGCATCACCACATAGTAGAAGCCTCTGCAATCTATATCATTGCAAGAAAGACCTCAAAGGTACATTTATGATAAACAAAAATGCAAGTTAAAAAACTTGCTAACGCTTGTATTTATGTCCACAGATGGCGTTCTACCAAAAACGCCCATCAAGCGTATGTTTTGTTTACATAAACGTCAGAGTAGTTAGTATTCACTATCTCTAACTATAATTCCACTTTCAGATCATGATTTCAAGCTATTTGCTATCGTCAGTGAAAGACAGGAATAAAGAAACTAGATCTAAATACAAACTCTGAGCGTTTATGAAACAATTTCTATTCAGCTTGCAAGCGTGAATTTTTTAGACACGTAATGTCTTCAAACTCAGCATAGCAAACCAGATAGCTATATGGGTCTGATCTCAGTTCAGCATCACCACATAGTAGAAGCCTCTGCAATCTATATCATTGCAAGAAAGACCTCAAAGGTACATTTATGATAAACAAAAATGCAAGTTAAAAAACTTGCTAACGCTTGTATTTATGTCCCCAGATGGCGTTCTACCAAAAACGCCCATCAAGCGTATGTTTTGTTTACATAAACGTCAGAATAGTTAGTTTTCACTATCTCTAACTATAATTCCACTTTCAGATCATGATTTCAAGCTATTTGCTATCGTCAGTGAAAGACAGGAATAAAGAAACTAGATCTAAATACAAACTCTGAGCGTTTATGAAACAATTTCTATTCAGCTTGCAAGCGTGAATTTTTTAGACACGTAATGTCTTCAAACTCAGCATAGCAAACCAGATAGCTATATGGGTCTGATCTCAGTTCAGCATCACCACATAGTAGAAGCCTCTGCAATCTATATCATTGCAAGAAAGACCTCAAAGGTACATTTATGATAAACAAAAATGCAAGTTAAAAAACTTGCTAACGCTTGTATTTATGTCCACAGATGGCGTTCTACCAAAAACGCCCATCAAGCGTATGTTTTGTTTACATAAACGTCAGAGTAGTTAGTATTCACTATCTCTAACTATAATTCCACTTTCAGATCATGATTTCAAGCTATTTGCTATCGTCAGTGAAAGACAGGAATAAAGAAACTAGATCTAAATACAAACTCTGAGCGTTTATGAAACAATTTCTATTCAGCTTGCAAGCGTGAATTTTTTAGACACGTAATGTCTTCAAACTCAGCATAGCAAACCAGATAGCTATATGGGTCTGATCTCAGTTCAGCATCACCACATAGTAGAAGCCTCTGCAATCTATATCATTGCAAGAAAGGGAGATCGGAATCATTGCAAAACGCTTGTATTTATGTCCACAGATGGCGTTCTACCAAAAACGCCCATCAAGCATATGTTTTGTTTACATAAACATCAGAGTAGTTAGTATTCACTATCTCTAACTATAATTCCACTTTCAGATCCAAATTTCAAGCTATTTGCTATCGTCAGTGAAAGACAGGAATAAAGAAACTAGATCTAAATACAAACTCTGAGCGTTTATGAAACAATTTCTATTCAGCTTGCAAGCGTGAATTTTTTAGACACGTAATGTCTTCAAACTCAACATAGCAAACCAGATAGCTATATGGGTCTGATCTCAGTTCAGCATCACCACATAGTAGAAGCCTCTGCAATCTATATCATTGCAAGAAAGACCTCAAAGGTACATTTATGATAAACGCATTTGCAAGTTAAAAAACTTGCTAATGCTTGTATTTATGTCCACAGATGGTGTTCTACCAAGAACGCCCATCAAGCGTATGTTTTGTTTACATAAACGTCAGAGTAGTTAGTATTCACTATCTCTAACTATAATTCCACTTTCAGATCATGATTTCAAGCTATTTGCTATCGTCAGTGAAAGACAGGAATAAAGAAACTAGATCTAAATACAAACTCTGAGCGTTTATGAAACAATTTCTATTCAGCTTGCAAGCGTGAATTTTTTAGACATGTAATGTCTTCAAACTCAGCATAGCAAACCAGATAGCTATATGGGTCTGATCTCAGTTCAGCATCACCACATAGTAGAAGCCTCTGCAATCTATATCATTGCAAGAAAGACCTCAAAGGTACATTTATGATAAACAAAAATGCAAGTTAAAAAACTTGCTAACGCTTGTATTTATGTCCACAGATGGCATTCTACCAAAAACGCCCATCAAGCGTATGTTTTGTTTACATAAACGTCAGAGTAGTTAGTATTCACTATCTCTAACTATAATTCCACTTTCAGATCATGATTTCAAGCTATTTGCTATCGTCAGTGAAAGACAGGAATAAAGAAACTAGATCTAAATACAAACTCTGAGCGTTTATGAAACAATTTCTATTCAGCTTGCAAGCGTGAATTTTTTAGACACGTAATGTCTTCAAACTCACCATAGCAAACCAGATAGCTTGCAAGCTGAATAGAAATTGTTTCATAAACGCTCAGAGTTTGTATTTAGATCTAGTTTATTTATTCCTGTCTTTCACTGACGATAGCAAATAGCTTGAAATCATGATCTGAAAGTGGAATTATAGTTAGAGATAGTGAATACTAACTACTCTGACGTTTATGTAAACAAAACATACGCTTGATGGGCGTTTTTGGTAGAACGCCATCTGTGGACATAAATACAAGCGTTAGCAAGTTTTTTAACTTGCATTTTTGTTTATCATAAATGTACCTTTGAGGTCTTTCTTGCAATGATATAGATTGCAGAGGCTTCTACTATGTGGTGATGCTGAACTGAGATCAGACCCATATAGCTATCTGGTTTGCTATGCTGAGTTTGAAGACATTACGTGTCTAAAAAATTCACGCTTGCAAGCTGAATAGAAATTGTTTCATAAACGCTCAGAGTTTGTATTTAGATCTAGTTTCTTTATTCCTGTCTTTCACTGACGATAGCAAATAGCTTGAAATCATGATCTGAAAGTGGAATTATAGTTAGAGATAGTGAATACTAACTACTCTGACGTTTATGTAAACAAAACATAAGCTTGATGGGCGTTTTGGTAGAACGCCATCTGTGGACATAAATACAAGCGTTAGCAAGTTTTTTAACTTGCATTTTTGTTTATCATAAATGTACCTTTGAGGTCTTTCTTGCAATGATATAGATTGCAGAGGCTTCTACTATGTGGTCATGCTGAACTGAGATCAGACCCCATATAGCTATCTGGTTTGCTATGCTGAGTTTGAAGACATTACGTGTCTAAAAAATTCACGCTTGCAAGCTGAATAGAAATTGTTTCATAAACGCTCAGAGTTTGTATTTAGATCTAGTTTCTTTATTCCTGTCTTTCACTGACAATAGCAAATAGCTTGAAATCATGATCTGAAAGTGGAATTATAGTTAGAGATAGTGAATACTAACTACTCTGACGTTTATGTAAACAAAACATACGCTTGATGGGCGTTTTTGGTAGAACGCCATCTGTGGACATAAATACAAGCGTTAGCAAGTTTTTTAACTTGCATTTTTGTTTATCATAAATGTACCTTTGAGGTCTTTCTTGCAATGATATAGATTGCAGAGGCTTCTACTATGTGGTGATGCTGAACTGAGATCAGACCCATATAGCTATCTGGTTTGCTATGCTGAGTTTGAAGACATTACGTGTCTAAAAAATTCACGCTTGCAAGCTGAATAGAAATTGTTTCATAAACGCTCAGAGTTTGTATTTAGATCTAGTTTCTTTATTCCTGTCTTTCACTGACGATAGCAAATAGCTTGAAATCATGATCTGAAAGTGGAATTATAGTTAGAGATAGTGAATACTAACTACTCTGACGTTTATGTAAACAAAACATACGCTTGATGGGCGTTTTTGGTAGAACGCCATCTGTGGACATAAATACAAGCGTTAGCAAGTTTTTTAACTTGCATTTTTGTTTATCATAAATGTACCTTTGAGGTCTTTCTTGCAATGATATAGATTGCAGAGGCTTCTACTATGTGGTGATGCTGAACTGAGATCAGACCCATATAGCTATCTGGTTTGCTATGCTGAGTTTGAAGACATTACGTGTCTAAAAAATTCACGCTTGCAAGCTGAATAGAAATTGTTTCATAAACGCTCAGAGTTTGTATTTAGATCTAGTTTCTTTATTCCTGTCATTCACTGACGATAGCAAATAGCTTGAAATCATGATCTGAAAGTGGAATTATAGTTAGAGATAGTGAATACTAACTACTCTGACGTTTATGTAAACAAAACATACGCTTGATGGGCGTTTTTGGTAGAACGCCATCTGTGGACATAAATACAAGCGTTAGCAAGTTTTTTAACTTGCATTTTTGTTTATCATAAATGTACCTTTGAGGTCTTTCTTGCAATGATATAGATTGCAGAGGCTTCTACTATGTGGTGATGCTGAACTGAGATCAGACCCATATAGCTATCTGGTTTGCTATGCTGAGTTTGAAGACATTACGTGTCTAAAAAATTCACGCTTGCAAGCTGAATAGAAATTGTTTCATAAACGCTCAGAGTTTGTATTTAGATCTAGTTTCTTTATTCCTGTCTTTCACTGACGATAGCAAATAGCTTGAAATCATGATCTGAAAGTGGAATTATAGTTAGAGATAGTGAATACTAACTACTCTGACGTTTATGTAAACAAAACATACGCTTGATGGGCGTTTTTGGTAGAACGCCATCTGTGGACATAAATACAAGCGTTAGCAAGTTTTTTAACTTGCATTTTTGTTTATCATAAATGTACCTTTGAGGTCTTTCTTGCAATGATATAGATTGCAGAGGCTTCTACTATGTGGTGATGCTGAACTGAGATCAGACCCATATAGCTATCTGGTTTGCTATGCTGAGTTTGAAGACATTACGTGTCTAAAAAGTTCACGCTTGCAAGCTGAATAAAAATTGTTTCATAAACGCTCAGAGTTTGTATTTAGATCTAATTTCTTTATTCCTGTCTTTCACTGACGATAGCAAATAGCTTGAAATCATGATCTGAAAGTGGAATTATAGTTAGAGATAGTGAATACTAACTACTCTGACGTTTATGTAAACAAAACATACGCTTGATGGGCGTTTTTGGTAGAACGCCATCTGTGGACATAAATACAAGCGTTAGCAAGTTTTTTAACTTGCATTTTTGTTTATCATAAATGTACCTTTGAGGTCTTTCTTGCAATGATATAGATTGCAGAGGCTTCTACTATGTGGTGATGCTGAACTGAGATCAGACCCATATAGCTATCTGATTTGCTATGCTGAGTTTGAAGACATTACGTGTCTAAAAAATTCACGCTTGCAAGCTGAATAGAAATTGTTTCATAAACGCTCAGAGTTTGTATTTAGATCTAGTTTCTTTATTCCTGTCTTTCACTGACGATAGCAAATAGCTTGAAATCATGATCTGAAAGTGGAATTATAGTTAGAGATAGTGAATACTAACTACTCTGACGTTTATGTAAACAAAACATACGCTTGATGGGCGTTTTTGGTAGAACGCCATCTGTGGACATAAATACAAGCATTAGCAAGTTTTTTAACTTGCATTTTTGTTTATCATAAATGTACCTTTGAGGTCTTTCTTGCAATGATATAGATTGCAGAGGTTTCTACTATGTGGCGATGCTGAACTGAGATCAGACCCATATAGCTATCTGGTTTGCTATGCTGAGTTTGAAGACATTACGTGTCAATTTCATAAACGCTCAGAGTTTGTATTTAGATCTAGTTTCTTTATTCCTGTCTTTCACTGACGATAGCAAATAGCTTGAAATCATGATCTGAAAGTGGAATTATAGTTAGAGATAGTGAATACTAACTACTCTGACGTTTATGTAAACAAAACATACGCTTGATGGGCGTTTTTGGTAGAACGCCATCTGTGGACATATATATATATATATTAGAGGGGATTTGAACCCAGATTTTTAAGCTCTCTTCAGTCATACACTCGAGCTTAAAATAATAATAATAGTAATAATAATAATAAAAAACAGAAGAAAGTAATGCAAAATAGAATGAAAGACAATAAAAAAAATTATATAAAGACTCTTATTGAAAGAAAATGCTACTAATTCATGTGAAACTCAGTATAGATTCAAGTAGAAGATGAATATACTCAATAAATGAAAATTTTTTTAAAAAATATATTTTTGAAATTAGTCAATCTATATTTACCAGTTGTGAGTCCATAAAAAGCTCTTCTAGTTAATGAATTTTAAAATACACAACAGGGATTAAAATTTAAATAAATAAAATATTTTTTAAAAAAGCATAATCACATATATTAACTTTTCTTTGGCAGGCTTGGTGAGATTTGGTATGGCTTGAGAACAGTTGGGGAGCAATATATTTTTAGTAGTGGTTATTCTTTCAAAGACTCATCTACATTATCAAGTCATTCATCTAATAAGTACTTTCAATCATGTGGAGTTCTCAACTCAGAATACAATGACATAGGAGAGCTAAGAGATTGTCAAGAAAGCTTCAACTATGTATGTGAATACAAGCCAGGGTGTAAGTATATTTCATATAACTTAGAAAAAATACTAAATTTTAGTTAAAGCTATAGATAAGTGAAACGATATTGTAAGATAGAATTGAAAATAAACTAATTGTAATAAATGTTTTCTTTATGTCTTAATAGATGGCAGCACGGTCTAAGACTGAGCGAGAATCTTAAATAGATATGTAATGGATATAGAAAAGATGTTAGATGTGAAGGATAGAGTGATAAAAAACATGAAAGCATACAGTAAGAGGAATATTAAGTTTACAAAAAATAAACTGAATGAGGTAGAGAAGAAATTGAAAAGTGGAAAGACGAGGTTTAGATGGATGGGCAGCAGAGATAGTAATGAATTTAGAGTATAGAGCAAAAGTAAAGTTATTATCCTAGTTTAATAAGATGGCACCGAATAGGGTTTTTTCCAAACAGTTGGAGTAATACAAGAGTAAGATTATTATTTAAAGGAAAGGGTAAAGATCATAGAAAGTTAAATAATTATAGACTGATAGCAGTAACATCAATTTTATATAAAGTTTTCTCATATATGATGGCTAGAAGAGTTGTAAAATGGATGGAAGGGAATAATGTATTGGGGGAAATGCAAGGAGGTTTTAGATTAGATAGGCATACAGGAGATAGTTTATTTGTAGTTATACAACTTATAGATATGAGTAGGAATTCAGGTAGAGAGTTATATATGAGTTTTATAAATATAGAGAAGGCATATGATAGAGTAAATAGAAATAGATTATGGATAAGTTTAGCAAATTTGGGAATGGATGAAGCTTTAGTGAATATTATTAAGAAATTATATGGAAATAATTACTATACATATCAATTAGGGAATATAGAATCAGTTAAAGTTAAAAATAGGGTGGGACTAAGGCAAGGATGTCCTATGTCACCTATTTTGTTTTTGATGTATTTGAGTGAAATAAAAAGAGCAATAGAAAAATTAGAAAGAGGGATAGAGATACCATTAATAGGTGGCAAGGAAGTATATAGTTTGTCAGGTCTTTTTTTTTTTTGCAGATGATATATTTTTATGTGCAGAAAGAAGAGAAGATGTGGACGTTATGCTAAGGACATGTGCAAGGTAAAGAGATGGGGATTAAATTTAGTGAAGAAAAATCAAATATAATGATGGTTAATACAGGAGAAAGAGAAGATGTAGAATTTTTATTGGGGGATATTAAGTTAAGTGTGGTGAATATATATAATTATTTGGGAATTATTTTAAGTAATCAGAAAAATTGTTTGGATGAATGGGAGAAAAAATTGATAAATGAAGCAAAGAAAAGAAAGGGATTGATAAAGAAATTAATAGTGTTTTCATATAATAAATATGATGTAGCTAGAATTATATGGAAGGGAGTTGCAGTAGCAGGGTCAATATATGGTAATGATGTGTTATGTGTTAGCAAAGGGGTATTAGATTACTTAGAAAAAGTACAAAGGAAAGTAGGAAAACATGCATTGGATGCAGATGTATGGACAGCAAGGGAAGCAATTCAAGGAGAAATGGGATGGTCAACTTTATATACGATAGATGCAAAAAAGTAAAATGAAAATGTTTGATAAATTGCAGTTTATGGATAATAAAGGAATAGCCAAAATAGTATTTAATTGTGTTACAAATAAATGGCAGGCAACAAGATGGGTGAAAAAGGTAATGTGGTATGCTAAAGATTTGAATAAAGAATTTATATCAGTATATTTGTATAAAAGATGGGATGATTGTGTTAGGAGGATTGTTGAGTGTTATAGTTAGTGGTAAGGATTGGGATAAAACAATAGATTCATTAATAAAGAATAAGGAGTTAGAGAGATGGGAGAACTAGTATGGACAGTAAAAAAAGTTTAAATATATATAGAAGTAAACAGAGCATTAGGTGCAAGTTAATGTATGATAATAGTAAGGAAAGTAGTTTATTGTTTAAGGCTCAAACAGAATCTTTAGCAACAAGAGAATATACATATAAATAAAAAAATTATGAATGATTTAGTCTGTAAATTGTGTAAGGAAGGAATAGAAAATATTAGGTATTTGTTAATTGAATGTAAATGCTTGAAAACAGAAGAGGTACAAGTAATGAAGTTATGAAAGAATAAATATGAAAAAATTGATTATACAGAAAGTGGATTATTGGTTTTTATGCTGGGTTTGGGAAAAGATAAAGGAGATTTAGATATAAAGGCCATAGAGTTGACAAAGATTATGTTGTGGAAATGGGATGGAGCATATGAGAAAACTTAGAGTGGGGAATGGAAGGTACAGGGGCTAACAGTTTTCTCTGGGTATAGTTGCTAAGAGATTCTTGGCTCCATTTAAGGAAAAGTCACAGTGCATCACATCACATCACGTAGTCAAGTTTTTATGAACAATGCAAAATGAAAATGTTAGGTAGATTGCGGTTTATGGATAATAAGAGAATAGCCAAAATAGTATTTAATTTGGGTTATGAGTAAAGGGTAAGCAACAGGATGGGTAAGAAAAGTAGATTTGGATAAAGAATTTATGTCAGTATATTTATACAAAAGGTAGGATGATTATGTTAGGAGAATTGTTGAGTGTTATAGTGATACGGAATGGGATAGAAGAAAAGATGCATTAATAAAAAATAGGGAGTTGGAGTGATGGAAAACTAGTATGTAGAATAAAAATAGTTTATATATATATATATATATAAGTAAACAGAATATTGGGTGTGAGATAATTTATGATAATAGCAAGAAAAGTAATTTACTGTTTAAGGCTCGAACAGGATCTTTAGCAACAAAGGAATATCTACATAAATGGAAAAATGTGGGTGATTTAGTCAGCAAGTTGTGTAAGGAATGGATAGAAAATATTAGGCATCTGTTAATTGAATATAAATGCCTGAAAGCAGAAAGGATACAAATAATGAAATTGTGGAAGAATAAATATAAACAACGTGATTATACAGAAAGTGGATTATTGGTTTTTATGCTGGGTTTGGGAAAAGATAAGGAGGATTTTTATATAAAGACTATAAAATTGACAAAAAGTATGTTGTGAAAATGGGATAGAGCAGGATAGAGAAGAATATGGGAAAACTTAGGGTGGGGAATGGAAAGGAAAGGTAAAGTTGCTAACAGGCTTCTCTAAGCATAGTGGCTGAGAGATTCTTGACTCCATATAAGAAGAAGTCACAGTGCATCACATCACATCATGCATGCACAAGTTTATGTAATTGTAAGGGCAATTGCACTATGGGTGTAATACCAAAAAGTAGCATAGTGCTATACATATGTTTTGTAGGCAAAATGTTTGCTGCATTACACTTTAACAACTTTATCCTATTAGTGGACACATTGACAAAGATAGCCAACAAGTTTGAAAGGACCAATAAAGTAAAAAAGACCAACTTTGAAAAATAAATTAATTTCAGATACAATTGTTTAATTTTTGTAGTCATTTCTAACAAATTTATTGATTTTCCTTTGCATACCTAGGATCAATTTTTTAATTTAATATTTATTTAACTACATGTTTTATCAAACATTTTCGCAATTATTCGGTGAAACTCCATATATAAAAATTTATATTATTGAACATCATATGCTTTTAATATTAATAAACAAAAAATGTTATCAAATATTAAAAGATTATTTTTTGTGTAATTAGTAAAATTATTTTTTTTAAAAACGTTACCCCCCCCCCCATTGCTCAGTTTTGAACCCAGCGTGTGTGCTTGGGTTATATTGTGTAATTCAAATCACCAAACATTATATTTACTTACATCGTGATATATATATATTATGTAAAATTAACAAAGTAATTAATATAATTTATTATATAATAGTTGTTTTTGTTTTTTTGTTTTTTTGCCTTTTTCGCTAGTAGTAACTTTAAAAGAATTTAGACATCTTAAATATATAAACATACCATGTGCCCAAAAAATCGAGTTCGAAATTACAATAACTTTTATGTTTATCAATTACTTTCGTTAAATGTTTTATGCCAAAAACTTTATAAAATTGAGAATGATTTTGAAAATAATGTTGTAGAATTGCTCCTTATTAGAATCTTGTCAAACAGTAAGTTTTTTCCTTTATTTTGAATAATTGTTATCCATATTTTACCTTGCAATATTCTGATTTTGCATGGACGTTGTTTTTGCATGGACGTTGTTTTTGAGATGATGATATACAGATTTAAACTCTTACAGAGAATCGATGCGAAAATGATAATAAGAGGAAGGACATTTCTCAATATTATTTTTGAATATTTTTTCATTATATAGTATTAACTTTTTTATACTAAATTTCATTAAAAATTATTACTGTGCAATAAGTTATTATATTTTCATATTCTTTCATGATTTTTAGATACACTGAATATATATATATTTATTAAAGTTGGTTAATCAACCCACACAGTAATCTGTAAACGATCACCCATAGCAATGTGTAAAGAAAACCTAAAACTATTTCATTAAAACTTTTTTTTAGTACTGAGAATAGGAAATAAGATGAAAAAGAAAGAAATGGGGGAAGAAAATCGTAACAAGATGTGTAATAACTTGAAAAATGCGAAAAATTTAAAAAGAAAAGTGGAGAGGGGGGAGGCTAAAATGAAAATGAGAAAATAGAGTAGGAAATGAAGCAAGAAATAAAAAAAGAAAAAAAAAGAAAATAAATGGAAAAGCAAAAAAATGCGGAAATTAACAGAAGAGCCAAATAACTTTTTTTTTTTTAATGCATCTCTTAAAGTTTGATATGGTAAAACAAATAATCATGAGCTGAGTATCAATAGGAGTTTGACACTGCCCTCGCCAAAAGCCTCATAAAATATTGCAATAATATTATATTTTCTTTTAAAGAAACCAAAAAATGCTTATAATTATAATTATTCACGATCCGTTTACAGATTATCTATCTTTAAAAAAATCTGATAAAAATTCAAAATTCATGAAATAGTCTCTGATGAAGATCATGAACATGGCAATCAGATGTGCTTATTATATTGAGTGATATTATTTAGGATTTCTAGATTATTAGTGTTAATTTCTTTTTTTATTTATTAGTTAGTTGTCAATTTGGATTACATGAGGATGTACAAGAATGACAATCTAAAATTCCTTATTAAATGTTCATACTACTAATCAAAAACAATATCTCATGAAACTATATATTTATATAAAGCTCCTAGTCAAGAGTTCTACATATTTAAATATTGTATATTTAATCTAGTATGAAATAAATATAACCAAATAAATAAATAAAGATCAGCTAGAAAAGACCTCTTCATTTTTTAGTTATGATGTAGGCTGAGGGTGGAATTATTTTAAAATACTGAGTTTAAAATGATGAATTATATTATATTGGAAATAGTTTCTGGGGGAAAAAAATCCGCAAAAAAAATAGCAGACAGGATTTTTAAAGCACGTTATATTACTACTAGGTTAATGTATTGTTTTTTCTCTCTCTTTCTCTATTTAGATGGATTGAAAGACATTCCCTTTATGATATCAGGGACAGCCATATTTGAATCTGTCCAAGGACCAGTTATCAATTTGACCACACATTATAAAAGTGAATCTTCCATTCCAAGAACAGTTGTCCTCATTCCTGCATGGTATTTTAGACAGGCTGGTAGACTTCAGAGCTGTGAATTTGTTTCTGCTAATCTAGAAAAACAAATTAAACTGTATTTCCAGGTGTATAGACCTACCTGTCCTTTAGGACTCTATCTTGTTCCTCCAGGTGAGAATCTTGAAAATTTTTATGGTTATTTATCTTTAATAAATACTTTATTTAAAAGAAACGTGTTTTTTTTTTTTTTTTTTTTAATGTATTAATTAATATTAAAAAATAAACATTGCATTTATCAAATCATTTAATTTGTTTTTAGAATAGATAAATCTTCATGATATAAAGAATTCTTTAAAAATCATAATAGTTTTAAATAATAAGATGCTAGAATAAATTACTGTTGAGATATAGTAAGCAATGACAAATTATGATAGATGATGTTTAAGTGCTATTGTTCATTTTTAATTCTTACTTCTATATGACTTTGTTAAAAAACATACATTCACTTATAAATATACAATTCTTTGAATCCTTTATGTTCTATTATCTGTTAATATTCCTTATCTTATGTTTTTTTAACTATTCACTTCTGCTTATATGTTTTCTGGTATATAATAATTATTTGTTTATTATAGATGAATGCATTGATGTGTTATTGTCATAAGGGAGGAGCTTTCTAATTTGGATAAAAATATATCTTGAGTGGCTTGATTGAAAGAGTTTCTTATAACTTATAAATTCATCCAATCAGTCTGCATTTTTTCTTGTCATGTTTGCTAAAGATAAAAAAAACAATTTGCTGATTTTAGATAGCAGATCTAATATATGAAACCCATATTTCTTCATATGGATTACATGTTTTTCACCATGGATATTTTGGGACACTCAGAGTAATTTATTTAATTACCAACATGCTAATCTTATCTTACAAGTCACACATTGTCCAATGTATGTATATACTAGTTAATATTTTATAAATTTCCCACAATAGTTTAATACAATAATAGAATATCAAATTATGAAATGTAAGGTCCTCGGATCAATTCCAGTTCTAGCACTTCCGGTCCTTAAACTTTTTATGAACTACCCAGAAATAAAGCCATTATTATTGTTAATGCTTGTAAAAATTGATACTTGTTTTTTATTGCTTTGCTTATCTTGAAAATTTACTTCTGGGAAAATACTAATGATATGTCATAATCTGACTTCCTCTTAACTATGTTTATAATTTGTCGTTTCCTTCTTTTGACGTTTATTATTTTTTGCTTATTTTAAATTGTTTACTGTTTTCTGTTATTTGTGCTATTTGTTTGGTTTTTTTTGTTTTGTAAATGCTTATCTCCCGTGATTTCTTAATTATAACATAGTTAAGTACTTTTTTGAAAATGCCTGTGCTTATTTATTCTGTAAACAAAATATTTTAAATAAAGTATAGATTCTGAAACCAAGTGTCATGTGATGTAATAATATGTTGGACTATTTCCATCATTTATCAGTAAATGTTGAATGTATAGAAAATTTTAAACTTTATTTAAACTTTTCAAATACAAACAACTTATTAGTAATAACACACAAACAAATGTCTTGTTGTTTTTTTAATACCAAGCTTAGTCAAAGATAGAAGTGCTTATAATTATGGAAGAACTAAGATCACCATAATATATGGATTCTGAACTGATTTCAGATCTATATGACTATACAAGAAAAGTGGCTGACATCAAAAACATTAACATGTTTTCAATTTGGGCTGGTATCTTGATAATAAAATAAATTGTTTTTCTCTCCACCAATAAAAATTGTAATTATAAATGTGCGATTTTTTTCGCATCGCATGCGTTAGTGAAGCTGTAATTATACTATAATGTTTAATATGACTGGTTAACACTTTCGAGATTTAATATTTAAATCTCATACTCATAGCTTTACGAATGAAGACTGTTATGATTTATTGTACACATATGCAAATGAGCTTGAATTTTTAATTAGTTAGTCCATTGATCTCAGTGCCATTAATAGAAGAGAGGCATGCTTTGCTCTCTCCAAAAAATGGACTAACTAATTAAAAATTCAAGCTCATTTGCATATGTGTACAATAAATCACAACAGTCTTCATTTGTAAAGCTATGAGTATGAGATTTAAATACTAAATCTCGAAAGCGCTAAGCAGGCATATTAAACATTATAGTATAATTACAGCTTCACTAACGCATGCGAAAAAAATCGCATATTTATAATTATAATAAAATAAAGAAATTAAAAGGTGGATACTAGAGAGAAAATTCACTATATTTAAAAGTTCCTGGTACACTGCTCCCAGATCTTTGAGTAATATCATAAGCTAAAAACTAGTCTGGAGATATCAATAGGACAGTATTAGCCTCTACTGATTATTAAAGTTTACACTAGATAGCATAACCTGGCCTGAGAAATTGAATTTTCTATTGATTTTTTTTTAATTTTATTAGAGAATTTTTAAATCCAGGTAAATATTATTGTTCCCCTTACTGATTGTCTTTGCAATTCACATTAAATCTTATAATAAAAATAACTTTTTCTTCCAACTTCAGATACCGCTGTGTAAAAATTAATGTTCAAATTTCCTTAATGTATTTGAATTTTTAAGTTATTGCCTTGAATATCAAATTAAAAGTTGGTCACCAAATGGAGAAAACAGCATATATCTAGTGCTTTGCACTAGAAAAATTCCAAGAATTCACCTATGCTGGAGAGACAATTGAATAAGAAAGATCTTAGATAACAATGGAGTTTAAGAATATTGAGTATTAGTGTTATAGAAGTATACCATAATACTCCTGGCATAATTTTTTTGACCGAATAAAACTTAAATTTGTGTATTGAAAATAATGATAGACACATTCAACAAATTCTGTAAATATTTTTTCTTATAGTGCTGAATTTATTGGACATATATGAAGATAAAAAGAAAACAGCTTTAAATGGCATATTGCAGGTCTCTCCAATATTTAATTGAAAAGAAATTGGGAAGAAAATTACATTATATTACAATTTTTACACTTATTAAATCAATTTTTACAGTACAAATAAATAAAATATATTCCTTGATATTTTCTTACAGTTTCAATTGATCAGCAATTTCATCAGAGCTGCAATATTTGAATATATATATGACCATACAATTATTATATTTTTGCACATAAATAAATATATTAGATAACACATTATATATAATATTTTATAATATTGTTAAAAAGATATATAATTAGTAGGTTTATTAAAATATTTGCATTTAGCAAAATCTAAAATGTAAAGCACTATATATAATGTGTTATACATTTCTATCTATTTATGTATAAAATTGTAGCAATTATATAGCCATATGTATATATTCAAATATTGTACTTCTATATTTAAACAGCAGTTTGAGTTTTTAACAAGAAAAGATTATAACTTTATAAAGCATTTAACTTGCTAGTCATGCTTTGAACATTTTTAGTTAGATTCATAACAGTAATAATGACAGCAGTGGATAGAAATATGCTTAAATAAAAAAAGAAATAAAGAATTATCAAATTAAATATTGTATCTGATGAAGACTGCTAGTGAATCAAAACTGCAAGAAAATATCAAGGAATAAAATAACAAGAAATAAAAAGAAAATGACATTACTAAGATTTTCCCCAAATGCCAGATAATCAGAATTTGAGAAATTTTTCATATTTTTTTTAATTCAATCTTTTTTTTATTGGTAACATGTATATAAATATTGACATATATTACAAAGAAAAGTTTTAATTACACAGATAACTATATGATGAAAACACAACACCTTCCAACTTGAACAATACAATATATTAGCCAATGCTGACAGAAGTGGAGTCAAAAATAAAGGATGTAGCAGTTTATAATCTACAATTACTTTAAAAATTCAAGATCAAGCTATGACATTGCACAATTAAAAAAAGTTTATAGGCTGCCAAGTTTGCTCATGATATTCCTAAGAATTTAAGGGAGTATGTGTGTGTGTGTGTGTCAAGCCATTCTTTGTTATTTCTTTTGAGTATGTTGTACTTTTTATTGTCAGATATTGTGGAGCAGAATGCAGGCCACATAGTTGTAAATGTGATGGAATTGGAAGCATTATAGGGATGAAATTATTTTACGTATTTTAAATCAATTGTTTGAAGCTAATTGTGTGGTTGTAAAATACAATCAAGCATAGAAATGAAATGTATGGATAGGTTTGAAAAATGTGCCTTTCTTCTGGATAATTATTACACAAGATGTAAGGTTTTTCATGCTTATTTTATCATCTAATAAATATAATAGATACTTCATTTATAGAAATAATAAACACCTCCATACTTCCCCATTCTTTTTTAAATTCATATAAATAAAGATAAAATAAAAGACAATTGACCCCCAAGATGCATTTCATGCTGAACCAGCACTCATCAGTTGGCCCAGGTCACTATCTCTCATATATATCTTTATTATATGCAAAGTATTTATCTAGAGTAAATTGTTACTTTTTCATTTCGTATACTTCATTTATTGATTAATATCAGATTGAAAATTAGATAATTATTTTTTAATATTATAGTACTTTGATTAGTAATTTTTCCATATTCTAAATCTTAACAAAATTATAAAACCTAAAAATACTATTATAAATTTTTAAAAAAATAAATTAGGGGCACGAATAGACACCTTTTCATTATGATGAAGGATTTATCATATTAGTTAAGAATATTAACCCTAATCTGATCATATCTACTTATCATTACACCATTACTCACTCTTAGGAAGTTTACTATGGATTAACTCCTGAAAAATTCTATGCATGCATGAAACATTTAAACATCTTCACATTTAACTCACTGTGTATTATTTCTAAATCAACAATGTGAAATCTTTAAATTTACAATGAAGTAATTTTTTCAGCACTTATGAAATTGACAGTAACATATGTAAATATTATTTATTAAGCGCAAGCAGTTCGTAATTAAAGTGAAAGGCTGAAACCTTCTTGCATGCACATTTTAGAATGCTTATATGACAGCCAATCAGATGTAATAATGACATGTTACTGACAATTTCATAAGTTCTGAAAAAAATAACTTCGTTGTAAATCGAAAGATTTCGCGTCGTTGATTTAGAAATAATATGCAGTGAGTTAAATGTGAAGATGTTTAACAGCTTCATGCTCTTAAGTCAAATTGCTTCAGACTGGCTTATATAGAGTGAATAAAATATTTAACTTTATTTATAATGTATTGTTAAATAGACAATTATTTGTGACATTATTTTAATGAAATATTATTTGCTATTTTATAACAGCATTAAAGAAGTTGTGTTTATTGTGACTATTTCCATCCTAAAGGGAAGAAATCATTTTCTTGGATCAGGGAAATGAAACAATGGACATATTTTAAAATGTTTAACAAATGTTTTGAAATATTTGAATAAATTATTTATGTTAAAAAAGAAATATTAAATTATTTAAAGTAATATTACATTTAAATGATTTTCAATAAACTTTTTCTGAGTTATTTTGTGAAAGCCTGCATACTCTCTTTTTTCTTATTGTTGTTATGGAAACCACCACTGTAGTTTCAAAGTGTAATATTTTAAAAAATATCTTCAGCTGAATAATCTTACAATTTTAAAATATGATATTTAAATGAAGTATTTCTCCTGCTGAATACTTTAAAGATTAAAATTTAAATGCTTAAATTAAATATGTAAAATTTTATTTTGCAATTTAACAAATATTTGCTATTTAATCCATGGAAACTTACTCAATGAATGGCCATATTGTTTGCTAACATAATTTATTGAAATTTTACTTATGGATAACCATATTAATTGTTATATTTGTGTGCTGGATATCTTTGCTAACCACAGAACTTTGTTGCTAAATAGACTGTTCCTGTTCAATGGTTAAATGGTAGAAGAACAGAAGAAACAAAAAAACTTTATCTTTTATTTTATTTTAAAATGATAAAGGGTAGTTATTTTAATACATATTATTTTATGTAATTGTTCATGCTATTTTTGTAATAATTTTTAGTCAAAGTTCTCAGAATATATCAGTGTTTGATATTTGTACTTTTTAAAATAGTATGTTTTCTTTTTATATATTAACTAATTATTTATAAAAGATCTATTATTATGCTGATGCAGTATAAGTAGATGTACATTTCTATTATTTCTTTTATTGCTTATTTATTGCCTAATTTTAACTATGCTAGGTTTGGCATTAATTATTACTTATCATCTTTCACATCTGTTAGTTATACTATTTTTGCTTAGATTGTGGCTTTAGCTCTCTTTTTATTTAGGAATGACTCATTTTCCCCAGTATTTAAAGATTTAGCATGTTGTCTCTCATCATTGTTGCTAGTTTATTTTTAAAAGAGGTAGTAGTATTAGTCTTTTATATTTGTTGTCTTGCTAGCATACTTATTTGGAGATTGTATTTGAGGTCTCTCTAATATAAGGCAACCCTATTTAGTATTATTGTCCCTGCTATGCATTCTCATCATTCCTTGATTAGTGACTAAGTCTTAGATCATTTTCTTATTGCTCTCAAAAGTAGATGCACTTATTAATGAGCTATGCCATCATACTTTTACTTTGCCTTTATTTAGTTATCTTTATATTTGTTGTTGAAAATATGTTTATAAAGCATATGGAAGGGTGTTCCCCTGTAATTATAGTTGTTTTTATCAAGGTGTTGAGAAACACCACCCTTACCTCTCTTATTATACTTGTTTTATTGAGATGTGAATTACATATTGTTGGTGTTGTAGATTTTTTATTTAAGCATTGCTGAATTAGGACATAAATATGATAAATAATTAACTTCAAAATTTTAAATAGTATCTTAGGTGTAAATATACAATATACATCTCTCTTATTACTTCTTCATTCCTGGATTGGTATGCTTGTATTTTAAGTAATGTTAACTATTCATAAAAGGGACACTCTTCATAAAAAGGATATTATCATTATATGAATGCTTTAATATGTAAGAACTTATTAGAATCTAAATTAACAGAAATTTATTTTGACCAACTTGATTATTTTTGCTTAACCAAATTTATATTTTATAAATTCACTTGTAATTTTAACTATCTGATGGATATTTTAAAGGAAGATAATGTTGTGAAAGCCCTTGGCTTTATGGACCTAAAAGATGTTATATTTGGAAGAGTATAATAAATTATTTTAAGAGGTTTGTTATAAGAATAAATGAACATTGAAATTAATAAAAGAGTCAGTTTATCGAATTATATTTTAGTATTAGAATTACATCTAAGAAAAATGTACTTTGCTTAATAAAAATTATAATGTCCTATTATTATTATTATTTGACATCACTTCGCCCAATTTAATTTACTTATTAAAAGATCACTCTGCTTATTTATTCTAAAACTGTTTTCATATTGTAAAAACATATTTATTATTCCACGAGTAATTTAAATTAAGAGATGACTTTGTTCAAATTTAAAAGATATTTTAAGTAGATTTATTCTATGGTATTTAGAATGGCTATAAAACTCTTTACCCATCCTTAACATCTGAATGTCATCCTAAATTATTAGTTATCTTATTCTAAAATAAGAATGATCATGATGCACTTTATTTTAAATTAATATTATTATTATTATTATTATTGTTATAAGATATTAAGCTTAGAGGTAGTCTCTATTGAATAGATCTTAAAAGTCAAAGTGCATTTATTTTATGATTAAAATCAATCATATTACCTGAGAAACCCTAATTTGTTTTATGAACCATATTATTAAAAATTTATTTTGCTAACAAAGAAACTACTTTCAAAAGATAATAATCTTTGATCACAAAGATTTAAGATAATACTTTTAGATTTTATGAAATTAAATCAAATGTTTCATCTGATCATAGCAATGAGATACTTAAAAGATGCTTAAGTAATGGATAAGAAGATGGTAGTAGTAGTAGTAGATGTAAGAGATTTTTAATATAACTTCAGTGGCATGTGCTTGAAACACCAAGAGTCTTATTTGTATTAGAGCTAATTGAGACTTCTTCTCTTAAGTTATTAATAATATTGTTTTATATTGTAATGATACTCTATTGTAATTGCATATCTCTGTATCTCTTCTTATTGTATCATATGACATTTGTATTTTATAAACTTCCTGAACTTATTTAACAATGTGACTACATTATTGTATTAATTTGGCTTATATAATAATATTATCATTTAGTGATGAAAGTTGATCTTTTATGTTTTCCTAAGTTATAATTTAGTTTGCCCAACATGTTGACCTTCTGTTGAATGGAAGTTCTAATCGATTATCTTGGATAAGCATTTGGCTTTTATATATTTTATTAAATTGTTTCCTCATTGTTTATTATTATTGGTTACAATGTATATATATAATATTAAAATAAAAGTCTATTGTCTATACTAAACTTACTGTAATTAGAAGGGACTTGAATTTAGACTTTCCAGCTTACTACAGCTAAGGATTCCATCTTATACAACTGATACACATAATGACATACATGTGAAAAAGATTAATGATCTCCAATATACATATTTTGTGCTGAACCAGCACCCATTAGTTGGTCCTCATCACTAACTCTCATACATATATACAATCAGTGCTCAGTTTATATTAAGATAGCAAATGTTCAAACTTTAATAGACAAGCTTCAATCTTCTCCACACTCCAACTTTTCAGCCTTTCATATTGAAAATCCAATGATGGTACACTCAAAGCTCTTGTTGATGACAATATTATTGTCACTTAAAGTCAATATGGGTATGGATATGACAATAATATTGGCATCAACAAGCACTTTGAATGTATCATCATTGGATTTTCAATGATATGAATGGCTGAAGTGTTGGAGGGTGGAGAGTCCATTCAAATTTGAAAATTTGCTCTCTTAATATAAACTGAGGACTGATTTATATGTGCAGGAGATGGTGATCTGGTCTAACTGATGAGGGATGGTTGAGCATGAGATATGTATATTGGAGATCATTTATCTTTTTCATATATGTGGTCATATGTATCAGTTGTATAAGATGGAGTGCATAGCTGTAACAAACTTGAAAGTCTGCATTCAAGTCCTTTCCAATTATATATATATATTCATATATCCTTTCCAATTATATATATATATATATATATATGTGTGTGTGTGTGTGTGTGCATGTGTGTGTGTGTACACAACTATATATTGCTTAAAGAGATTACCTTGACAGCAGATTGAGATTGTTGATTGTTATTAATATTGGTATTTAAGTGTTGATTGCTTTCCTTTTTTATAGATATATGTATGTAAAAATATCTTGATACTCTGTCATTTTTAAAACTAATATAAAGTGCCAAACAGAGTTTGTATGTTTTATTGAAATTAATTGAGCCAAGATTTTTTTCAATACTTATGCATCGTATTCATGGTTATTCTGTTGAAAAGACTCATTTTTAGCAAAATTGAATATTGTTCGTTCTTTGGTTCATTATATATTCATTTTGTGCAATGAAGTATTTAATTTTGTGTTCCTGTTATTTATTTCTTCACATATTATTTTAATAATATTTGAATCAAAACTATGTTCATGTTCTTCGTTGTAAAAGACTGATATACTAGTAGAATCGGACTTAGCTTTTACTTTTTTATACATTATAACCATGAATATGATGCACAAATGTTGAAAGTATACTTGGCTTGATTAATTTTAATAAAACATATACAATTAATATATATGTATGTATATATAGAAATTCTACTCTATGGTTCTAAATTATTCTGTGCTATTAAAAAGCATCATATTTATTAACAAACTATCTCCCAATAACCAAGTGCATTGCTTGCTTTGTTGTTCTTTTTATTTTCTCAATTGATATTCTAATTTTGTAGAATAAATATAGTATTACATATGATTTATAAGTAATAAAATATCTATTTTTAATAGGCTGTGATGTTTATCCATCTGCCTCAGCTGTATGCATTAACAGTTCTACTATTCCACTATGCAAATCCCCCTCATCAACATCTTGTCCAATAGGAACACAATATTGCCCTTTCACTGACAAATGTAGTCCAATTACTTCTCCATGTAATGCAAAAAGTCTACCTGTGAAAATGATTATTGATCAGAAAAGCAATGACATTCTTTTAAAAAATGGTCACTCCCTTAGAAACTCTTTTAATTATGTCACATTTCCAGAGTCTTCTCTTCCAACGCAGATTAGTAAAACAAAGCACGCACAAGAAAAATCATATAATGAAACACAACTAAAAAAGGCAAATGTATCTGGGAGGAATCGATCAGCACCAACTCAGCTTATTTATTCTCCCTTTTATACTCTTGTGGAGGAAAAAGCAACTTTATTAGCTGCACGTCAAAGCACTTGGTACAGGTTGCAAGTAGTTGGCCTTGTAGAAGCAAATGATGTGGTTGGTTTACAGTTTGAATCTGATATAAATCCAATCTCATGTCAAACTAATTCAGAATCTTTCTGGGATCAGAGTTTGCTCATTTTTAAAAATGTTTGGATTAAAATTAATAAGACTATTGAAAATTTCAACAATGCCATCATAGTGAACAATCAGCTGTGTTTACTGAGAGTTTTTTACAGCACCCATAGTGACAATTTTTTAAATAGTTCCAGCATTCCATCCAAATGGCTCTCTACAGGTGTTCACACATTGACCATCCATGCCAGAAATGTAGCAAAACTTATATCCAAAATATGTACTATAACAGTAGTTGATAATCTACATTTGGTTTATCCTAATTCTTTTATACATTACAATTCTAGTGTAAAACAACTTCTGGTTCTAGAAAGAGGTGTTTCTAATGTGTTTATTTTGGTGACTAAGAAATATATCAACTCAACACTTCATTATTTTATAAATGAAAAATTTGTTGAAGCAATACATTCTACAATTAATTGCCCTACTAATTTGATGTGGATTTTTGAATGTCATCATTTTCTTGAAAAATTTGTAATAGTTAATGTAACTTTTTTAGAAAGTGGGATATATTCATTACAATTTTCTATTAAAAATAAGGAATCTTTAGATATTGTTACTCAAGTGGAAGAAAAAATTAGTGGATTATTAATTGAACGACTGCAGACTAATGAACCTCGCTTAGAAGAAGAGGTTAGTTTTATTGCAACAGTGACTCATGGTTCTCATTTATTCTATGACTGGATTATCATGAATAACAGCAATAATGTCCTTTTTCAAAGTGATATCCCTACATTAAATTACACTTTTCTTTCAGATCAAAAATACACTTTAAGTGTTAATGTTTCCAATCATATTAGTTTTGCAGTATTCAGTATGTTCATAGTTACAAATTCTGGTAGCAAATTAAGAAATCTTCATTTAGTTGATCCACCTGATTATATTTTGAAAGGAAATGAAACATTTTTTAAGTTTCGAATTGATTTATTATCAAAATCTCTAATTACTGTTTTTTGGGACTTTAATGATGGCAGTTCATGGAATGTTTTAGATGTTCATTCAGACAAATCTTATTTTGAACATCAGCTTAGCCATGTTTATAAAATAGAAGGAGAATATCAGTTGAACATTACAGTTCATGATGAAAAAACATCATTAGCTTTGTCTCACATTGTTTATGTAAAATCCAAATTACCAGCAATAACATTATCACTTTCACCAGTATTTGCATCTACCGAAGATACCATCACTTTCTTTATAAATCTTCCAGAAAATAATTCTGATGTGATTTTTGAATGGTTTTTCGGTGATAGTGATAGCTCAGTTATATCTTCAGAGTCAGTCCTCACCCACTTATATTCCACAGCAGGCTACTATAAAATATTAGTAATTGCAAGGAATGAAGTTAGTCGAGAAGAAGTGAGTAAAGAGTTTCATGTTGAAGAAAAAATTACAGGGTTACAAATTCAAACCAGTTCAAGTTATGTAGGATTTCCCACAAATATCTCAGTTATCATAGAAAGTGGAAGCAACATGATATTTGAATTTAATTTTGGATCTCAAGATGATCTATTATTAACTACATATTCACAAATTTCTCATATTTTTACAAAAGATGGTATATTCAATGTAACAGTGCATGTTTTTAACAATGTAAGTTCTGTTGAAGAGTTTGCACTAATTGATGTTTTTGATATTGGACATATGAATGCTGTATTGCTTAAACCAACAGAGTGCAAAGCAACTCGATCAGCAATAAACATTCAAGTGAATGTATCAACATTGCATGTTATGCATCTATATTTTGATTGGGATTTTGGTCATGGTCACATCCAGTCAGGTTATGGTTTATCTAATGTGCAGCATATATTTAATACTTATGGACACCATGTTGTAATGTTAAATATTTCAAATTCAGTAACAACAACCACTTATATGTATAGTATTTGTGTTCAGGAACCAATTGTAAATGTAACATTAAAAAATTATGGCCCATATGGATTAGATCTCTATGGAATTGTTATGGCTGACTTTGCAGTCCATATTCATCAAGGATCTGATATGCATTATCTTTGGTATTTTGACAATAAAACAATAGATTGGCAACCTGGGGAGATGTTTAGTATACCTTACAAAAAAGCAGGTGAATACATAGTAGTGGTCATGGTTTATAATAATATTAGTTCTGCTAATGCCTCCACACAAGTCATCATTCAAGATAAACTTCAAGATCTAAAAGTCACTTACAATTGTTCAAAACCACCATTTCTGACTGTTGGAGAAGTGTACTTGTTCACTGCAAATGTACAAAGAGGCAACTCCCCAATATTTTTATGGGATTTTGGAGAGAATAAAAATGATACATATAAAATGGGATCTATTCAAGTGTACTCCTACATGACTCCAGGCCAATACATATTAAAAGTACTTACTAAAAACAAAGTCAGCCATGTGTCTAAAGAAAGTCATCTTCATGTTTTATCACCTATTCAAAATCTGAGCTTAAACTGTAGTAATATGTATCCTGAAGTTGGTGTTCCTGTTACATTTCACTGTAATAGTGGTTCAGCAACACAGATAAAATATGTATGGAAGTTTTGTAGCACATGCCGAGAAATTAATGGAACAGGAAATATTGATCATATATTTCATTCAAGTGGAATTTTTGAAGTAACTGTCAGAGCAATAAATTTTATCAGTCAACAGGTGGCACATTTAAATATTTCAGTAGCCATTCTTGATGAAGAAATTGAAATTGAAACAGATGGACTGCTGGGAGGTAAGTTTGCTGAAGTTGACAAAGAGATTTTGCTAAAGGTTTTCAATTTAAGTAGAAATTATACCAACTGTGCATGGAATGTTAAAAAGTATGGTGTACTCAATGAAAATTTTACTAGTTTTATTTTTAATTATACTTTTAACCAAAGTGGATCCTTTAATGTAAGTCTTATCTGTGAAGGGATTAATATCATAAAACAAAAGTTATTTAGTTTTGATGTTTTGGAAAGAGTTAAAGAAGTTAAAATTATTGAAAGCCAGAATGTAGCTCTTCCTGGTGAAAAAATTGATTTTGATGCAGTAATTACAGCTGGAACTAATTTCTCATGTATCTGGATGATTAAACCAGAAGATGTGATACTAGAAGAAAATTCTACAAAAATGTCATATGTATTTTATGTCCCTGGAGTTTATACAGTCATTTTGAATGTTGGGAATGTTTTTGGAGAAGAAACTGTACAAACATCTATTTATATTCAAGAATCCATATCTGATCTTTCCATCACCATTGATGGCAGAAATGACAATCTAGTACCTTCAAATGAAAAAGTACATTTCCTAGTTAACATGAAAAAAGGAACAATGTTACATTATGAATGGATATTTTGTAATTCAAATGAAATATTCTGGACTGTGGATGTTATAATAGAATATGTGTTTAGTGAAAAAGGTTTCTGTGAAATAATTGTTACTGCCAGCAATAATGTCAGTTCTGAAATAGCGACACTTGAAGTTCATATTCTGGACAAACCTCATCAAGTTAGACTCATTGCAAACCAGAATGTATCTGCAGTTAATTCAATTATAGAATTTAATGTTAATGTAAAACAAGGTACAAATATAACATTTGTGTGGGATTTTGCTGATGGAAGTGCTCAGATAGAATCGACAAATGACAACATTCATCACAATTTTACTAATGAAGGTGAATTTCCTGTAAAAGTAATAGCAAAGAATCTAGTTGGAGCAGCATTATCTTCAATAATGATCTACATTCTTGAATTAATAACAGAATTAAATTTTGAAAAATGTTGTGATGAATATTTTTGTGCTGGCCACCCAGTAATGTTTCATGCTACTTGTAAATCTGGCACTCGAATAAATTACAATTGGAGCATCCAACTTCCTGAAATGGATTCAATGAATTTTTCTGAACAAACAATATTTGTCATTTTTCCTGTTTCTGGGAAGATACCAATTAAATTGTCTGCTCATAATCTACTTGGTGGGCAAAATATTACTAAAGTTGCAATAGTCCAGCTTCCAGTTGTGGTATCTCATATTGAGTTTAAAAACAATAGTGTACTATGTGTAGGACAAAATGTGCATTTAACTGCTGTTTTTCAACAAGGAACTGATGTCTATTTTAAATGGTATGTAGATGATCAAATTTTTATTTCACCTCATTCATCTAATGAGATTGATATCATTTTTGATAAAGCAACGATTCATCGTATCTATGTAATTGGTCAGAATAATGTGAGTTCAGATCATGTTAGCATTAACTTGAATATTCGTAACCAGCCATGTTTTCCACCAAAAATTATTCTTGTGGGACCAAAATTGAAAAAAGTTCTTAGATCACTTGTGACTGTTATTGAGGTTGATATTGAGTTGATGGAATCAAATGGAACCATGGGATTTCGATGGCAGATTTTCAAAGGAGACTGCACAAAACTGGAAGAACCTATCAGTTTTTTACACATTGTCAACTTGCATACTACTATTTTGAAACTGCCACCTAACAGCCTTGATTATGGTAGTTATTGTGTTTTGTTTCAGTCACAGTTAGAAGATCTTATGGCAGTGGAAGTAGTTAAACTTATAGTCATTGCTTCACAACTAGTTGCATACATTGCAGGAGGGACTTTGAGAAAATCACATAAAGGCACAGCTTTGGTTTTGGATGGCAGTATGTCATATGATCCTGATGATCCAAACAGTGATTGGTCACCATTAGTATTTAACTGGAAATGTCAAGCTGTGAAAGCAAATAAGGTAAAATATTTTTTTTATATATTTGTGATAGAAATTCTCATAATTAATGTCATCTGCATAATGTATTAAGTATAATTGTTAACATTATAATTTTTTAGAAATTTAGAAAAATCATGTGATTTAAATAATATTTAATTATGAATTAACTTTTATTCACAAAATGAAATAAAACAAAATCATAATGATAACACTGTTTTTCACATTTAAAATCTGGTATTTGGAATTCTAATTCTAGATTCTGTATTGTTAGACCATTTGGATACCAAGGTACTTATTGTGCAACCAACCCAAAAGGAAATACGATGGCATTACATTCAGGGCAAACACTTTTATAAATAATGAAATATTCAAATCTAATATATTGTCTTTGGCCAAACATTCCTTCACTTCTCATTATAATTGTGGCCACTGGTGAAATGCTACCTTTTTATTGATTTCTCTTTAAATTAAAAACCAATTCATTCTTATTAATATTTGCTTGTTGGATGATGTTTTATGCTTTGACTACATCAGCTTTTGGAAATATGGAATATTAAAGTGTATTTATATAAATTTATTCACAAAATAAATATGTTTAAATTTACTATTATAACAATATTCGTAAGTCAAATTTCAGAAATCTATCAATGCTATTTATTTAATAGTTGCAATTTATCTATGGGCCTATTAAAATTATTTAAATTTACATCTTGATTATTATTTAAAGATTTAAGCTGAGTTGATTAATAAATTACAAAAAAATGTCATAAATAAATTATTGGTATTAAATATATAGTATTGAAAATATATAAATTGATTCACAGAATATCGATGTTCTAATTCACTACTATAATAACAATTCGTATTCAGGAGAACCAGTTTAACAAACTTGTAAATAGTGCCCAATTTTTTATATTAACATTAATTTATCATTTAAATTTATTAATAACAAGTGAAGAATTATGCAATTATTAAAATAAAGAATAATAAGGCATGTGATATAGATGGTATTCCAACTGAACTTTTAAAAAATTGTAGCAATGTCATTAAGTATAAATTATTTGATGCGATAATAGGATAATATAAAAAATGTATAATGCCATCTGATTTTTTAACTACAAAAACTATTGTCTCCAAAAAAAATGTAATGCAAATTATTGCTTGAATTATAAAACACTAGCTCTTTTATCATATGCTTTGAAGATTTTGCTCATAATAATTAAAAATATAATACAAAAAAAAATTTGAATGAAGATCAATATATATTTAGATCTGAGAAATGAATTAGTGATGCAATAAGTCATTAACAGTGTTTTTCAAAGAAGATTGGAAATGAATAAGAAGTCTTATATGGCTTTTATTGGCTTGGAGAAGGCTTTTCATAGAGTGGATAATGATAAAGAATGGAGATCTTGATTAGAGAGATAGATGGTTAGTTTTAAATTCATATTAATCACAAAATACAAAAATTAGTGCAAAACTAATCATAATATAAGAAGTATGAAACAAGGCTGTCCATTGTCACCTATTTATATTCAATTTATTTACTGAAAACCTAATAAGGATTATAAAAAGGAATGACTAAAGGAATTAAAATTAATGGTCAGCATATTCATTGTATTTTTTAAATAGTTGATATAGCATTATTTGCAAAAAAAAAAAAAGAAATGAATACAATGCTTAAGATATTGAATATGCTTATAGACTTTTAAATTAAAGATAAATGTTAATAAGAGTAGAGTGATGGTGATAGATAAACAGAAGAAAAAAGATTGATTGAGGTGCTGATACAAAAATTTTTGATATCTGGGAAGGATGATTTTTGATAACAATGGTTGTCTTGTTGAGATTAAAAAGTAAAAAATATTAGTAAAATATGCTTTTTTTAAAATAAAAAATAAAATAAAAATTTCTACTAAATAAAAAATATTGATACAAAAAATTAAAATGAAATTTATTAAAACCTTTGTCTTTGGAGTATATTGGCATATTGTTGTGAAACATAGTCCTTAGAAAAAACAAGAAAGAAAAAGGTTGGCACAAATGGAAATATGGCTTTGGAGAAGATTAACTAGAATGAGTTGGATGAAAAAGACTTATGATCTAATATTAAGGAAACTTGGGGTGTGAGATCTACTGAATATAATAAAAATGAGAAGGATTAAATTTTTGGGGTGTATATTTTAAGATATGATAGGCTTTTATAAAATAATTTGGAAGGCAAAATTTTAGGAAAAAGATTGAGAGGCAGACCGAGATTTAAAAAACAATGTAGTTGGAATGACAAATTCATTGCCATTAGAAGTTGGTGGTGATATAAGAATGTGGAAGGTGGATAATATTTTTTTTAAGTAGCAAATTAGTATTGATGAGTGAGAAAAGGGGCATTATTTACAAGTTTGTTAAATTGACTTGGAGTTTGACTTTTGGATTCCTGTTATGGTAGTGTATTAGGTCTTAGTTGTTCTGTGAATAAATTTATATACTGTCAATGCTATATTTAATGACTGTAATTTATTTATAGGCTCATTAAAATTATTTGAATTTACATTTTTATTATTATTTAAAGTTGTAACAATAATTCACATTCAAAAGAGTCAATTTAACAAATTTATAAATAATGTCTATTTTTTTATATCAACATTAATTTACCAGTTAAACAAAAGATAGCCATTTTTATCCAACTACCATGTTCTTATATTAATCAAACAATAATATTCTGCCTTATGATCAGATTTAGAGAGCTATCATATCACAAATTCATCCATTTGTCCATTCTATTCTTTTCATTTTCCAGCTCTTCAATTCCATGTACTGTTTCTCTTTTTTTATATCATCCAGCTTTTTCATTCTTTTTTCTTGTTTTCATTCACCATTGCCTCCAAAATATCTTTCATGAAAATATTCTTTTTTAATATATGTCTAATCCAGTTTCTCTTTCTATACCTAATTTCCTCATTCAATCTTTTTTTTTCATGTACTCTTTTCAAAACTTCTTTATCATTTTATTCATCCAACTGATTTTTTTACATTCTTCTCCATGACTACACCCCAAAGGCTTACAATCTGTTCCTAATTTTTTATTCATCATCCATGTTTCACAAATATACATGAGCACACACAATATGTAGCATTTTATTAATCTTTTCTTTCATTTTCCCTTCAAAGACTTCCAAAATATCTTCTTTCTCTTGTAAATTTATTCTTTCCAATGCTATTCTTTTTTTAACTTCATCTTCATTTTTGCTATCCTCACTCAATTAACTATCCAAATATCTGAATCCATTTACTTGTTGAATTATACTATCACAGATTTCAACTTGCAGTCTTTTCGTATTTTTCCCTATCTACAACCACTTAGTTTTCTCAACATTTATCTACATCCTTCTTCCAATTTATTAAATATAACATTGTGAATAAATCAATAAAAACATTTAAAAGGAATGAAACTTTAAATTAATGGTAATTTCTGTGACTTATTAATCAAGCCCCCTATAGTTTCAAATAGTAATCAAGATGTATATTCAAATAATTTTAGTAAACTGTAACTTACAAAAATCATTGTTAATTTAAAAAGTTTCTTCTTTTTTTTAAACTTTCCCCTCTTCCAATTGTTAATAGTTGATGTATCCCCCCCCCCCCATAAAAAGCATGGTAGCTAGATAAAAGTGACTATGTTTTATAAAACTAAATTAACATTAATGTATGAAAGTGGACAATATTTACAATTTTTATTAAAATGGCCTCTGAGTTCGATTTGGGAATTGTTGGTATAGTAATTCATGAATTTGTTGGTTCATGAATAAGTTTATATATATATAGAATCAATAAGAATTATATAAAAACTAACTAATTATATAAATAAATAAAGAGACCGCTGTTTTTTTTTTTTTAATATTTCAACCCGAGGACTGATTTTCATAATGAAATATAACCAAATGATGTTCCTTAAAAATTAAACATTAAAAATTGCATATCTGATGGATTAAATAAATTTTGTAGGCCAATCAATAAATACTGTATTTTTTTTTTAGAAAGACAAAATAATTTTAATGATTTTTTTTGGAGGCACGAATTAAGAAATGCTTGAAAATAAATTAATGGGAAGCAAAATATACATTAAAAAAATTATGTAAAAAAGTCATATGTATATAAAAAATTATTGTATATTATATAAAATCTATTATTTAACATATTTAATAATTAATGAATAAAAAATAGAGCATTAGAAAACTAGATAATTCAAGAAAGTAATAGTAAGTGTAAAGTCTTGAATTTATAAAATATATTGTGAAGGAAAATAATAAAGACTGTCAAAATGTAAAGGTAAAATAAGTGCTGTTCCCTGAATAGTTTGCATATTTGGGTAATCATGAATTTTATAAAAGATAATTAAGCAGGGCTAGTTGACCTAAAAACACCTCATAAATTTGAGCAACCACATATAATAAATAGTCATGAACCAGTGGTTTTCTCCACTTATGCACTAAAGATTTGGGCAATCCATACTACAAAAATGTTGTACTTATGCAACTGAAATTATAACTAATAAGTAGACATATAAATATGTTGACCCAGTTTATATTTACAATGAACTCATGAATTTGTAAGACACCAATGGTCCATAAATAAGTACATCTGCTTGACAAAGAAGATAAAGTTCAAATAAATAATATTTTATTTTGCTAATGAGCTGTAGTATGGGATATACACTGGAATATTTTAATTACAAATAAATTATGTAATAAAGTATTTTTATAATGATTATGCAGTAGGCAAATCAAAGTACTTAAGTTAATAATAATATTTGTTGAAGTAAACCTTAACTCATTGATTTGGCTAAGACAAAGAACATAGTTCTTATTTACCAACTGCAATCTAATATCATATAATATTTCTTTATAATTTTACCCTCTGCTAGATTGCAATTAATAGAAATGATCTATGATTAAAATTATTAAAGCATACATTCATAAAAGGGTTAATGACAAACTCTCACAAAAAAAAATTAATACATTAACAATTGATTAAGTCTGAGTCTATTATTTAAGCTTATATCAAATGATAAGATAAAATTGCTTTATAATAAAAATTATTAATAAAAAAGGACTTTGATAAATATTTTATCATTAAACTACTATTATATTCTAAACCATTACTAATAAGTGAAATTTATGTCATATAGATAATTTAGAAGAAATTTTCTTCTGGTATCTGCTACCAATTTTTGCTTACATATAATTTCAGCTTAGATTCCATTATTCAATATTTTCCTTGGCACGTTGATGATAACCAAATACAAACAATGTAGGTTTGCACAAACATTTTTATCCTTACATGAAATTCAGCTATTCCTTTGCTGATATTACAATCCATGATAAATTTTTAGTTTCATAGCTTCATAATAGTTAAACATAGTCTTTGTTGTTGTAATCATTCCATTTAGTCATAAGATATTAAATGAAGGGAAGTTTTGTGTTCTTTCCCCCTTAAATAAATTTTCTGCTCACAATACATATTTCCTTATTAAAATAAAATCCTTGTTTCTACTTTACCTTCAAGCAGTAAGTTACAACTTGCACATTATGCAAACAAGTGAAGCTCAATATCTTTAGAAAGTGGATTATATGAAGACATTGAATAAATTTGCATAAATTACTACCCAGTCATTTAAATCACAACTCAAACTGACACTCCCAAGATATGCTATGAATATGGGAACTAAAGCTTCCTGAAAACGCTCAACCATTGAGCTTCACTTGTTTGTGTAACACACAAGTTGTAACATATTTCCTTATTATAAGTCCAGGATCTATTTGTAAAAGTAAGGTAAGATAAAACACAAAATTTTAAGCAAACGAAAGACTATGTGTTCTTTTTGCTGAAATCGTTTCTGTAGCTATGGAAGCACAAAAGGCAGTATTTTCCTTTTGATTAAACACTGACTTGAGAACATATGATTCTCTTTCTTCTAAGCCTAATAAAGCATTGTTATCATTCAATAATAATTTAAATAAAATATTTCATTTTTAAATTTAATAAATAAATGATTCACTTATTCCAGATTCATTCAAAACAATAAAATTTATTTTATTGAACATATGACCCTTTCATTGTTTTCTTTATTTCATTATATATACACTACAAGAAAACTATAGATGACAACATGTATATATCACAATATAAATATATGTTAGACTAAAATTTAAATAAATCTATGCCCCATTAAAACATTAAAGTTTTTAATCATATAATTAAATGACTCATCATTAAATAAAAACTAGACTCTCATATCAGTGCAAAGAAAGAAGCAGACAAATCTCATCGTTAGACATATTTAAACTAGGACTTCAATTAGATGATCCTAGAGATATCTATCCCATTCAGTACAAAAATATGCTGTCACAATAACAAGGAAACAAAATCCTCAATAACATTTAAATAAAAATGTTTTAATACACACAGAAATTTAAAAAAAGAGAGAATGAAAAAGAAAACTTTTAGTTACAGAATTGAATCAATAAGAGAAAAAATTGAAGTCAGTGTTGATTGATGGTATTCTTCTAATAGCTGTTTTAGAATTTTGAAGGTGTTAGATTTTTTTCCCTCATGTGATGATTATTAAAGGTGTAGAGCAGAATCAAAATTGTAGAGTTCAATTCAGAATATTATATCTGAATCACCAAATCTTCAAACTGTTAGAAATAATATTGGAAACATTTCATTTATGTTCTATTAATCCTTTTCTTGTGTCTTTGACCATCAATATTAGTACAGTAATAATCATTTTTGCCTATATTAATAATCTGTTGTGTACACATTATTTATTAAATTAAAAAATAAATAAAGGTGTGTGTACAAGCTGCAAATATTAATATGCTAAAATTTTCCTAGAAAAGAAACAGCTAAATTAGTTATGCAGAAAGAAATAAAATTTACTGAAATGGCAGCAGGCTAATTGACATATTAATGAAATTTACTTGGACAAACTGATAAAAGAGTCTGCAGAAGTATTAAGCAGTTATCAGTCAGTGTATCAGATGTACAGAATTGTCAAGTGGACAGTAAAGTGCAAAGCAGTGCAGCAAGAACCAAAGTAAGCTAGAGGAAAGTTCAACTAGTAATGTGAAGTTGTCCTGGAAATAAATAAAGAAGAGCTCTAATCAAGACTCTATTTGGAATATCTCTGATAATGTGGAAATAAAGTTAGAGAATTAAAGAGATTTTATATATATATGTTAATCTTTAAGTAGATAATAAACTTTATATATATATGTTAATCTTTAAGTAGATAATAAACTTTATAGAGATCTAAGTGATCTTACACTTAGCTAGCAAATTAACAAGTTGAACCACTAATCTAACTAATACCAATTTTTATTATTTTAGAGTAAATAAAATCTTGAAGTTTTATTAAACATTTGTTATTTCATTATTTATTTATATATAATTATTCAGCTGCTCAGTGACTGTTTGGCCATGAACATATTATAGTCTTAATATGAAATATTTTATTTTAAGAAATATTTTGGTCAAGTTTATACCTTATCATTTAGTTCATCATAACTAAATTATTAGGGAATTTACATTATTGGTTATGTCACATATTTGAGTTTGATTTTCCAGTTACTAAATATTTTATTTTATACAATTAATATTATCAAATCTGTAGAAATGGAAGCTTTTTGTTTTATTGAAACCAGAATTTTTTTTTGCTAGGACAAATTTTTTTGTTTTGGTATAAGCATTTTAGGTAATGTTTAAATGAAGGGAGAACAATGATAATCTGTAATTTATTTTAGTAACATTTTCTCACTCTCTAGACTTGCATTCTGAAATATCAATTCTAGGGGTGCACTCTGAAATAAATGTGAAGATGGTTAAAACCAAAGAAATTCAAAAAATAGCATGCTTTGACTTTTATAAGTTGTTTCACTCCCCAATTTTCCAGATACAGATTATGAAAGTAATTTGAACCAAAAAATAACATTTTTATAACATGCATTAATTTAAAACTTTATTTAATCAATAAAAAACTGGAATATTTACCAGTCTAGAAATCAATATTATTTACCTATTATGATTGTCAAAATAATACTCAAATTAAGTCCACAAAAACATAGAGCAATGCCAAAAGCCTTTGATAATCATGAAAGAAAATATTATAATTTAATTAAGATTTTTTGTGAAGGAGAATTAATGATTAAGTCCAGCTAACTTTTAGCCCAAATTAGCCATATCCAAACGATATAACAAAAATTTCAAGTAGCAAAACTAAAAGAGCATGACACCACAATTTGTACATTGTAACAATCTCATCTGAAATCTGTTCTTGTGAAATGGTAACTTGACTGCTATACTTGTGAATATACAAAAGATTGCTTTGATATTACTGAAATGTTCATGTGTCCTAACTTCTATATTAATTTGTTCTGCTTCAAGCTGTTTTTATGAATTACAATGCTTTATAATGATCATTTTTTTCTCAAAAATGCAATGATTTCTGATCAGATTCTTAACATTGTTTTTTAATGTTTCAACATCAGCAATTTCAAGAGTTGTAATTGTTGATCAGTATTAAACACTTTTGGAACATTGATGTTTAAAGGTAATTGGCTACCAATTGTTTTGATTTCCTTTTAAACTAAAGTACATCAGGCATTTCTTCTCTCAGAATAATAAAATGCACATATTTCTACCATATGCTTTTTACAACTACATTTGGGTTCTCTTTATAAAAAAAAAAAAAGTTACATTATTAAGGCCTTCCATTTTTATGCAATATGACTTCAAATATAGAGTATTAGTATATGATATACTCCAGTTATTTTGTCAAACTTTCTGTACATAAAAAGTAAAAAAAGGATAACGACTTCTAAATATTCCAAAACAAAGGCATCAGTCTTGGCACTTGATAAGAACTTTAGTACTTCATTATAAGTTTATCTAAATACTCATTAATAAACTAATAATTGAATGACATATGGACTAGCTTTCTGAAATGTTATAAGCCTGTTTGGAACCAAAAAATAATTTTCATGTTGTATCTAACCAAGATAAAATTTTTAAGCAATGAAGTGGATATATATATATATATATATATATATATATATATATATATATATATATACACTTCATTGCTTAATATATATATATATTAATATATATATATATTGTGCCGATCAAAACATGTTTATCCATCTAACATGAGCTGGAACTCACAAAATGTACTTCAAACCCAGTCAAGCCCAAGATTTAGGTCAGGGACCAGCCTGAATTTGAACCCACTCTCTAAGCCCCAGATCTAACACCTAATGAATAACATAATAGTGATGGCACATGAGAATTAATCTTAATCCGGCCGACTAGCAAAGCTGAGCAAAACAATAAGACATCTATTAACTATGACTATATTAAAATATACATAAGCAAGGCTGTAATATGTGGAAGTGGAGGAAAAGGAATTCAAACTACTCAAATAAGTTATACAATAAAAATATAGTTTAATATACTAACAAATTATTATACATTTATAAATTAAGTACATTAGTATGTGCGTGAATGAGCAAGTGGTAGATAATTACATTGTATCATTCACACTATTATTTCTCATATGCTTTTTATTAGCTAAATAATATATTACAAATAAACACACATCTTTGGTGGGTTCAATATTAAGATGCCAATCGATTATTAGAAAGAATTACATAATATTGCCATTAACGCTTTGATTTACGGTTCTGAAACATGGTGACTAACATATATATTTTTAGGAGTGTTCTGAAATTCATTATACATATGATATAAATTATTTTCATGCCATTGAGGTTGTGAAAATAAACAAAAGACAGTTGAAAGATTATATTTGAAACTATGACAAAATATTTAATGAAAAATTATTTTAACAATAGTAAGACGAACGCTTTATTTTTCCCAAGGCATGTACTCTTAAATAGATATATAAATTACGATGGTGGGACTATATAAGACTGAAATAAATTTAATTAATAAAATAGAAGTAATTGGCATTTATATATATATATATATATGTGTGTGTGTGTGTGTGTGTTTTGCAGAGCACAATTTTAATATTAGAGCATTAAGACTGGGTCATGAAGCAAAAGAAATAAATACAAAGAAGTTTGTGGTGCTGACATAATAGCCTAAAAAACTAAGAGGAAATGGTTGTGCTTCTGGATGAGAACGAAGTGGATGAGCTTAGCATGTGCCAAACTTAGGGATCACCACCAGAGGCCTTTTTATATGAAGAAAGTGGATGGGCATAGCATGTGCTAAACTTAGGGATCACTGCCAGCAGCCTTTTTATATGAAGAAAGTAGATATGCATAGCGTGTGCCAAACTTACGGGATCACCACCAGAAGCATTTTATACAGAATAAATAATGAGCAATCTATGGGTTCGATCTTGTCGCAACCCCCAGATTAAGAAGCACATATATATAAAACATGAAGATCGGTTAAATGTCAGTGACGCAGTACGAATGATAAATGTCACTAACGACATTGAAAAAGTTTTACTGCTTTAAAAATAAATGACCCTTGTTTGAATACTATAATTTATATAAAGAATATGCTATGCCACTATAATATATATAGAGAGAAGATTTCATTTACTTAAAATATACTTGAAGATTTTATTTAGCAAAAGTAACATTAAGATTTAGATTTCAAATTAATAAAATATACGTTAAGATTTGATTAAGTAAAAGAGACATTAAGATTCACCCCCTTCCCTTTCCTTACTATTTAGAATAATTCAATCCCACCTTCATGATTTTTATAATAACTGGAATATTTAAATACTGTATTTAATATTTTAAGAGTATGAAAAATGAAGTAAGATTAGCAGTTATATAGAAAACAAATTATAAGTCACCCTTTCAGAATTTAATAAATAATTATAAAACAAATGTTTCAGAGCATTAATTAGCTTAAGTTCTGGATTTACCCCGGGTAGAAAATCCAGAGTTAGACAAATATATTTTTTTATATTAAGCATAAACAAAATGTTGACTCGAAAAACAATCTGGCAAGCATATTAATTAATAATGCATTATATATATATATATATATATATATATATATATATATATATATATATTAAGGGGACATTAATAACCTTTTCATGAAGATTTACTTAAAAATGACAGAAAAGATTTTTATAAATTAAGCTCGCCAGGTTGTGAGATTGGCAAATTAATAACAAAAATAGACATATAAATTCAAGTAATAAATAACTATAAATAAATGACCGCACCAAAGTTAAAAAAAATTAAAGCATATGAGATAGAATTAAATTTAACGGAATCATTTGAGAGCAATTTACATATATATAGAAATTAACTAAGAGAAAATTACATATTAACAAAACAAAGTTAAATAATATATTAAAAAGAAATCTTGATAGATGAGTTAGGTTAGATTTAGTTTCCGGTCATGGCTTAAAAATTACCTGGCAATTTTAAGAGTCCGATTTAAAATATTGCATGTGCACGGCAATTGAAATGAAAGTTCTTAAATAACTGCAAGCTTCTATTAGCATTAAAGTTCTTAGGTCAGGCTTTTACTTTCTCTTGGGCAGCAGAATGAGATGGCCATGGAAGATGATGATCCAACTGGGCAGAGAAGTGATGGATTTACAGCTACATTATTTAAGTTTCAAGTGGTGTGTCATATGTTTACAATCAGTTCTCTCCATAGTAGCTAATCTTATCTGTGACTCAAAATTCAGTCATTTTATACTTTTTCTTTATCGGTTGTTTTTGAAGATGCAACAGTAAGATAATGTCCAAAATAAATTCAAATCTATTTCCAGATTAGAAATAGATTTGACATGTTTTTAACAAAAGTATCTCTAATCTTAATCCCATTTTAAGTAAAAACTTTTAATTAAAAATACCTTCCCCAGATTAAAACAATAGTATTTCCAATCCTTAATTATTTTTAGACAATCAACCATAGCATCTTCCATATTGGATTTTATAAAAATATACAGTTTAATAGAAAAAGTACTTTAAAAAGAAAAAGTTTAAAAAAAAATGACATATAATAAAATATTTAAAATTAATATTTTGTTAGTAATTTTGCTCCTATATATAAATATATTTGAGGCGCATTAAAAAAACAAATAATTAATAAAAAGAATCAATAATAATAAATATTGAAAGTTAAACTATAAATTTAGGCACGCGTATTCCAAATATATACATAAAAAATATATATATGACAAAAGGAGCGGGATGGAATATAGGGATTTTAATATCGGGTTAGTAGGTAGAAACATAAAGCACAATTTTAAGCTAAGATTGACTGCTTTAATATATATATATATATAATGAACAATTTGGAATACATTACTAAGATAATTCACAAGCTAGATTCTCAAAAAAATCATTTAAATGAGTTTGTAAAATAATGCCCACCTTTTTACTATACCAATGCCAATCTTTGAAAATCTGGTTTGTGAATTATTATAGATACATATTTTAAACTTGATTATTCTATAAATAAATCTATATTCATAATTTGATAAGCTTTAAAATTATTTATGTGCTCATTAAAATTATTATGTTTATACATGAAACTATATATAATGTGTTTTTTACTATAATTATTAATGAAACATGAAAACAGATATAATTTTCATATTTCCTCTACATTTGTAATGGTCACACTCCACTCATGCTACTAAGGAGAACTATGGAAGATGGGATTGCACATGCCCATATAGGTTTCCACCATTTCCAGCTGTGTATCGTAACAGCCTGCATTGTAAATAGGTCTGGTGACACTTCTCTGAATTTGACAGTTTTTCTTAGTGTTGGCATTTGATTCTTCCAGTCCTGAATGTAGACTTTCTTTCTGCATCAAGCATTTAGCTTAACCACTATTGTCTGGAAAATATCAATTGGTTTTCAGCTATGTAACAAGTAGTTTTTTCTAGAACATATAGACTGCCATTCAGCTATGTGACAATCCAAACTGGAGAATACATATTTTGCCATTCTGTTTCGTGATGGTTGTTATCTGTTGGAGAATATCAAATTCTACCTTACAGCTTTGTGGCAGTAGTTTTCTGACACTATCATCTTCAAAAAACTTGACTATTTATTGCCAGATCCCCATCTCAATGGAAACGCTCAGATTCAGAGAGTGTCTTACCTTTTGGCTCAGTGTCTGTACCACTCCCGCGACTTTGCATTATTTTTTTTGTATATGCATTGGTTAGAGATTGATGAATGCTCAATCTGATCTATATAAGAAGGAATCATTGGTTCGTCTAATATTTAAAGGCAATGTATGATATCCATCACATTATTTCTCACATTCCAAAATTAGCTCTGGAGAATACAATCTTGCAGATGCTTTGAAATGCTTCTTTTTCACATAACTGGCTTCCATTTAGCTCAATGATCTAAATGCCTGCTCATGTTTTGTTCATTTTTAATTTTTAAACTGTAGGTTTAACTAGCTGATTGGTGATTTATCAGTGGTAGATTGTGACTCTTTTTTTGTTTTCTGATACGACTTTGATATGTAATTTAACATAATTGTTTTTGATGTCTACCATGTCCATCATCAATAGCTACCACTATTTGTAATCCCTTTTAAACACTCTTGGAATCCATTCGATAGTTCTCTTAAGCATACAGCATATGACATGAGCACCTATCTATTTATTGCACTTTTAGTTTGCTTCTTGCTTTATTTTAAGGTTGAAACTCAGATTGTCTAACATCTATATCGGGTTAAACACTTGTTTGGATTTATCATTGTGAGCTGATTCATTTTAGTCAATATATAACCTAAGTGAATGGACCAATTATGACTTAATACATTGCCTCGCTTACCAGTAGACCCAATAAGAGGCAGGATATCTAGTTTTATTAGTCTTTGTAACTTTAACTCTTGTCTGACTCAAGAATGCTACTTGATGGTCTTGATAGTCAATATTTGCTTTCCTTCTAGGATGTAGCTGATCTTTATTTTTTTTGATTAATAACTGACCATGTATTTTTCTGATACAATGTTGTATTTCAGACCTAATTCAACTTCATTTAAAAGTAAAGTCATGCCACTCCCATTGTTTATAGAGGAATTTTGTTTCTTATAATTTAAATTGCTTTTTTATATTTTGGAGATGAATTCCTCTTATTCCGTCATTGTAGCAACTTGTTGCCTTCTTGTAAAATAAGGAGCTTTTTGTGTTGCTTGATATGCTTTAAATATGTCGACATTATATACCTGTTTGTTATTCGATGTTTGTGTGTATTGGTTTAACATCAATTATAGCAACATTTTTCTACTTATTATTGTCTATTTATTTGAGCAATGATTCCTTATTGTTAACTGAGTGCTTTGACTGACCCAGTTGGTTTGGTTCAACGTTTAAATGCTATAGTCCCTTTCTTCATTGGTTTTAGTTGCCTCACTGTTGATTCTGTGAGAATCATACGATAGGCAGTGAACGTAAAATGTTCATTAAGAGCTTGGATTCTAAAGTTGCGATCCCACATACAAATAAAATGATTTCACAGAGCTCATGAGGAATTCTTTGAAATCTCATTTTTAAAACTAGTTTGTTTATTTTAATAGCAAAATCTCTAGCTTTTCTCTCTTCATCATGCGTACAAAGATCAATGATATAAAGCTGCTGCTGCTGTGAAATTCAATGAAATATCTTAAATACAAGAAGACTTGCCACTCATGAACTTTTTACTGCTAAGCTAATGGAATCAGAAAACTTTATAAAACAGGTACCTGTCTGTGTTCAAACTCTAGAGTACTTAATAATATGCTATAGCTTCTTCATACTACTTATCTAAATTATAAAATTGTAAAAACTACCATTTGTGCATAACACCTGAGTTGTCTACAATATATAAGAGAGTCCAAATATGATATAAGTAAATAATCATAAATTCAAAAATTAAATGATGATCAAAAGATATTATTATATCTGAGTAAAGGAGTTCAAATATCAACAATTATAAGCCATTGTAGGGAAATTGTTAATAACCAGTATTTATATGAAATCACGTGAAGTGAGTACACTAATAATTCAATAAAATATAACTCAGGTATACAGGCAGTAGATCTTATCCACTTTCATTTCTTGGTTTGATGTTAAGTGCATGTTTAAACAAATACTAAGTGAATATGGTCTAGCAGGGCGCCACTAGATTATCTGAATCTAGACACGGTTATATCTGATAACCTTTCACATGTACCGGGTTTGAATCCCTTTTTGGTACTTTATTTCTAATAAAAATGAGAGATTTTGCTTTTTGAGCCATATCACTATAAGCACTAATAGTTAGGTAAAAGTAAAACATCTTTAAACCAAAGTGGAGTATATTAGACATAAATCATTTCTCAGATCTTAACATAACAAATGTGTTTCAATATTTTATAAGTTCACTAGCTCAGATTATATATAACTAATTTAGGATGGCAATTCACTCATCCTTGCATGAAATAGATGATGGGATGTGGTTATAATAATACTAAGAAATCACTAAATATTATGAAATCAATATTTATTTATGGCCTTTAAACAGTTAAACAGCTCATTAATTAAAACGTTGATGACGATGATGATGATGATGATAATAATAACGATAATGACAAGGGTTTCAATTACAGCTCTAGGACTAAGCCTAAACATAAAACTAATTTTTATAAAGAAATTCCTAATTATTGCTTAATTTTAGCATATTTACTTATATCTTAAATAACTAATATTCAACCATTGATGATGATGAATAATCACACTTAACAAAGACTACACTTAATGAAATATATACGCTTCATTTAATAAAACAAACTAATATTTATTACTACATTTCTAACATATACATAAAAATTTCTAGATAAATATGAAAATTGACATGAATAATAATAATAATTGATTATATAACAATCCTCAGATTAATTTTAAGTTCTTCCCCCTTTCCCTTCAAATGTATTTTGTATTAAGTTGGACGTCACATTGATCCTGATTTTCACTCCATGAGAAAAGTATTAAAAAAAAATATTATCTGCTCATTGGCACACATACTTTAAAATCCAACATGTAAATAGAATATAAATAGAAATGTTAGTAAAATTGAAAGAGCCAGTTTTAGAAAATAGTTTTAAATCATTATCTCCCCCCTCTCTTCTACCTCTGAAACGCTATACTTAACTTGAAACAAAATAATCTAATATTCTAATACTACTCATTATTTTACATTCACTCACAATTATACACATATAAAATATCATTATGTATGTGTGTGTTTTATCCCATGATAACAAAATATTATTTAAAACCCAAAATAATAATAATATATCAGTTAAAACTAAAATCATAATACCATAAAAAAAAGAAAAAAATTGTTTTACATATTAATATTGTAAAATTAATAATCAAATCATTTTATACATTCAAGATCATTTATGAAGCTCAAAGTTATTATTAGTAAGACATTCTTGTTTTAATCGATCTGAATAGTCTTTAAAAGTTCTTTAAATAAAATATACCACTTTATCGCTAAAATGTTTATTAAGATTGAGATCATAAAGAAAATAGATATAAAAAGTCATATTACCGATTTTTTTTTTTTTTGTGGCGAATTTCCAAGGGTTCAAACTTGTCTATATTTCTGCAGCTACTATGTGGGAACAATCTCTTTCTTGAGGTGGATAACTATTTGATGATGGTGACTCTATTGAGGTTATTTGCTTTAGTGGATAATTTGGAAATCATTATAGTAAATTTTCTTCTCTTCTTGTCAAGCATGTGGATGAAATACAGCAGTTGTTTTCGCATTTATAAATTTTCTTGAGTTTAAAATCAGTTGTTGGAACAATTAATTGGACTTGATGATTAATATTTATCAGTAGATTAATTCATCTTCTTTGAATGCAGGTGAATGCTTTCTTCCTTCTATTAAAAACATCTTATTTATCTGGTCAGTTGAAAGGTGTAGAATATTATTTTAGACACATCTTTTCTTTCCTATGTGATGTGCAGCTTCCTCCAGATGGTCGGGACCGATGGAATATACATATAATTTTTCTAGCCCGCCATCTCTTATATTTTCAACGTTCAATATTATAGTTTAATAATCTGAATCAATCCATAACAATAATTCAAGACAGCTTTTTATATCCAATTTTTAGCTACCTTAACCAATCAGAGATAGCATCACTTGCTATTTTTGGACAAATTTGTTTTAATTAGATCTCTAATTTATTTTCAACCAAAGTAATTTTCAACTGAAAAGTTCAATCCTTTTTCCAGACACTTTTGTTTAAAAAAAAAAAAATAGACTCAATTCTTATTTCCTTTCTTTTGTTTTTTCTTTCTTTTTAACATCCAGGTAACACTTCAAATCTTTGAGCTTCCTTCTTTAGATCTTGATAAGGCAATTTCAAAAATTATAGCTCCAAAGTGACAATCATTTACAAAAAAATCCACTACAAAGATCGATATCTGATTAAACAGATTTCCTGTTTTAACAAAAAAAAAAAATTGTACAAAAAAAAATAATTTGACAGATTTAATACTTCCTTTTCTTTCAATATTTAGGAAATGTAAAATTTTGTATGTAATGTACACACATCCTGCATTCTTTCAAATCATTCATAAACTAACCTTAAATAATATGATTGCTAGCTTAGTAATTATAACCCAATTATTTAATTAAATCTGTAACTTTTAAATCCCAATTATAATTAAAGAAAAGCAAAATAGAAGTATAGAATAAAATGTTAGAATTGATCAAGCATAGCTTAGTTTTAAAGAAAGTTAAAATGTTGAATATTTGAAATATAAAACAAATAAATAATTTACACATACATTGCCTATATGTATGCATTGTAACTTTGCTTTTTAAAGAAAATTTAAATATTAAATATTTTAAATGTGTGTATTACCTTTCTATCAACACACAAACAAATAAAGCATATAATTGTTGACCCATTCTTTGTCTAAAGTGTTTAAGATTTTGATCTGGTAGGGTTTGAACTTGGATG
>JAQFVV010007010.1:0-203672 GCA_028023455.1 Epiperipatus broadwayi | reverse complement strand
GGTAGGGTTTGAACTTGGATGCCCTACAGCTTCTTTTATGGTTATATAAAATTGTGATGATGATTTTGTTTTACATTTTCTTACATGCACATTACTATAAATTTAGCTAATGACTAAATTGTAATGGCACAATATATATATATATATATATATATATATATATATATATATATTATAATGGTTGGGGTGGATTGAGTCTTACCATATCTGCCATACAGGGCACCACCAGGCCATTCTAACCTGGAAAATTTATATAGTAGGCAGATACTGTTAAGATCCAACTTTGTTTTATATTGACCATTAGCCCATGCCACTAGCTAAAGGAGATGCAGAGATTTATAAGACATAGTTTTCATTCAAGAAAGATTTAAAATTAAAAATAAATTTTTAATATTAAAAAAAAAAATAAGCCACTGCCAATAATAACACACACAAAAAAAAAAAACATTTATTAATGCACATACATAAACATTGAAAATGTGGAATAAATTTATCTTGATTTTAATATTAATTTTAAATTTAAATTATTTGGAGTAATTCCGCATAGATGGACATTTATATAATATTTTTATTTTAAAATGTTGGGTGTCGATAGGCTATATAGATTACTCAGTTAAAACTTTTTAAAACAATCATTCAATCTCAGACTAAAAGTTTGAAGCCAAACCAATGTTTGCTTCCTAAGATATGGATGGAACCAATGCAATATTAAGATGTTAGCTTAAAACCATTCTGACAGAAATGTGCATCTGACAGCATGATATTATTTGAAGCACATGATTCTCATCCAGTACCAGAATATGTGTCTGTCTGGCAAAGGGATCATGTATATAATATTTAAGAGAAATGCTATGTATGGGGGAGATCAGTCTATCTGCCAACTTATAGTCCCTATCCATAGAGCTAAAAGGGATCAATGTTGCAGGAAATACATCTGCATCCATTGCAATGCAATCTTTGGGCCATGCATTCAATTGGGCTTTGTCCAGTATGCTAAACATGCTTCATATTACATTGATATAAACATGCATATATTCCTCTGCCAGCATCAACCTAACTATGAAACAAATAGCCTGAAATTAACCCATGTCAAAATAGACATAAACAATTAAAATATAAAGTTATTAATTGAGAATTGCTGAGGGGAATTTACAATAAAGTAAACCCAATGGCACTCATCATAAGGTGCCGCATTGACAATAATAGCTTAAAAGATATACAAATAAATACGTTTGAACATTCAGCATGATGTGTCATATTTACCAATATATATATATATTAAACATGAAAATAAAAAAACTAAATGTTAATGAATCTATGCAGCTATCTACACCCAACTTAAATTTAATACATTTTAATTTTAATTAACACATAACAAAAACAAAGAAAATGGAAATGATTAATTAAACATATGCAGAAAAATATTACTAATTGATTTTGAATTTTTTAGGTCAGATAAGAGTTCTTATTTTCAGTAACTAATTGCAAATTTGGAAAAATTTCTATTAGATAAACTCAAAAGTTCATACTTTATAGATTCTGCAGATTTAGAGGTCCATCTTCATGATCACTTACATAGATTGTTTGTTCTTCTTTGAAATGAAGCTGCTGTTTGACATTCCTTTTGGTCCATAACTGTCATTGGGAGGTCTCAGCTGGTTGTCAGGAAATTAAATCTATTGCAGACTCCTACAACCATGGATTGTGCAATACAGCTACAGTTATAACAGTATATTAATAGCTCTAAGACAACAATAATGAATTCCTTTATTTTTGCTTTTATATTTTTATTAGCTTATCAATATTTTCATGGATCGATCGAACATGATGTCACTGCTTCTAATGTTCCATTTTCAGTCTGTGCTGTGGCTTCATGCTTGCATTGGTCAAGCTAATTTTTGATTCTCTTATTTGTCCTTATAATTATTTAAGTGCCCCAAGGGCTAGTGTGCTTTAAAACAATCATTTAATTAATAAAACAATCATTTCCATTTTCTAAGATGATAGAAATCAACATTTATTTCTATTTTCAAAATATCAATCTTTATATCTTTACTTTTTTACAAAAAAATACTTTCAAATACATCTGGGTCTCTTTTTACGTGGACTTATTTAACACGATTTTGAAGTTACGCGATTCATGTTTCACCGGAAGTCGAACTCCGATAATGCGCTATTACTTTAAATAAGAAATTTTGTGCACTTACGTTATATTGAAAGTAATGGCACATTATTGGAATTCGACTTTCATCTTAGTAATTTCAATATTTTCAGTGCTTCATAATAGTAAGATTTTATGGAATAATGAAATTAAAAATCATGATTTCCACATTTTATGTATACACACATTAAATTTTACAAAATTATAATGTAAATTTATTCAAACATTGTGCGTGTTAATTTTGCATTTTAAATCACATTCTGTTTTAGCTTTTTAAAAAAGAATGTAATCAATTATTAATCATTTTGTGTCCGCAAGTTTATTTTTAAAAGGTGAGTAATAGCAGTGGGCACAATTAAATTTGACAATTAAAAATTAAAATCTGATTTTTAATTGCAATTAACAATTTAAAAATTACTTATAGCGACTTGAAATTAATGTGATGTAAAAGGAAATTTGATTTTTAAACGGAATTGAAAATTAAAAAATTAAAGACAAAAATAAGAATTTAATTTTTAGTTGTTGGTTTTAATTAAATTTTTCCCAGCAATGATGAATAAATGTCTTTTTATTATCATATGTCTAAGTTCATAAACAATTAATAAAATCATCATCTCAAAGATTAATTACTAATTACATTGTCCCAGAAAATCATTGATGCAACATGAGTGTGAAGTTGGTGCTAATTGTATTTCCTCTTGTGAGAATCTGATTTTTTTACCACTTTGCAAATGAACGTGTTTTTTCGGCAAATAGCGATAATAATTAAAACGTGTATAAAAATGTAAATTACTGTACTGTAAATTGTGCATAAAAATATATTATTTAGAATAAAATTAAATATTATAGTTAAAAAAAGTTTGTCTTGTATCAATTTTTTTCAAATTTGAAATTTTTTATTAAGCATATTTTATTTCCTTATTTTTTTTGCATGCAAATTTTAAAGTAATTTTACATTGGTGTTTTGCTTTTACACGAATTTTGAAAAACCACAGACTGCATCCCCCCTTTTTCAATGTAAGTTACGTCTATTTTTGCGCGATTTCGTTTGTGCGTGTTTTCTGAGGAACCTATCTATCGCGTAAAACGAGACCCAGGTATACTTTTTTTTTCTTAAAATTGTTTTAAACTTTTCCATCTGTGTGACAATATATATGTTAAATATAACTTTTAATTTTCAGTTTTTAAGTTTAGTTTTTTTTTCTTTTTAATAAATCAATTTTTATGATCTTTTTATTTTACATATTAAAATAATGTAATGGCATATGTATACTGTTACTATATATATGTACTGCACCAGAATTGTTTGGATCAAATTGAGTGGCAATTTTATAGTGATGTTCACCAGTACATGATCATCATCAGCCTATATTAGAGTAGCCAAATTCTTTGTAGCAGAATATTTGAAAGACAGCAAGGTTTCATTCAGTTGAACATAGAAGCCCTCAACATCTATATTGAATCCCTGGTCCATTATGTTGTAGTTATAACACACTGTTTGGTGTTATTATTCAAAATAGGTGATTAATATTCATCCCCTTGGACATCACTCAGTGCCTTATCTTTACCAGATTAGCTTATGGAACTTAATTAATTTTACCTATCGATAGAGAATCAACCACTAAGTTAACTCAGACATAAAACAAATTATTTGTACATTATTCTATGCATATTTATGCTTGTATAGTAATAATTTATGGGGATAGCATCACTCTTATCTTCCTCCATAGGCACCAAAGAATATTAGATCCAAACATCTATTCTACCAATAAGACTGTTTATTGTATATATTAATATACATATGATGCATATTTTATCTAACATGACTTAATACAATTATCCATTTCTCTTTTTAATGGGGTTAGTAATTTATCTTTAAGTGGTGATAATTGATGAGTAACATTCAATAAGTTTGAGGATTTGTAAATAAAGATTACAAACAGTTTATTTTCATCATCTGATTTAGTTTTATTCTAATATTACTAAACAATAATTATATCACCAAAATAATTAATTAAGATAGAATCACTCATAGAATTAATGAACATCTAGAGAAAAATTTTGGGTTACCTTCTCAGTGACTGCTTTTATATCCAATAATGGGACAGTTGATGGTGTAATGTCAAAGTTCAAACTTTATTCAAGAACTGATAATTCAACACGATATTTTTCACTGATGAAGCCGATAGATTTGTTGCTGACTTACCCATGTAGATTTACAAGCTTTTTCTAATGTTCTTTTATCCTTCCATGTAACTTACAATATGATTATTGAGAAATATTCATCTGTAAGTGTGTTTTGTAGAAAAAACATTCAACATTTCTAATGGAAGGCAATGATTGATACTTGGAAAATCACTGAACCTGATTTACATAAAAAAAGTTAAATGATTTTCTACTTTAGCCAGTTTTAGATACTTTTTTATAATATCTAAATTTCAACATAGCATTAGGTCCATACACATTATTTAGTATTTGCCTGAAGGTTTGTGATGATAGTATGAGATGATATGTTGGACTATTTTCATCATCTATGAAAAGTGCAAATAAAGTTTAAATTTTTTTATACATACAACATTCACTCATAGATGATGAAAATAGTTCAACATATCACATCAATAATATACCACCATCACAAACCTTCTGGCAAATACTAAGTATTCAGTATGGACCTGATGCTATATTGAAATTTAGACATTATGAAAAATGTCTAAAACTGGCTAAAGTAGAAAATCATTTAACTTTCTTATATAAATCAGAAAGAATCATTTCTAAGGATTTAAACATTCTATTTCCTCCAAGAGACCTGAGCAGATTACTCAGAGAGCAAATGAAATATTATCGAGAGAAAGTATAAAGGTTCCGCAGTTTTCCAAGTATTAAATATTGCATTCTATTAGAAATGTGGATTATTATCTATAAAATAAACTTACAGATGAAGATTTCTCAAAAATTTGTCAAGCAGTGAACAGATCATATTGTAAGATACATGGAAGAATACAAGAACTTCAGAGATCTACATGGGAGAGTTAAATGTCATATTACAACTAATGTCATCAGCTTCAGTAATGAAAATTCTTAGTTCTAAATATCTTACTGATGCTGAATTATCAGTTCTTAAAAAGTTTGAACTTCACCATTACACCATTGACTCTCCCATTATTAGATATAATGGTAACTATTGAGGAGGTGATCCAAAATTTGCCTCTAGAAGAAGCAGCAGAATTATGTTGTAAAGTTAAAAGGACAATTCAAAGACATCGAATGCAGAAGCAGAAATCAAACATTTCATGTGATGAGAGAAAAGCTACTAAATCTCTAAAACAGAATATATCTATAATCATTCTTCTTGCTGACAAAGGTAACACTACAGTTATAATGGATAAAACTGATTATGATAACGTATAAAATACAAGGTCATCTCACAACAGGCCAATACAAAAAAGTAACAAAAAATCCAATTCAAAATACAGAGGTAAAACTATAAGCATTATTCTTGTAGCATTGCAGGTATTTCAGTGATTCAGTAAAAATAAAATTAACTTCATAGTTTAGCAAGATTCCTCATATGTATGGACTACCTAACATCCATAAAGACAATGTTCCATTAAGGCCTATTCTTAGTTCCAGAAATTCACCATGTCAAAATGTATAGGTTTCTTTTCTAAGCTCTTAATACATTGGCATACAGGACACAATTATTTGTCAGGATTTTAAGCACTTTGTACAATTAGTCAGGAACATGAAAATGGAAAGAACTGATATATTGATAAGCTTTGATGTGAAAAGTCTGATACAAATGTCTATTGTAAGGAAACAGTTATATGATGATAATAGTCTACAAACTAGAACTATTCTACCTACTGATAGTATAATGGAATTATTAACATTCTGCATAACAACATACTTTCAATATAACAGAATTCTTTCAAAGAATCAAGGGATGGCCATGGGATCACCACTGTTACCATTGCTAAGTAACTTTTACATGGAAGAATTTGAAATCATGATCATAAATACTACTCTGTGTCCACCTAAAGTATGGCTTTGGTGTGTTAATGACACATTTGTGGTACAGCCTCATGGTGAGGTGTAATTGTGTTTGCATATAAAGAACATAATCTCCTTCAATTAAATACACATATGGAATCAGAACAAGGACAAAAATTGGTATTCTTGGATGTTCTTGTGACAAGACTCCCTCAGGGCAAAGTAAAAACAACAGAGTATAGGAAACCAACACACACTGGCAAGTACTTGGCATGTACATCCAATCATACCAGAAGCACTAAACATTGAATTGTATTATCACTATTGAACAGAGAAAAGGAGGTTTGTTCAGAAACCAGTGATTTGGAAAAGGAAAAGATTCACATAGAACAAATGCTTATGGAAAATGGTTATCCATCAGTGATCATCAAGAAAACCTTCAATAGACAACACAAACAGACACCAAAAGAGAAAACAGTAATTGGTATAGTAGTGTATCCTTACATATCAGGAATGACAGATAAATTAAAGAAAATCTGCAGCCAATATAACATTAGAACTATTTTCCAAAGCCATACCACACTTTGAGGAAGTCTTACTTCTAGGCCTAAACTGAAAATGCTGAAGAATAAAAACTGCATCTGTGAAATACTATGTGAATGTGGAAGGAAATATATTGGTGAGATCTGTCACCCTGTTGAACAGTGATTTAAAGAACAAACTAGTGGTTAAAAATGGAAAACAGATATGTCTACAATAGTGGACCATGTATGTAATAATGACAATAAGTTTAATTGGGAAAAGACAAAAATATTGGATAGAGAGGAAAAGGTGGAAATGGACTGTGTATATAATAATGACAATATGTTTAATTGGGAAAAGACAATAATATTGGATAGAGAAGAAAAGATGGAAAGAAGAAAATTCAAGAAAGCTACTCATAGGACAATGATAAATAACCTTATATGTCAAACCAGTGTTGCAATACACAATGTATGGAAGCCTCCAATTAATCTTGTTTTTAGGAAAAATTAATATTAATAAAAAGAATTGAAGGTCTGAGGATGATTTGAACCAACCCTCATATATAAATATATCAATTTTCTACTATCTGTTGCCTTTGACCAATAGCTCCATTGGTTAGAGCATTTGCCTTAAATTCAATATTCAAAAATCTAAAGGTGCAAGATTAACTTGTATATGAATACTGTTTCTGTGCATATCAGGCCAGCAAAACCTGAAGAAGAGTGAAGAATAATACTACTTGAAACATTGTGTAATTACTAACCTGTGTTGTTTATTTGTGTTATTACTAACAAGTTGTTTGTATTTGGAAAGTTTAAAATTTTCTATACATTCTGCAGTCACTCATAGATGTTGGAAATAGTCCAACATATCACGTCTAGTTACTTTAAAATATTCACAATTTAAAATCTGATAATCTTCAATTTCCACAATAACCCAAACATCCATACACACACATACACACACATATATATATACACGTTGTACCCTCATCTTTCAGTCAATACATAATGGAAAAATAAAACTAGCTCAAAATAATAGTGCTCCCGCTAAAATTCTTATAATCTTAATATAATAAATAAATAAAGATATCCTATAATAATTTCTATCATTTGACTAGCTCTAAATAATTAATAAATAATATATGATTCGATTCATGAAAATTAAATTAATAAAATACTAATATATCATGAGACAATTTAGTGGAAGTAAAACAGTAATGAATTACATTGAGCATATATCCCACAGGATACAATCACAATGGCATAAAAACATTTCCCCCTCTATTATTTCAAATAATAATAATAAATTCATAGTATTCTTAATACTTTAAAAGTAATAAGTAATTTAGTATAATATTACTAAACTAAACTCTAATCTCTTTTACTAAAATATAATTATAATTATCTCAGGTTCTTGAAAAATAAATCTAATCAATTTTAAAAATACTTAACAAAGTATAAGGAATTTTGTATTATTTTTAACTACACCTAAGCAATGATAATAACAATAGTAAATAATAATCCTACTCCTAATTAAATAACTATTAATCTTATCTACTATTCAATACTATGAAAACTAATAATAATGATAATAACAATAATATTAATACAATTCTTTTTATTTCTCATGAGGCACCTTAATATAGTATAATCTGAAATAGATGTGAAAACAAACAATATTAAATTCTATGCAGCAAATTGTGTGCTGAATTATGACTATAATATTATTGTAAAAGAAAAATTATTCAAATATCATATTCTAGATAATTATTACTTTTTAAAAATAAATAATTTATTTACTCTGCAAATGTATCACATTTATTTTGGATTTTGTTAATCATATTTGTGATGATAAATAAATCAATCAAAATAACACAGAGATTTATAAAAACAAGTTTAACAAATTTACTATACTTTTCATTTATTAATTATGCATTCGTCTTAAAGTATAATAATCACCCATAATTTCATTTGTCTGACAGTTTTACAATCTTTGTAGATGGCGCTGCAAAAGAAAAAATAATTTGAGACAACTAGAGGATCCGCCATTTTCCATGTAAAAAAATTGTTGTGTGATGGTAAGATTTGAATATGTAACTTAAAACTGTATAAGAGAATGCATAATTGAATTAACTGTATTGCTTCTTCTGAGCAAACATTTAAATTTTACATTTAAACTACGTCTACGTTATAATAATAGTTCTGGGTGCTTCAAATATATTTTAAAATTTTATGAAATTAGATGGAACTTATTTATATCCATATCGTTCTAATTGAAATGATATTAAGCTCATACCTAACTTAACCAAGTAATAATATCTCTACAGCATTTTAAACATTTGAAAGGAAATTAGTTTGGGAATAAAATAAAATTGAAGACAATTTCTTTAAAATAGCGATCAGCACATTAGCCTTACAAGCAATTTCCCGGGTCAGCGAGTTCGCTTCCCGGCCGATGCTATGACACATGGGGAAAAAAAGACGCATATTTTGTGTGTAGTTTTGCTAACGTCGAATAAAAAGCCTTAGCATATAATAGATGTCAAAATGATTGCTTAATTTCAAATGAACGTTTTGCCCAAAAAATTACTTTTTACTATGTAATCTAAAATGTTTTCTGGAAAAAAAAAATTTCACATAGAATCGGTTTTGTGTAAAATAATATATTAAAATTATTGGCTAACTAACAGCGAATGAATAATGCCTAAATAATAGTATACCATTTTTTCTTTTAAAATAAAATTTTGTTTAATCATAATGATTTTTGATAATCTTTTCGATCATTTCGTTTTACACGCTTGCATTTCGTTAAGATAATTAACATGATCCGTGCCATTCGCATTTACTGATGATTAAGTTATGCCGTTATCTGTTTTACTCGTGCATATAATATGAACTTGAAGGCTCATTCAAAAGCTGATACAATATTCAATGCATAATTGTGTTTATTAAGTTATATATGTATTATATAGAAAATGGGAGTAACCATTTTTTGTTATATATTGATTGATTTATATATTTAATAAAATGATACGCGTGTGTGTGCAAAATCAATGTTACTGGCAATATTGTCCATTCTAGAAATAATGATATGTAACAAAGTAGAATTAAGCAAACTGCAAATAGACTGCATGTTCTAATTTACGTAGCAATTTGTCTAACAATATGTAAATTAGCAAAGTTGTTAAAAATGGCTGAAAAACTTTTAATGGGGGAGGGGGTAAGCAAACTAGTAGAGCAGAATGAAAGAAGTTTAATGTATGCTATGCTGAAAGAGCAACTGCAGACCGGATAGTGCAGATGAAAAGAGATGCAGTCAAATCTAATTAGACTGACTCAGAGATGTAAGTGCTTACTAAAATTGGTAGTGAAAATTAATGCAGAAAGTTTCAAAAGTAAAATGATAGATATTAATAAAGATTGATTTTTAATAAAATGTGGAAATACAATTTAACTATATGAACTGTTCAATGATTAATATTATTTGAGTTCAACCAATCGGTCGTCAATTGAGTCTACTAATCATTGCTATTAACTTCTCTATTATTCTAAGTAAATAAACTGATAGTTAAATTATGAAATATTCGTGTCTGTCTAATTTAAAGATTAAGTATTTAGGGTACAGTTGCTAGTTTAAAGTCTGGGCCCATACATATCACTTTATATGTACAAGGATTTACAGACTGGGTTAAATGGGTGTTAGGTAAAACTATATTGAAACAGGCAAAACTCTCTATACCTATTGCCACTCAATGCAAGCCAGAGTAATTATTGTATGACAGAAGGCTTGTGCATAAAATCCCCATCTAGTGCATACTCATCCAATATCCCCAGACTAGTTTCTACACAAGCCTTCTGGCATCCATTGATTACTCTGGCTTGCATTGAATGGCAAACGTATAGAGAGTTTTGCTTGTTTTAATAATAGTTATAAGCAGGCATAGGAAATGGTCATCATGTGATGTTTATTGGCTTAAAACTATATTGACTATATTTGGAATGAATATCCTAACTAACTATAATGGTCTATATGTCCTGCCCATCATTATAATAAAACAGATTCAATTAAAGAGAGGGTCTATTCCTTATCATTATACATATTTTTATTTTATTTATAATGAGTTTGTCATCCCACAGATTAGGGTACCACTTTTATAATCAGGAATGTCTAGTTTGGATTCAAACCATTCCCTAATTTCTTTGAAATTAAACCCTTCTGTTAATCCATAACTATCTCAGATAAACATGACAATATTTTATATGATAATTAATTTACTTGGTTCAGAAACCCTGAATCATTGTTTATCTTTAATCAAAATGATAATAAACCATTATCCCCATATCACATTTATGTAGTTATTCTATTTATAATGGGTCTGTCATCCCACAGATTAGGGTACCACTTTTATAATTAGGAATGTCTAGTTTGGATTCAAACCATTCCCTAATTTCTTTGAAATTAAACCTTTTTGTTAATCCATAACTACCTCAGGTAAACATGACAATATTTTATAACATAATCAGAAACCCTGAATCATTGTTTATCTTTAATCAAAATAATAATAAACCAACATCTATCCCTATATCACATTTATGTAGACTGTTGTAGGAATGTCATAGAATAAGGATTAATGACTACTTATATTGAATTGAAAAAGCAAATTTATTAATTGTAATGATTAGCTTAGCCTTTACTATTTATCTGTATTTACACAATACAAAAGTTTAACTCATGACATAATAAAAAGAAAATTAATATAGAAAAAATATTAATGAAACAATAAATAGAAATACTTTAGAATAAAACTAAAAAAATATTAATTGATGCATAATTCAGTACTACTTTTATGAGAACTTGAGTTTACATAGATATTGAAACAAGTATGGTTATGATGTCATCTTAAATTTGTTTAATTTCCATTGCAATTATTTAGTTTGATCGGTTACTAGTTCAGATAGTGTGGATAGTTGAAGGGTGCTTGAAAGTCTGAATTCAAATCCCTTTATTTACCCTTGAACCAGCCTGTATTTTAAATATCCAAATCCCCTAGATTTATAACACAAAGTAGAAATTAATTATTAAAAGCTGGATTAATTCTTGTAGTTTCAATATCAGCTGATTAGAGATCTAATATTCTCTTGTTTTAAACGTGTTTTTTATTTTATTTTAAGTAACTGAGACTTTGGAAGATGGATATCTCAGGTAATAACAAATATCATTTGAAAGTGATGGATTTGCCTTAAAATCTGGTTTAGGGCATTCTCTTGATTATTAGCTACATTGTGGCAACAGAGTACACACCCTGGAGGATTATCCTACCATCACAAAGATGTCTACGTAAGACATATTTTTATTGCGAAATATTAACAGTACATCCGTGTGCTTCATCTTTTCACATTTTACATTTCCAAGCTGGATGTCAAAGACAAGCAAGGGAACATCATAAAAGTCTAGACACAAAAATTTTAAATCTTTTATTCTTTTTGCTTTTTATTGACTTTTGAAAGCTATTTTCTAATCCACCATCCATCTGTCATAAATTCTTGGCTTCATCATCATCAGCCATTATCAATCCACTGCAGGATGAAGGTCTCTCCAAGTTCAATCCATCTTTAGCTTCTCCACATCACCCTGCACACTTTCTTGTTCCATCCATCTCACATATGGTCTCTTTCTGGGTCTTTTACAATCTCTTGGAATCCAGTTTAAGATTTCAATTGTCCATCTATTATCATCTGTAATTAAATTTTTTTAAAATATAAATTCACTTAACCGTCTGTAAATTAATCTCAGTGGACTTGCAAATGATGTTTTTGGAGCACTTAGAACATGTTCCACACAGTACTACCATTGTTTCTAAATTTGCCCATAAAGTGTAATAGGGCCATTATTATATATTTTTTACACAGGCACTATCCTGTAATTATGAAAATATTCCACTGCATCTTGTTCTATCGATGAAAGATTCCAAATTTTAATCATATTTCCAAAAATGATATGGCAAAAAAGAAAGGTTAAAAAAAATCGCGTGTTATCTGTTCACCTCGTGTTAACATTTGGACATTATGTTGTGAATCGAATTTATTAAAAAATATTTTTGAATTTTTTAAAATTAACATTCAATTTAAAATACATTTATTACTATTTTTTAAAATTAGCAAACTATAGATGTTTGAGGAAAAAAAATGTAAAGAAATACTTCGATCCTGAAAATTGTTTTTCTCAAACATGAAAATATTAACTTATATTTTGAATTGAGTGTTAATTTTAAAAAATCCGAATATATTTTTTATTAAATTCTATTCACAACATAATGTCCAAATGTTAACATGAGGTGATGTTATTTTTCTGCTGACATTTATTAACACATGTTGATTATTTTATCATTTCTTTTTTGTCATATCAAATATGATTAAAATTTGGAATCTTTCATTGATAGAACAAGTTGTAGTGCATTATTTTCAAAATTACAGGATAGTACCCCCGTGAAAAGTATGTGATAATGATATTACACTTCATGTGCAAACAGAGTGCAATGGCGGTATCATGTACGAATATGTTCTAAGCGCCTATCTGTTTGGACAGGAACATGATTAGAAGGTGCCAAAACATCATTTGTGAGTTCACTGAGATTAGTTTACAGCTGGTGTAAAGAATTTACATTTAAAAAAATTTCAATTACAACCCTTTGGATTATTTGTATTTCAGTGGAATATTTTCAAAATTATGGGATAGTAAAAGTGATGTCTGTCCACTTCTTTGTTATAGTTTGCTTAATCATACTTTATTTTTATTTTCTTTACTGCATTTACATTTAAAAAGTTTTTAATTATAATCCTTTAAACTTTTATGTTTCTTCATCATTTTAATGAATAAAAAAATGTAAATATTGAATATAATAAGTTAGAGTCAGCCATATTGTTTTTACCATGTGTTTTAAAATAAAATGGGTGGCAAGCTTTCTAGTAGGCAAACTATGTAAGTACCTGTTATTGGTATAATAGGTTATAGTTAATTTTATATAAAAGAAATAGATGTCACTATGTATGGAATATAGATTGTAATTGTAAAATAGTTCCAACACCTGAAAAGGAAAAAAATTAATATTTGCTGAAAAGAACTTCTTTGTATTATTGTTATAATATATATTGTACCGGAATTCCAGCCTAAGTACCTTGAGTTAGATCATGTACAAGATACATAAGTCAGGGACCCTCTCTACCTCTGCCCTACAGGTTCAAACCTAGGTCTCTTTACTTAGGATTTGCAATACTGATGATACAAATCATATTCATTTATTTCCGGCTGGCAGCTTCTCGATAATAAATTGATTATGTCTTATGGGTATGTATCAACTTAATGTGTATAGATATATGTGTGTGGGAAAGCATAATCAATAGTATAGGCAATGACTCCAGAGTAAGATTTTAAATATAGCTTTAATAATATGCATATTCTGCATTAATAGATATATATGGTTTGAATAAATATGAAAATTAGCCTCGCATTACAGCATTTACATATAGTTTTATATGTATACTAAAAACAAGTATATTATATTCTTTAAATACATTTTTTTACAGGTCGATCTTATACATATATTTAAACAGATATAATTTTATTCAATACATTTATTAACAGTGCGGTTTTATAAGTATATTTAAACAGATACACCTTTATTCATTACATTTATGAATAGCATGGTTTTATACATATATTTAAACAGATGATTTTATTCAATACGTTTATGAATAGTGCAGTTTTATATTGTAACGGTCAGAAAACATGTGACTCGTAAACATAGTGCAGAATTCGACCACCATACAGAACAGCAGCACCATCGAGTAGCGAAGCCACCCATGGTACTGAGTTCGAACATAGTTTATCGGTTCCACAATACGATCCACGAAACAACGCATCTGATGCGACATTAGTAAAGATTTCCTTAGGCACGGTGGTCAGGGATATGCAAGAGACTCATGATTTTATTCTCGAGTTAGCCAATAACCAAACTAATATTAATTAAACATTCATATTTACATAATCGAGGAAATATTATATAGAATGGGTATCGAATAAATGAAACGTAACTGCAGATGTATAGTTTAAAATTATTTATTAATACATTTTAATAAAACAATCATTTACTAATAATATTTGTGGATTTAAAGCTTCAGTAGCAGGATTTGCGACACTGTAATGTTTACAAAAGGAATACATTTATTTGAAGGCGTAATCTAGCTACCTAAAATTCTCGAGTAAGTATTTCTAATGCATGCCTTGGGGAATTTATACCTTTGCAATGCAAGAGTCTAAAGTAAGATTTAAGAGTAGTGGCAGACATATATTTATTTAATTAAAATATTTATCTTATGACTAAGGGCAAACATTTATTTGAGAGTGAATTATGAAGATAATGCAGAGGCGGAGTGATATATAGAATAATAAAACTAAGTAAAGGAACATGTGATATGCTTTAGAAAGGCGATATGGAATGGCAGTATATTGAAACTGCAATGCCGCGAATGAGTTTATAAAACTGTCGAGCTGGTCTCTGCCGCGGCCCGACGAAGTAAGGTGTCACATAAGCATAACCAGGGACAAGCGGTATGTGTCGCAATTTGCCAGCTGGCTGCATGACAGGTCAAATCCTACGGGAGCATTTATTATGTCCGCTTGTGCAGGACGACGGGGGTTAATTTCAACCCTGAAGAATCCGGAATATTTACGGTGGAATAGATCATCGCGTCTCTAAAACGTAACACATGTATACTGTATAAACGATTATGATGAGATTTCAACAGATTTCTAACTCGGTCCTACATTATCAACATTTATTAAAGAACGTTGGCGACTCTCAAAGAAATGTAATTTTCTGGAATTATTCATGATGATTTAGTAAATACACAACATATATATAAATTGGGAATTATTATAACTAATACGTCAGCCATTTGCGAAGTTGTAGACCCCTGCATTACAATAAATGAAGCATTGAATGCGTGTCGATTTATATGAAAGTTAAGTTATTAAAGAAAGTAAATATTAATGAAAATTTGACACGCATTCATTGTTTTAAGCGATCATAGATTTAAACTTTGAAAATTGAAATAATTATGAGCATGCAATAATTAAATAATAACTATAGATAGAAATGTAGATTATAGAAATACGCACCCAAGATAGAATGAGGTAAGCTAGATTAGTAGAGAAATTTACACATTAAGTTAATTATTCAGTTTTAGCTATACATATGGTAGTTTTTACATTTTATAATTTAGATAAGTATTATGAAGAAGAGCTATAGCATATTATTAAAGTACTCTAGAGTTTGAACACAGACAGGTACCTGTTTTATAAGAAGTTTTCCGAGTCCATTAGTTAAGTAGCAAATAGTTCATGAGTGGCAATTCTTTCTGGTATTTAGACGTTTCATTTTACTTTCACAGCAGCAGCAGCTTTCTCATTTATTTCAGGCAGCAGATCTTCATGGTTAATTTATGACGGGCAATGGAAAGGTCAGCATCCGACAGGCCATCTCCCGATGGAGAATAATCTAGGTGCTTTACTCGGTCATACCTTGGCAGGAACAAATTATTTTTATTATTTTTGGAGACTCTCAGTGATCGAGAGCAAAGCTAAAGTTTAAGTGAATGTCTCCAGCAAGTCCAAGATGGCCTCTTTTTTTATCTTGATCTTTCACATTTTTGTTAAGATATTTTTAGGTTTTATTTAATCTGCCCTGAGGATAATCAATGCATTTAGTTGGTTTTTTTAATTAAAGAAAGCTGCCATTCTATTGTTTACATTTTACATTTACTAATTACATTTTTGGGGAAATTTTCTTTAATTAATCTATTATCTATCACTGACCGATGCTTTTAAATTTCAAAAACAAAAAAGGAACATAAGATTATTTTAACTTTTAATTAAATATTACATCAGATATTTTTAAAATTATTATTAAATGAAATTTAAACAAAGCAATAAATACGAACTTTATAATCCAAAATAAATGATTAAAATTATACAAAATTATATAACTAAAAGAAATCTAAATTATATTATTTTATCCCTATTTATTGCGTTTAATTTGAGATCGAAATGTGTGCGTGTTTATGCTGAATTCTACATATATTTATACATTTTTAATATTGTTACACACACAATTTGATATCAAAAAGTTTAAATTTGGGCGGGATAGACCGGTCAGTGAGAGACGACAGAAAAAGGTGAAACTTAAGATTCGAATACGAATCGTACTGTTTCATTTCCCCATACTTCCCGTGAAACAAAGGAGGCAAGAAAGAGAAAAAAAAATTTTACATTACACAATTTAAATACAAAAAAAAAATTATTAAAATTTTCTTTTTGTACAGATAGATTGAAATATAGAAAGCAGAGATTACATGAAGCAACGAACAATTTATATACCCGGATCTAGAATTTATAGTTGAATTAAAATGGCCTAATTTGGCCGTGTCTGGTTAAAATCATAGAAATAATTAGTTAAACTGAATATATATATAAAACAAAATTCTTAGAATAGGATTAGTTAGTATAATATAAAAAAATTTTTTAAAGAGTAATAGTAATTAAAACAATAATATATATATATAATAAAATTTCTATCTAAAACCCTATTTGACTAAAGTACATCCATTCAACGAAGTTCATTATATCAAGTTCGTTTTACTATTTCCATATACGTTTAATCCGTCCTAATAGTCTAATATTTTTACAACCCCGGGTCCGGTGGATAATACCTACATGGTTTGAGATTACGGACATTGTATGTCCCTTTTATGGTATCTCCATCTTTTAATAAATATGCATTTGGGCCACATGTGCGATCAATTATAAAGGGTCCCCGGTACAAATGAAAGAACTTTTTATATACTCTTTTATCTCGGTTACTCTGTTGATAGTTCCGTACCCAAACATAGTTCCCGGCCTGGAAATGTTGGCTTCTCCGATCTGCTCATTTTTTCCGTTCTGCCCTTTCTGTAAGGCGGCGGTGTGCCTTGCGTCTGTCAGTTTCAATATTGATTTCACGTTCATCCATGGGTAATGGCGTCTTGATCAGTAATGAGTCCGCTTTACCAAAATGCAAACGCGTTGGTGTCATGCCAGTGTCCACCTTCGTCTCTTCTTTAATGCTGACTTCCTTCTCCGGTTCTTGTGGGCCTTCATCGGCTGGAATGAGGTTTCTTTGCTCATCACACTTTTTCATATTTACTACACTATCTGCTTGCCTTTCTACTATCATCGGTTTGTCAAGTATTTCTAATTCCTTTTCCATATCTTTAATTTCTTCCTTTTTACTAACTGGGGATATTCCATAATGTTCGTTGATCATTTCAAGATACACCAACATATCCCTATCAATTTTCTGACGCTCCCTAACTCGTATCTCCTCCTCTTCCTGACTCGTTTTTGGTTCTTCATATCTTCTTCTCGCTTCCTCACGTATTTTTCTCTATCCTTCTTTACTCTCTAAATATTCCCAGTAACCTTAGACTGAAGTTCATTGATGCTATTCTGTCATTTTCTGCTTCCATTTTTCTTAATATTATTTATTTTATACTAGTAGCATTTGACTACTCCCCACCGGTATATTGGCCCTATAACACTCTTTTGCTGCCCTCACCTACTCTACATTGCCCTATCTCTATATTGCTGCGTTTAACATATTTAACATATATATTATAGCGAACTACTGGTTACGCGTATAATAAGCCACTGCTGTCTATGATATATATATTTGTACTTTAACAAAATATTTACTATTAACATATATAACAAGCTTCTGCTGTCTATGCTATATATATAACGGTGTTTTAATAAAAAAATTCAATGCTACTTGCTTTCTCATTTAACGACTGATTACTTTTTTTTTTCTTGACATATATATATAAAGCAAAATATTTCATTAGATCCGAGTATTTTCGTTCCTTCTTAAATTACACACACATCCCTGCTTTCCTTAAATTTGTTATTACGCCTGCTGTCCTTTCATTCATTCGACCCACATTATTTCACTCGATTTACTTTTTTTCATTATTTTTATCAAAACAAAATCGTATATATATAGAATAATTAGCCAACTCGAGTAACGAACGCTAAAAGAAATTTATATGCATTATATTTTGCTCAGGGTATATATGGGTTTTTTGTATCGAAAGTTCCACGTTGGAAAGCGCCAAACGCTAAAAAAAAATTTAACTATGTAACGGTCAGAAAACGTGTGACTCGTAAACATAGTGCAGAATTCGACCACCATACAGAACAGCAGCACCATCGAGTAGCGAAGCCACCCATGGTACTGAGTTCAAACATAGTTTATCGGTTCCACAATACGATCCATGAAACAACGCATCTGATGCGACATTAGTAAAGATTTCCTTAGGCACGGTGGTCAGGGATATGCAAGAGACTCATGATTTTATTCTCGAGTTAGCCAATAACCAAACTAATATTAATTAAACATTCATATTTACATAATCGAGGAAATATTATATAGAATGGGTATCGAATAAATGAAACGTAACTGCAGATGTATAGTTTAAAATTATTTATTAATACATTTTAATAAAACAATCATTTACTAATAATATTTGTGGATTTAAAGCTTCAGTAGCGGGATTTGCGACACTGTAATGTTTACAAAAGGAATACATTTATTTGAAGGCGTAATCTAGCTACCTAAAATTCTCGAGTAAGTATTTCTAATGCATGCCTTGGGGAATTTATACCTTTGCAATGCAAGAGTCTAAAGTAAGATTTAAGAGTAGTGGCGGACATATATTTATTTAATTAAAATATTTATCTTATGACTAAGGGCAAACATTTATTTGAGAGTGAATTATGAAGATAATGCAGAGGCGGAGTGATATATAGAATAATAAAACTAAGTAAAGGAACACGTGGTACGCTTTAGAAAGGCGATATGGAATGGCAGTATATTGAAACTGCAATGCCGCGAATGAGTTTATAAAACTGTCGAGCTGGTCTCTGCCGCGGCCCGACGAAGTAAGGTGTCACATAAGCATAACCAGGGACAAGCGGTACGTGTCGCAATTTGCCAGCTGGCTGCATGACAGGTCAAATCCTACGGGAGCATTTATTATGTCCGCTTGTGCAGGACGACGGGGGTTAATTTCAACCCTGAAGAATCCGGAATATTTACGGCGGAATAGATCATCGCGTCTCTAAAACGTAACACGTGTATACTGTATAAACGATTATGATGAGATTTCAACAGATTTCTAACTCGGTCCTACATTATCAACATTTATTAAAGAACGTTGGCGACTCTCAAAGAAATGTAATTTTCTGGAATTATTCATGATGATTTAGTAAATACACAACATATATATAAATTGGGAATTATTATAACTAATACGTCAGCCATTTGCGAAGTTGTAGACCCCTGCATTACAATAAATGAAGCATTGAATGCGTGTCGATTTATATGAAAGTTAAGTTATTAAAGAAAGTAAATATTAATGAAAATTTGGCACGCATTCATTGTTTTAAGCGATCATAGATTTAAACTTTGAAAATTGAAATAATTATGAGCATGCAATAATTAAATAATAACTATAGATAGAAATGTAGATTATAGAAATACGCACCCAAGATAGAATGAGGTAAGCTAGATTAGTAGAGAAATTTACACATTAAGTTAATTATTCAGTTTTAGCTATACATATGGTAGTTTTTACATTTTATAATTTAGATAAGTATTATGAAGAAGAGCTATAGCATATTATTAGAGTACTCTAGAGTTTGAACACAGACAGGTACCTGTTTTATAAGAAGTTTTCCGAGTCCATTGGTTAAGTAGCAAATAGTTCATGAGTGGCAATTCTTTCTGGTATTTAGACGTTTCATTTTACTTTCACAGCAGCAGCAGCTTTCTCATTTATTTCAGGCAGCAGATCTTCATGGTTAATTTATGACGGGCAATGGAAAGTTCAGCATCCGACAGGCCATCTCCCGATGGAGAATAATCTAGGTGCTTTACTCGGTCATACCTTGGCAGGACAAATTATTTTTATTATTTTTGGAGACTCTCAGTGATCGAGAGCAAAGCTAAAGTTTAAGTGAATGTCTCCAGCAAGTCCAAGATGGCCTCTTTTTTAATCTTGATCTTTCACATTTTTGTTAAGATATTTTTAGGTTTTATTTAATCTGCCCTGAGGATAATCAATGCATTTAGTTGGTTTTTTTAATTAAAGAAAGCTGCCATTCTATTGTTTACATTTTACATTTACTAATTACATTTTTGGGGAAATTTTCTTTAATTAATCTATTATCTATCACTGACCGATGCTTTTAAATTTCAAAAACAAAAAAGGAACATAAGATTATTTTAACTTTTAATTAAATATTACATCAGATATTTTTAAAATTATTATTAAATGAAATTTAAACAAAGCAATAAATACGAACTTTATAATCCAAAATAAATGATTAAAATTATACAAAATTATATAACTAAAAGAAATCTAAATTATATTATTTTATCCCTATTTATTGCGTTTAATTTGAGATCGAAATGTGTGCGTGTTTATGCTGAATTCTACATATATTTATACATTTTTAATATTGTTACACACACAATTTGATATCAAAAGTTTAAATTTGGGCGGGGTAGACCGGTCAGTGAGAGACGACAGAAAAAGGTGAAACTTAAGATTCGAATACGAATCTTACTGTTTCAATATGTACTGTATATTAAAACAGATATAACTTGATACATTTGTTAATAGTGTGGTTTTATACATATGCCAATAATTCTTTATTATTGCATTAATGGAGTAAAAAGGAATTACAGTAATTTAATTGAATAATACGCTAATATTATCAGCCTAATATTACAAGCAAATATATGTAAGTTTTTATGAACAATCATTTAACCTGGGAATATATTATCAACATTTTGTATACGCAATTAATTTATTGTGTTAGGACATACCTCAATAAAGATTTTATATTTCAGATGGAACGTATGGGAAGGGTATACTGAGCATTTTAATTATCCCAAATCAGATACTAGTACATTAATTTATAGATTTAAATATAAAATTCAACTATAACATTTAAATACATGTACTTCAGCTCAAGTGATCACAACGACAAACTACTGAATTGAATAAGCAGGGTTTAATAAAGAAAGAAAAAGGTAGAGTAATGGCAATGCTAAGGTGTGGGCTATTTTTATATTAAAGAAATCCATTTGCGAGATATGATGGTATGTTTATGAAGTTATTGGATGGGATGCGATTTTTATCTTGCATCATATGAGACCGATTTGCCACACTCCAAATTTACAGAGATCAGTCACTGGAACGAAGAAATATTCAGCCTGAATGGGATCATACTGATGGTGCAAAAATTCCATTATTAAGTAGGTCAAGCTCCTATTCCCCTATCATGGACTGGAAGAGAGGAATGAATGGCGCGGGTCTTTCCCGATGCCTACTTTGGATGAATAGCAGACAATTCAGAAATAAACTGACATTAGCAATGCTTGGATAATATATATAACAGTTATTTCTGGTGCTTAAAGATAACTCATGGTACTAGTTATTCCTTTTCTTGACGGTATCAAATTATTTAAGCTGACTTATTTAAAGATAACGAACATTATGATACTTATTTTGAAATATAAGATTGATTTTCTCGCTTTAGTAATTTTCTTTTCTTTTAATAAATTTAAAATATAAATCTCAATTTTTCCCCACCCTACACCATCTAACTTTAACAGTAAAAAGGGATAAACAAAATTTGGTGCTGATATAGTATGCGCTCGGCAGCCATTTTCAATTTGAAAACACCCAAAAACACTGCTGGCACATGCAAGCGATAAATAACATTTACTAGAAACACTCAGTTTTCAAAAAAGATAAATCGCCTAAGGCTCTATAATTAAAAAAGATGGTGGGAAGAAAGTGATGTGGAAATTTTCATAAAAAAATACCAAATCACATGATTAAAAATATTAAAACACAAAATCGTAATTTTCATAAAAAAAATACCAAATCACGTGATTAAAAAAATTAAAACACAAAATCGTAATTTTCATAAAAAAAATACCAAATCACGTGATTAAAAATATTAAAACACAAAATTGTAATTTTCACAAAAAAAAAACCAAATCACGTGATTAAAATATTAAAACACAGAATCGTAATTTTCATAGAAAAAAAAACCAAATCACGTGATTAAAATATTAAAACACAAAATCGTAATTTTCATTAAAAAAAACACAAATCACGTGAATAAAATATTAAAACACAAAATCGTAATTTTCATTAAAAACACAAATCACGTGAATAAAATATTAAAACACAAAATCATAATTTTCATAAAAAAATACCAAATCACGTGATTAAAAATATTAAAACACAAAATCGTAATTTTCATAAAAAAAAACAAATCACGTGATTAAAATATTAAAACACAATCGTAATTTTCATAGAAAAAAAAACCAAATCACGTGATTAAAATATTAAAACACAAAATCGTAATTTTCATTAAAAAAAACACAAATCACGTGAATAAAATATTAAAACACAAAATCGTAATTTTCATTAAAAACACAAATCACATGAATAAAATATTAAAACACAAAATCATAATTTTCATTAAAAAAAATAAAAATTTTCATTAAAAACACAAATCACATGAATAAAATATTAAAACACAAAATCGTAATTGTCATTAAAAAAAATACAAATCACATGAATAAAATATTAAAACACAAAATCGTAATTTTCATTAAAAAAGACACAAATCACGTTAATAAAATATTAAAACACAAAATTATAATTTTTATAGAAAAAAAAAATTTCCGCAAATATTTGAAATCAAATTTAAGCAATAATTTTCATTCAGTTATACAAATGGAATACACCTTATCTAAAGCTATATCAGTCTTTAAAAAAAATCATTAAACATTTATTCATGATAATCAAAAGGATAACTTAAAATTGATAGATTTAAAATACGAATTATACTGTAGGCCAAAATATTATAACTTATAAAATATGAATGTTTAAAAAATAACGACGTAAAAGAAAGATCGATTGCTAGTTTATCAAACATATTTGAAAATAATTTTAAGCAATAATTATATTTTCATCCAGTTATACAAATAGAATCACGTGACAAAAAGGCGGTAAACATCTTGAATACCCGTTATTTAAAGCTACATCAATCTTTAAAAAAAATCATATTTTAGTTTACTAGTTTATTAAAACATTTACTCACGATAATCAAAAGGGTAACTTAAAATTGATAGATTTAAAATACGAATTATACAGTATGCCAAAAGATTATAACATAAAATATGAATGTTACAAAATAATGACGTAGGAAAGATCGATTGCTAGTTTAAATTTGCTAATTTATCAAGCATTTAGTAATTAAAAAAGCAATTTTCATAGTTATAAAAAATGTAATCACGTAAATAAAAAAGTAAAATGCTATTTTGCAAATATTTGAAATTAAACTTAAGCAATAATTATATTTTCATACAGTTATACATATGGAACCATGTAAAAAAAAAGGCACGCAAATATCTTAAATTCACGTTATCTAAATTTATATCAATCTTTAAAAAAATAAAATTTAACAACTGCTTGCACTTAATAAAAAAAGAATATTTACTTATGAATATTATTAAGTCTGAATTTCAAAAGAATGAAATATTAAAACTTATACTTACCGGAAATTTTGCTTTGTCCCACGTAGATACTGTTTGAAATTCATCTCCTAATGTCTTAATGGAGTCTACGCTTGGTCACGTGAGATCCACATGGACTCTAGAAATCGATAATTTGTATCGATACATCGATCTCTTGAAATCAATACATATCTAGTTATTTATGTGCAAGTGATTTTTACCATTAACAAATGAACATGAAATCATGTTTAAAAAAATAAATACATTTTATTGTTGATAATATAAATACTGAAATAATTAATTGTCAGAAATTAATAAATCAGATTTATCTCTTGCGCTACACTTAATTTGATTTCTTCATTTCCTCAAATTTCTTCATGTTTTTAAAAACTGCTGCTTTTCTTTTATCTCCAATTTAAAATAACGCTTTGAAATGATGAATCTCCCTCATTTTGATGCTTTTTGTCAATCTACCAGCAAATTGAATCTAAATGGGATTGTAATTTTAAAAAACCTAAAGAATATTAATTTAAATAATTTTAAGTAACCTTTGAAATGGTATTATTTAGTCATCATCCCGGTCATCTATTATTTCACATAGTATCTTTTCCCCAGTTCAAACCATCCAAGTCCATCATAATATAAAATATTTTTATATAACATCAATAGATAGGTATTGGTTAATTAGCCACTGTATGTTGCTTGGTGGCTCTGCTGTGCAAAAACAGAAATATGCCATTTACATGGCTGAACCTACATCTACTACAAGACTACCTTCGTAATAAGCCATTTAGTGTGCCATGCAGTAGTGTTGTTCTCTATGCAAACGCACAGAAATCATAACTTAAATTTGGAAATAATAATAAAAAGTGTTTTGTTTTTGACTTTTTGATCGGTATTCAAAAACCAAAGTCAGGCTGATTACTTTTTTTAATTTTGTTTAAATGTTTAATTTATTATTAGAACAATAATGTATTTTTAATGTTATTGAAATTTGGAAATAAGATTGTTGTTGTTGGAATCGATGCTTCTTGTGATTTCTTCGAAACATAATCAATCCGAATCTTTTTTGTCCCTCTTGTATTACATATTTAAAAGCAAAGTCAGCTGTTAAAATACAAAATCTATTGGTTGATTATTTTTTCAATGATTTTTTTGGGTTTGTTATTTAATTTTGTTTAGAATAACGTAAATTTTGAAATAAAAAGAAAAATCTTTGGTTTTGTATTTTGACTTTTCATCAGCGTAAAAAAAACAAAGTCAGGCTGATTACTTTTTTAATTAAGTGTTTTTGTTTGTATTTTAGTTTTGTTTAAACATTTAATTTATTATTAGAACAAAAACGTAAATTTGGAAATAAAAAATGTTTTTTTTTTGCTTTTTTGACTTTTGATCAAACGTTTAATTTAGAACAATAAGAATAATGTAAATTAGGGAGGGGGGAGGCACCGGAAACTTTATATTAATATGTTTTTGCACAGACACAGCATCAACAAATGATGTACAGTAGCTAATTAACTAGTATCCATCAATAATTATATATATATAATTAAAATCAGAAAAGCTTTTTTCAGCATTTTTTTTTTTTTTTTTTTGCCATTTCTTAATGTGATGATTATTTTAAAGCTTCAATTACCAGGAACGATTATAACAATACAATAAGTAAAAAAAAAAATTGTATAAACATATATGCTGTGTAATTTTTCATTTCCCAGTTATATTAATTAATGTTTTAGAAGTGTTGCTACGGATTTTCTATTTATTATGGTCTACATTTCAGAGAATGTCTCACAAATTATTTATGTCTTCTAACATGCAATCTTTCAAATTAACCACTCATATGACTTCAGATGTTTTTCCAACTATGATGCCAGATATCCCATTTCTTTTTTAATATGTCTCTAACTCATACAGCTTCACTGACTGTAAATTTTGCAAAGTTAGCATTATATGTTTTTTTCCCTAGAAATTTTTTTACAAGAAAAGCTTAGATTAATGAATATGAGATTTTCTACTATACAAAAAATCTGCAGGTATTATACAGTTTGTTGCAGTAGAGATAAAATGCTAGCAGAACATGATTTCTATGAGTGCTTTTTTTATATTTGTAACTTATTTTCCTCAAGATATATTTCAATCTTTGAACTGTCTTCTATCTGCGAGAGGCTGGTGGTAGGCTGAGAGCATGATGAATGCTGTTATCTACTAAGTAGTTTTCAAAATATGCAGAAGTGAATGCTGTTCCATTATATGATACCAGGATCTCAAGATATCCATGAGTGGAAAACATCTACAGGGTTTTTATAGTTCATTTAGTACTTATAGTTTACACAAGCTTTTACTCTGCCCATCTGCTGTAATTTATTGTTATTAATATTAGATGCTCATTCCATGATTCTGCATGCTTTATATGGATATGTTTCCGTGGTTTCTCATCCTCTATCCATGTTTTGTAATTTTTTCTTATTAAATCAGCTATGGATTGGCAATCATGGCAAGTTTTTACAGCCTATTCAATTTTTCCAATTTATTTTAGGCTGCCACATGTATGAACATGAGAGCACCTCCATCTTTACTATTCCAGAATATCCTTTATGTAATAACTTAACACTTGTTTTCATTCTTTTGCTAGTATGAGCACTCAATCAATCATCAGAGTACAGCCATTACAGATTGACAAAATGATGAGCATTGTGAATAGCTGTACCAATGAAACTTGGTTGCTCTTTTGGCCTTCCTCCTCAGATCTGATTCTTCAGTTTATTGTCTCCATGGTCTTTATTTGTTCATTCAGCAACTTTAGAAATATTTAAATATTTATTGCATCCAACATGTTTACTTTTGTAAACTTTAACTGAGCTCTCTCACACTTCTAATTCTAATTGTGTTAATACATTCTCATATACAATCTCTTTTTTTTTTTGTAAAGTAATTTAGTCATAGGCTGTTAATATATTAAATTACCTTAAAAGTCTCTTTTTGGATTGCATCTTTAGGGTCTTTTTGAAAATTTTTAGGCAAAAAACAAGATGCACATATGCTGTAAAACTATGTCCATTTGTGTATTGAAGGAATTTCTTTATTGCAAATATAGCCAGATGTTCCCTATCTAACTGGTGTGAATTTTTTCAGCTAATGAATGTTTTGGAGGTAAAAGCAATAGAACAATTATGTTCACCATACTTAAGGGAGGAGGATAGCTCCAAGTCTAAAATTCCAAACATCTGTATTAATCACATCCAGATCACTATAATAATGCACTAAGAGTTGCTCTGATATTAATAAATACTTAACTTTCTTGGGTGCTATTTTGTGCTCATTAATCCATTTCCAGTGTTTTCTCTCATGCAAGAACTGATACAATGGTGTTAATACATGTGATTAAACCTGGAAAATCTTTCATAGAAATTCAACTGTTTAAAAAACTTGTAAATTTTTGACATACCTTGGAATGGAAGCTTATTCTATGGCTCATTATTTCAGGATTATATTTTCAATCCTTATTTTGCTCATCTGAAAAATTTTATTCCCACAGTTGCCCAAATGCACTTCGAAGTGCTTAATCTAGCTCCCACTATATAGTATCAAAGCACTTTCATCACTCATTTTTCTAGCTCTTTGTTTGTCCAGGCAGTATTTACTATTTTGTCTAAATAGGGAATAACTCTGCCTATGTTTAGAATAATGTCCATTTTCACCTGAAAAATGTTTGGGGTAACTTATCCCATAAGTAATTTATTGTGCTTAAACAGACTGATATGGATACATAAGGGCAACCATTTTGTGTTTTTTTGTAACTAATATCTGGTGGAATGCAGACTTTAAATCTATCTTTGTAAAGAATGAGACTTTCTCTAAAGATGCTAACACTTTGTGAACACTTAGTACAGGATAAGCACCTTTATTTCTATATTTATTTACAGTAACTCAATCGTCTGCACAGATTAATAATCCCAACTGGTTTTATGATCATAACCACAAGAAAAGCCCAGGACAAATCTTTCATAGGTGGTAACTTCTTTTTTAACCATGTTTCCTATTGTCTCTTCAACTTTTGACTTCAGTGCATAAGAAACTTCATATAGTTTACACACTATGGTTTGCACATCTTTAACTAATTCCATGCCTACTGGTCACATTTTTTATTCAGCTATTTCATGTTTAAACAGCCTAGAAAATATTGTAACTTCCATTTGTAATTGGATCTAAATTATTTTAAACAAATTCCTAATGGAATGAATCAGTTTCACTGTGCAGAGGACTATCTCTCTTTACAATAAACAATAATAAATCTTCATTTTTCATTTACTTTTACTGGAATATAAAATTTTTTGCAAATTTGTATTGTATTCATTTGCATCTATGGCGACTACATTTTTCCCATTTATTTTCACTCCTTGGACTTAATGTTAATTTTATTCTATTCCTTCAGTGATAGAATCAATAATCCAACACTACTGTCAACTTTCATATAAATCTTAATTCCACAAGTGATTTCACTCTATGTAATTTGACCATTATTTGAGTCACTTAATGTATATCTACTTTTTATATAGATTCTGCCTACTGGTTTAAAGTTCAGGCTTGGCATGTCATTTTTATTTTTCCTGCCAATGCAAACTAAGTCTCCTTTTATCTCACAAATACAGCACTTTCTGATTTCTATTTGCACACCCTTTTTCTGCACTCCACAATTCCATAGCAATAATATGTTAATTGATTTCTTAAGAATATTTTAGGTGATTTAACTTTTTTTATATTATTATTAATAGTCAATTATACTTCAATTAAGTATAATTGATTATTATTAATAATATTATTGGAAACAACATTATGGACAAATTTATGATCATATATATTTCATTTGACCATTGGTAAGGATCTTAGTATTGTATATGCTTGTGGTATTTTTTAATTCATTTGTTATTTTTTGACATTCAGATGCATTATCAGTTATCCCATGTACTATACATTTTGTGATAGCTATTCTAAATGTTATATCCACTTAGTAGTGTTTTCTGAAGATTGTGGTCTGACATCCCATGTAGTAGTTGATCCAGAAATATTTTCTCAAAATTCACCATAAATTTACAATGTGCCATATTGTAATCTTGATAACTGTCTCAAAGTGTTTTTTTCATTTGAGAATGCAAATGAGCTATCCTTTTATTTACTGAGATTTTTTTACCAGTTTACTATATGGTAACAACTTTTGGGATCACATAATTGCATGGCAATCTGTAGAACATTATTACTGGCAAAAATATCAATCTATATATTCCACACGGGGAATTATCAATGACAAGTTCTCACACATTATGAATGGGAATTGTCATTTTTCTTTATTACTATTTCCTCACAAACTTATATCCTTTTATTCTTTAATTTAATGCACTATGCAAGTTTTTAAAACTGTCATCTGCTATGTTCACTGGGAGACATAATCCCAACTGTGTCAGTGAAAATAAATAAATACTAAACGTTAATAAATATCAACCAAGTTTATTTTTCTTTGGTGAGGCATTATTAAACAATATAACAAATACAATAAAATTATTTTACTAATAATATTTAAGCCTATTAACTTTTGGGCATTTCAATAGAGTATATTTAATGTGTGAAAATATCTTATTTTTCCACACTGCCAAATAATTATACAGTTCAGTAATTTTCTAATGGGTTGCTTATTTTTAATTAAAGTCTATGTGAATTTCTTTTCATCTGAAGTTTAACAGTAAGCAATTTACTAAAACTACATTTGTTCAGCTTTTTAAACAGCAATTTCTGCCCTTTGACTATAAGTGACTGCTACACACAATTTATTTTTAAAGTTTTTTTTAAGTTAATCTTTCTGGGGGAAAAAATATCAGTACTGTCGGTTCATTTTACATAGTTTAATTACAACTTTATTTTCACACAAGTTTAAATACTTTCACCATCAGTGCACCTATTATATACTATAACTTGATGTACATATTCAAAAATAGATACAATGTATAATTCTGTTTCCTGGATTATTTATTTCAATTTAAAGATATAATTCATATATTACTAGCTTTATTTACTTAATTCAAAAATGATATGTAAATAAACAATTATTAACTTCATTTTAAATTTAAAAAAGGTGAAGTGATGCTAAATTGTCTTAACTGCTAAGACAATTTTTATTTTATTTTGTTACATTGCCAAATAGTGAAGAAATTGTAACAGTAACCACAGTATATTTTGAGCTATCAATATATTAAAAGTATAATTATACTTAATACTCTAGTCTTAAAGAAATGATTTAAATTAGTATTTTTGGAAAATATTTATTGATTTATTTGAATAGAGACAGGAAAATATTTATTTAAAAGTTGTAATAGTTGACTTTGAATATTGTCCAATGAGATTTAAATAAGTAGTTTTGTGACATCACTTTATCCCAGGGTTTTTAAGAAAAAGATAGGAGCAGACGATCAAGGTACAGATTCATGAAAAAAAAATAAAGCAGTGAGCTGTTCAGTTTCATTTCTCGGTAAAAAATTATAAAAGTTTTAAAAATATTTAAAGTTTTAAATGGCAAAAATAATATTTTAAAAGCTGTTTAAGAATATAAAATACATTATATTAATTGTTAACATCATGGAGTGAGTTTAAACCAATTTCTTTATTATGACCTAATTGCAGTCCTGATTGTCTGCTTATAACTAAAATGATATTTAAAAGAAGTCTAAAAGAAAAGCTAAAGTTATTCTTATTTGGGATAATCATGAGAAAGAAGAGACAACTACATTTTTTTTAAAGAAAGATATATCTTCATTCACATAAGAAAACATTCATTTATGTATGTCAAATTAAATAATTTTATTAGTCATATATCAAAAATGAGAAACAAATCTAAAGTCCCTAGAAATAATATTTTAAAACTTGTAAAAGTATTTTATCAGTTTTTAAAAATAATGACTTAATTGAGATTGATAAGTTTAATGAAAATTAATATTCTATTTGAATTGAATAATTGATGTGTGATAAATTGCTTGAAAAATTTTGAAGAAAAAAATGTCTAGCATATATTTAATAATGAATAAAAAAGAGGACAGATAAAAGATAAATTAATATTTCTCATGTTTTAATATAAAGTGATAACTTATTTTATTATTATAAGAAAGGAACAGTAAAAAGGGGAAGGATAATTGAAAATGTCTGTTTAACTTTTTAATAGTGGAGGACCATAACGAAGATGATACACTATAGTACAGGAAGTCAAATGAATTTTTACATATGTATTTAAATATGAGATTAATAAGTAAGAGGAAAGTGAAGGAATAAGTTGAAGTAAACTTATTGATGAATTAATTAAACATATTTTAAAGTTTTGTCACATGGGAAAAATAATGTGAAGATGTATTGAGATTTGTTAAACTTTTTTGTTAGTATATTTTTCAAGAGTATAATTATGTACATGTAACTTTAAACTACTCAAGAAGGAAGGCTGCATCCAATTCAGAACTTTTGTCCAGTTAGTGTTGTGCTTATTTGTCAAATGTTATGTTTAAATATACATGTTTCTAGCAGAAGGAAGATTTGAAAAGCATCCAAAATCATGAGGAATGGTGAACATCTATTGGGTTACCATGGTAGTATTAAACTAGGAATTGAAATGGGTTTTAAAAAAAAAAAAATGAGTATGCTTATAGATATGACGAGATTATACATGAGTTATAACATAAAAATGTGTGTTCGGTCTGGTATTTTAACTTAATATTTAAGCCAGTATATATTTTTAAAAATTGAATGTGCTAAAATGTATTGTAAGGTATTTTGAATATATTATCATAAAGTATATTTGAGAAAGGGGAATGAACAAGTGGTGATAAATAAAAATTTATAGAATTCTATGAAAATAACAATAAACATATTATAAAATGTAATGTTATTTATGAGAGTAAAAGAGTGAATATTAATGTAAAAAGAATAATCATCATCTCATTTGTTATATAAAAAAACACAAGTATCTTATTGATTACGATAAAGGTAGACTGTTTTGTAATATGATTTCAAATGTGGGTAGAAAAATATTTAATGGGAAGATTGGATTATATTATTGGCCCAGAAGTAGTATAATAATAAATCCTGAAGACACTAGGAAAAGGTGAATTGAAATTCCAGGATGGGATATAAAAATATCATCCTGAAGAACTGATTGAATAGTTGAATGGGATTTATCTTTGTGATACCCATATAGTTTATTAGAAAGAGATGGGATGATTTTCTGCAAAGACATGAGTGTAATATATACTGTAAGTGCTTCCTGTATAAGCCAGGGTAAAATTGGGGTAAGATCATTAGGAAAATGATTACCCGCCAAAATATAACACCTCATAAATAAAAGAAATCTCCATCTTTCTATTGTGATATAATATTTTTGATAAAATCAGTTTCTTATCTATGAAGTTTTCAGGTAAATAAGAATATAGTAGCCATCAAAAGTTGACCATAGTTTTTCTTCCTAAGTTTTGAAAGATTAGCGTAAAAGTAGTAAGACCATATATAAAACAAATACTTTATATTTGCATAAAATGAATAAATTATCTGAATAATGATATCTGAGATCAAAGACAAACAGAAAATATAAGAGAGATAGAGAATGAATGTATAAAATGAATTACATTATATTAAAAAAAAAAAGAATCCTTAATTTCACTTTATTTTGAATACATTATAAATTTCTTTTATTTATTTTTAACATTACCACAGCAGCCATAAATTTTATTGAGAAGATTATAGTACAATATTTTATACAAATTTTGAATGTGAAGTATAATTTAAATAGTATAATTTTATTAAAATATCTGGAGTTACAAAATATAAGGTAAATAGGGAAAGATGACTAAGAAGATAATCACAAGGTAACTCATAAATTGTAATAGTTAAACAGACTTTATCATGTGTTTGAAGTATTAGTATTCAGTCATTTATAGTTAAAATCTGCAAAGCGCATGTGCAACAGCTTAATGCTGTTTAACTATTACAGATTATAAACATCGCGCTATATAAAATAATTGATTTATAACTCATAAATTGTAAAACTAATAATAGTATGAAACCATACATGATGGTAAGAAGAGCAAACATATTTTAAAGAACTAATTAATGAATATGCGGTGAAGGTTAAAATATATGGAATAATTATTATGATCACTATCTCATACTATGATCACTATCTCATACTAGCACAATAATTGTTATTAAACAATTCAAAACAAAACAACACTCTCCATATAGTAGTGCCATCTTGTGCTAACAAGAGCAATCAATGGATGCCAGAAGGCTTGTGCATAAAATCCCTATCTAGTGCCTACTCATCCAACATCCCCAAATAGGTTCTGCTTAATGGCTCATCAACCTAGATCTTAGGATCTAATGCAACCCTCCAGCACCCACCTTTTAACTCCTATAAAACTATGAGAATGAAATTGAAAACACTATTAATATTTTCAATCCAAGCTCAATAGCTTATATAGTCATATGGGTCTGAACTCAATTTAGTGGTTTAACACCAATCCTGCCTAATAGGATAGTGGTGGCTATGGTTGTTAAAGAGCCAAAGACACCAAAATGTATGGGTACTGAATTGAGTTCAGACCCATATGACTATATAAGCTATTGAGCTTGGATTGAAAATATTAATAGTGTTTTCAATTTCATTCTCATAGTTTTGTAGTTAAATAGAGTTAAAAGGTGGGTGCTGGAGGGTTGCATTAGATCCTAAGATCTAGGTGCAGTGCTCTCAGATCCAAGGCTCCTCACTGATGAAGGCCACAAGCCAGAAACTAGTCTGGGGATGTTGGATGAGTAGGCACTAGATAGGGATTTTATGCACAAGCCTTCTGGCATCCATTGATTGCTCTTGTTAGCACAAGATGGCACTACTATATGGAGAGTGTTGTTTTGTTTTGAATTGTTTAATAATTATTATGTCTGTCTGTAATGAATGTAAATTTTAGTGTGACTTTAATTAGGTAAATGATTATTTTTGTTAGTGAATTATTCAACATAAGGTTTTGTTGGTCATTATTATTGTTGTAAATAAATGAAAATTTTAATTTAAATTTTGTATTAGTAGTTTCATTGCATTTGAGAGTCATTTCCATCACAAGGTCATATCAATAAAGTGCATTATCCACATAGAATTATACATAGCATGTATAGATTACATGCTTTATCTTAAGAGTTATATTTAAGAATTTATAACTGACACATTAATTATCAATTGCTTTTAAATTATAATTGTATTGCAGAGAGTTTGTAGTACTTTATATTTTTATTAGATATAAAAGAATCTTGAAGATTTATTTAAAAAATACTATTAAGTATTACAAAATGGAGAGCATATAATAGAAATTAATAGTATATTTTAGTAGTCACATTCTGATTTTGTAATCTAAGTTTGAAATGTATTTTATATCTTAAATTTAGAAGTATTATATTATTTCAGAGTACAAGTTTACTGACCAAATATATTTTAAGGTAGTAATTCTGAAGGATTGAATTACAATGAGTGAATGCTAAGTAATTAAAAAATGTATTTAATCGAGCTAGACTTTGTACATAATAATTGTATAATAAAGCCTTTGATTATAATAAAAATGAGAATTGTATAGTGATTGTTGTTTGTACAAGTATGAGGATAAATCTTAGGAAAGTAAATTAAATTATTTAAGTGAAGGTAATAGTGATCGTTAATTTGCATGTCTTATTATTATAGTTTGATTAATTTTCAAATGGGTTAGTCAAGGTTTGTACCAGTAAGTGTCATTTTATTAAAATCGTTGGATCCCAGTAAAATCTCTCTGGTGATTCAATTATTTAATTATCAATTTAATTGTTGTATTTTAGAAGAGAATTATGATCCCTGAGATAGCCATAAGATAGCATTAATTCTTTTAATATAATGTAATTTTTGCTTTAATATTATTATTTTGAGTTACTTAAATTATAGAAGAGTAGTTAAATCATTATTTAACTGAAATATTATGTTAGTCATTGTTTGTTGTGGCGATTTTCCTAATGATTATAATATGATGGTAGTAGAATTTTCACAATAGAAATACCATTGTGGCCTGTATTTTATATACTTCTCAATGTTAAAATCTATGTTGCAACGTACTGATCAAAACCGTCTGCTCACTCAACAAGATTCAAAAACTAAGCAAAAGTACCTCGAATCTGATCATGCTCGCGATACACAGGTCTGGAGCAATCCTGAATTCTAACCTATTTGCCTATTCTTCGAATCTCTGACCTTATGAACAACAATCCTGATGATACAGCACAATTATTTTAATTCCAGGCCCAGAAACATCAGTAAAGCATAAGATCAGACTGATGATGATGATCGAGATAAGAGTAGCCCATGAATTAGTTATTACAATTATATGCTAAGCTATTAGCTAAAGAAAATAATTCTAAATATTAACTAGAAGAAAAGAATAATTCAAAAACCAGGATTTACATGAAATATATATTTAATAAAATATTAAGAACACGCATATATATGTATTACAAAATGTTTCACACTTGGGATGACATTGTTTATTTACAAAACTTGAGATTTGTTTTTTTTAAATCCTCTTTATTAATTATTTAATGAGTATAATTTTATAGAGTGTATTATTAATGAGATATAATTTTATATAGCGCTATGTTTTTTTATGTAATAGTATTATTAGCGAATAAGCCAATGCACATGTGCTTTAAAGATTATTGTGCGGAGTTAATATGCCGATTTAATAAAATTTTACTAACAGAATGTTGTGGATGCACAAAACAACATACAAGATCGGAACAGATTCGGATTACAGATAGATACCTGATAATTTAGCATTAATCATTTTGACAAATAAATATACGGTCTCAATGATTTATTTACAATCTTAAAAATCATTATATATGTTTGATAGGCATTGTTTGGACATAGCATCTTTAGAATAAGTATATAAGAAACAAACAATGTGTTACATTGACAGGGAGAGGTAAGATATATAATCATTAATGTTTCACAGAAAATACGTATTGATTTATGCCTAGGGGAATTGATTAGTATTTTTTTAAAAAGCAGTTTTAAAATCAACATACTGACTAAATAGCATGTTGACGCATTTCATGAATGAATCATTATTTCCAACACCTAACGAAAGGTCAAACAGGCATAAATCCATTAAATAAAACAATAAAGATACTAGCATGTCATTCAAGAAATACGGATATTATGGTAGTTTGAATACTTCATCATTTTAACACATTTGAGAATGAATGAGGGTTGATACATCCGTCATTTTGCAGAATGGTATCAAATGGAGAGATTGGGTTTGAATGCCCAGAGCCAGCTGTAAACCTCATGTTCCACAGGGAGTAGCATAAACCCCTGATTACAAACGATTTTGAGAAAGTACGACGGAAGCTTTGGACTTTTGAAGTCCCCAATGACAAAGTAATAAAGAAAATATGTGTAAATACCATAAGAGAAAGGAAAGATAAGCCAGCAGTGTTATACCTGTGCGATAAACTTAATATATTATATTCTCGAGCCTGTAAATAGTTTGACTCTTGTGCAATGATATATTTAAATAAAGAATCATTCAGCAAATTATAATGGAGAATAATTCTTTTAACTATGATATTAAACTAACAAAATTTATATTAACTGAAAGGAGACCCTTTGATACCTCTTGGAGGCCTTAAAGGAACCGAGCAGGGCAAATTCCTAATGTCCACTCCATATGTTCTTGTCGTTGCAGCTGTTATTACTATATGTTTATTCATATAGTATACGAACATGGATGGGCTGCTCACCAACACGCATTAGCCAGTATGGTGAGTTCATTGGCTTTTTACCTCTGAGTTTAAGATCAAGAAACACCATGGTCTTTCTTCTCAGTGCCTGATAAGGCAGAATGAATGTTTGTGTAAATGATAAAGATTTTTCCCAATTATACAATTATGACAGACAAAAATAAAGCATAGCCCTTAATCCCAGGAGGCTGTAAAGTCACCAACCAAGGCAGCGGTTGGTGGCCGAAGGCAGAGGGTGCTAAGAATATCCTGGAGGCGGACCCAGGCTGCCATTTGATGACGACTTTTTATTTAGGTACTTACAACTGCAGATCACTTTCAAGTGAAGGAAGATTGCAAGAATTAGAAGAAGAACTCTCTTATATTAAATGGGATATTATTGGACTTTGTGAAGTTAGAAGAAAAGGTGAAGAGACAATTGATTTAAAAAGTGGACATATGCTCTATTATAAAGGCACAAATATTGGAAATACAAGTGGAGTAGGATTCATTATAAATAAAAAGTGGAAGAACAATATTGTGGAGATTGATGGTGTATCAGACAGAGTGGCAAGATTAGTTATACAACTTAATAGCAGATATCAAATGCAGATAATTCAGGTTTATGCCCAACAAGTTCTCACAGTGATGAAGTAGTAGAAGATTTTTATATGGATGTACAAAAGGCTTTTGATCAGAGTAAACAACATTTTAAAATTGTTATGGGAGATTTTAATGCTAGAATTGGTAAACAAATGAAAGATGAAAGTGTTGTAGGTAATTTTGGTTATGGTAATAGAAATGAGAGAGGACATAGACTTGTGAGTTTGCAGAGAAGGAAAAACTTTATATTATGAATTCTTTTTTGAGAAAAATGTTAGAAGGAAATGGACATGGAAGCATCCAAATGAAGGTACAGCAGAATTGGATTATATTTTGACTAACAGGAAATACATATTTCAAGATTGTAATGTTCTTAATAAATTTAACACAGGAAGTGATCATCGATTAGTAAGGGGTAAGATACATGTTAATGTAAAACTAGAGAGACAAAAATTATTAAGAAAAACTATATTTACAGTTGATATTCCTAATCTTCAGAAACATTCTAATGAATTTAAATTAGAACTTACAAATCGGTTTCAAGTATTAGTAGATTTTGAACATGATTCAGATTTGAATGAAATTAATATGAAAATAACTGATACACTTTTAAAAACTGCAACAAAGATAGCTGGTAGAAAAAAGCAGCAATTGACTAATAAAATTTCTACTGGGACTAGAGAACTTATGAAGAAAAGAAGGAATATGAAGATATGCAAGAATGATGCATTAAAAAGAATTGAATATCTCGAATTTTGTAAAATGGTGCGGAAAAGAGTTGAAAATGATATAAGAAAGTATAACTGTGAACTAGCAAGAAAAGCTGTAGAAGAAAATAAAAGTCTTAAGAATGTAAAACAACATTTTGGTATTGGTAGGAAATTTATATCTGCAATAAGGAAAAAGATGGAATTATTACTAAAAAGAGGGATGACATTATGAAATTGGTAGAAGATTTTTATCAAGAATTATATAGTAATAAAGAACAAGTACCTCCTATATCTATTACATCTTCTGAATTGCCCAGAATTTTAAATGAAGAAGTGAGAAATGCAATTAAATGTATGAAAAAAGGAAAGGCTCCAGGTAATGATGGAATTATAATTGATATATTAAAAGAAGCAGGTGAAGAAACAGAAAAAATATTAGCAAAGTTATATACCAAATGTCTAAATGATAAAGATGTACCGGATGATTGGAAGAATGCAGTAATAATATTAATATTTAAAAAAGGTGATAAAGAAGATATTAGAAATTACAGACCTATCAGCCTTTTATCAGTTTTATATAAAATTTTTACCAAGATAATTACAACTCGTCTACAGAGAACCTTGGATTTTCACCAACCAAGAGAACAAGCTGGATTTAAAAGTGGTTTTAGTACAGTATATCATATTCAAGTATTGAGAGAAGTTATAGAAAGGACAAATGAATATGAGTTGTCATTATGTTTTGGATTTGTAGATTATGAAAAGGCATTTGATTCTATAAACATTTCTTCAGTGATTAAAGCATTGGATCATCAAGGTATAGATCCAGGATATTCTCATATTTTAAAGAATATTTATAAAAATGCAACAGCAACAATTAGATTACATAATGATACTGGGAAAGTCAACATTGAGAAAGGTGTAAGACAAGGTGATTCCATATCTCCAAAACTTTTTACAGCAGTGCTGCAAGAAGTATTTTGTGGATTAAAATGGGAAACTAAAGGAGTGAAAGTAAATGGAGATTATTTAAGTCATTTAGATTTCGCAGATGATGTAGTTGTTTTTGCAAATAATGCTTCCGAGCTGCAGGAAATGTTGCAGGAGTTATCAGATGAAAGTAGGACTAAAAATAAATGTTAAAAAGACTAAAGTAATGTTTAATCGATTTGCTCAAAATATGAAAATAAAGATTGATTATGATGAATTAGAAGAAGTTAAGAGTTACAAATACCTTGGTCAGATTATTAATACAGATGGAAACATAATAGAGGAAATTAATCATAGAATTAAACTTGGTTGGAGTGCTTTTGGTAGAAATCACTTGATATTAAAAGGAAATATGCCTATGTGTTTGAAAAGAAAGGTTTTTAACAAATGTGTTTTACCAGTTCTTACTTATGGATCTGAGACTTGGACACTTAATAGAAGATCAATACAGAGACTTCAGACCACTCAAAGAAGTATGGAGAGATGTATGTTGGGAGTAACAAGAAGAGATCGAAAACGCAATGTATGGGTAAGAGAACAAACAGGTGTTACTGACCTCATTGAAAAAATTAAAAGTTTGAAGTGGAGTTGGGCTGGACATATTGCTAGAAGAGATGATAATAGATGGACAATTGAAATTTTAAACTGGATTCCAAGAGATTGTAAAAGACCCAGAAGGAGACCACATGTAAGATGGATGGATGAAATAAGAAAATGTGTAGGGGTGATGTGGAGAAGAGAAGCTAAAGATCGGAGAAGATGGATTAAACTTGGAGAGACCTTCATCCTGCAGTGGATTGATAATAGTTGATAATGATGATGATACTTATTAACTGATAGAATTAGATTTAGCCCTCCAGGCAATAGCAAGAAGGGATGGACTAATTATATTATCTTTTAAAAATGAAAATTTAAAGACAAATTCAAAAAATAAAGTAAAATATGCATCCACAATAAAATATTTTAGGTAAAAAAAAAAACGTGAATAAAAGATATAAATATAAAAACCAACCTAGCGAGCGATTCCTGTTAAAAAGGAATAAAACTTTACTAATAAATTTAAATGAAACCCTAGCTTCTTTCCCTATTAAACAAAGAAAATAAACCTATATTGTGTGAGGTGTGATGATATTGGCATATTAATTAAAGAGCATAAATTGTTTACATATATAACATGAATAAGTTAGAAATATCTAATAGAGCTGCACAAAGTTAGTTAGTTAGTTATATATATATATGAGTTCAAACGTGAAAGGTAAGTTAAAATTTACACTAAAATGGTAGGGATTACAGAGAGAGTTCAAAAGCAAAATTAGGAATTATATACTACTACATTAACGAAGTAATAGTTTTCTTACATATCATATAAATTTAAAGCACCTCTTCATTAATGGAGGTTACCTCAGGAAAGCATAGCATAGCAGGCAGATGCATCATAAGCAATCAGCAGTCAGAACAGTGATCAGGCAGTAATCTTTTATGGCCGGTCAGATGGATGGAACATGGCAGCAGCAGGAAAATTAAATACAATCTTAATATATGTTTGATTCTGAGCACTTTTGTCAAAGGCAACCACTATCTTTAAAGAAGCCAAAAACAGAAATCCAATATCATACTTATAAATGGGAATGTTGATAAGTGCATTCTACTGAATGTTATTTATGAAAAATGCTTCATTATTTATACTTTCTTATCTTTATATCAGTGCAGAGCTATTTTTGCTTTTATAGATTAACAATCGTGAACAAATTAATATATCTATTCTAAAAATACTGTTGATAGTATACTGTTTATTTGACTTTTATTTATTGACATCATTTTTAAACATTTTTGATTTACTGTAAGATGAAAACCTCTCAAAACTTAATCTCATTTCACTGATTCATAGCCTTTTCCATAGCATACCAGAAATCATTTTTATTTCAACTGTCCATCTATTATTACCTACATTTTCTAACAATGTATTCAGTTCAACTCCATTTCAGCTTCTTTATTCTTTGAGTAGGTCTAGTAATCGTTTTGTTCTGTCATTCACATTTTGTTTTCAAACTATTTTTGTTATTCCTAATATTCATCTTCACATTATGATGAATAGTTTCATTTTTTTCTATTGCTTTTGTATTAAGTATGTCAGTTTGAAATTCATAAAAAAGAAATATAAAAGAAGTCGTATATTACAAATCTTTTTTTCAAATGCATAATTATGCAAATTGAATTTCTACATTAATTATCTGATCAAGGTAGTTAGAACTAGTTAATATTTATGTTTATCAATTATTATGTCGTCTGACAAAATTTATTCAACGTTACTTCAGTTTTTTACTCCATTTTTCTACTTTCATCGGTAGTGATACATATGGCAATCCATCCTGCTTGATGACGTTGTTCCTCCAACAAAACACATCAATATAACGTTACCGGGCCATTACATTTTCTTTAATATTTTAACAAATAAACAACACACAGGCTACTCTTTAAAATTACGTTATTTTATTATTTTTGAAACCAATTTTATACATTTTTAATTAATAAGTAATTCTTTTTGTTTTATAATAAATGTTCCTTTATTTTAGTTTTTTTAAAAATAACCAATATTTTTCTCTTTTGTAAGAAATATTCCTTTAGGTTAAGTTTTTTTTTTTTTTTTTTTTGGGGGGGGGAATAATTTAATATATTTGCAAAATGTTTATTTGTTAACTTTTCTTGCACTAATGTTGATTTGATTACTTCGAACATATTTTTATTTTTGGTTGATAAACAACGTCTCAATAACCAATTTATTTTTGCTTGGTAATAAATGTTCCTTTATTTTATGTTGTTTTTTTTTTTGGGGGGGGGGGGGGGAACGTAATTCAATATATTAGGCAATAAAGGCAGCTTGAACGAATACTTTTTTCCACAAGTAGCCATTTTTACACCAATAGAAGCTCTTGCAAGGTATGAGACTTTAGATTCAGGTATGCCGAATTGCCACATTTCCTAATTTTAACACATTTACAGGGTGGTGGGGTGACATTGGGTACAGTGTGACAATTTGGAGGATCTTATAGTAATTCATTTAGGTTTGAAAATAATTACTTCTGACAGCATATTGGTTCACTTTCAGACATTAAAAGTATTCGTCCCCTATCATGATAAGTTAGTGATATGTTAATTGTCAGCTATTCATATAGAGAGTAAACAACATGTATTAGAGCTGACTGATATGGTAGGCTATGTGTGAATTGTGAGAGCAATTGATTGCAAACACACTGCAGGCTGCCGTTAGCCAAAAGACTCGATAGCTATCACTCAATTACTGATAGTAGTTGAGAAGTTTTGCTTGATAAACAGTATTTTTGACTATTTTTGCAACTAACAATGCCATCAAGCTGGATGGATTGTCACATGTATGATACTTGTAACATTTTCTAAATCTGAAGTGTTATTTCAAATATCAGTCGCATCATATTGAAAATCTAAGTAATACCAAACTCACCTTTTTCTTTATTTTTGCTATAATGTCTTATATATTATATTTGCTATAATATTTTATATTAATTGGATTTGTATAACGTAAGTAATCTCTACATTTTTACTTTTTTAACTTGCTATTTTATTCCATAAAATATTTCTGTAACAAAAAAAATTTTTTGAGATATGAAATCATCTTGCATATCTTCTTCAATATTCATTTTTCTAATATCTGCAAATAATCGAATCACTGTCATTGCATTTTGATAAATATTCTTTAGAACTTGTCAATTTTTTTCTAATATCTGGTGGCTATTTAAAAATCGAAGTTTACTTTAGATTTATTGTAATTACCTTGGTAAAGATTTAGTATAGAACTGATAATAAATAGGTGATAGGCTTCTGTATTATCTCTTCTAATTGGTAATTATTGCATTTTTCCAGTCATCTGGTATATTTTTTATTACATAATTAATAATGAACTTCATCAAAAAAATTATTTCTTTTCTTTTTTAAAAAATATCAAAAATAACTACTCTCAGCTCTGAGTCCATTCTTTAGTTTTGGTATTAATAAGCTGATCACTTTTATTATTTATAAAAATGAAGATTGAATAGTTTATTTAATGAATTTCTTTTACTAAGTAAACTGCACTTAATAATTGTACATATATATATATATCATCATCAACCATTATCAATCCACTGCAGGATGAAGGTCTCTCCAAGTTTAATCCATCTTCTCCGATCTTTAGCTTCTCTTCTCCACACACCCCTGCACACTTTCTTATTTCATCCATCCATCTCACATGTGGTCTCTTTCTGGGTCTTTTACAATCTCTTGGAATCCAGTTTAAAATTTCAATTGTCCATCTATTATCATCTCTTCTAGCAATATGTCTAGCCCAACTCCATTTCAATCTTTTAATTTTTTCAATAAGGTCAGTAATACCTGTTTGTTGTCTTACCCATACATTACGTTTTCGATCTCTTCTTGTTACTCCCAACATACATCTCTCCATACTCCTTTGAGTGGTCTGAAGTCTCTGTATTGCTCTTCTATTAAGTGTCCAATTCTCAGATCCATAAGTAAGAACTGGTAAAACACATTTGTTAAAAACCATCCTTTTCAAACACATAGGCATATTTCCTTTTAGTATCAAGTTATTTCTACCAAAAGCATTCCAACCAAGTTTAATTCTATGATTACTTTTCTCCGTTATGTTTCCATCTGTATTAATAATCTGACCAAGGTATTTGTAACTGTTAACTACTTCTAATTCTTCATAATCAATCTTTATTTTCATATTTTGAGCAAATCGATTAAACATTACTTTAGTCTTAGTCCTACTTTTCTACTTTCATCTGCTAACTCCTGCAACATTTCCTGCAGCTCTGAAGCATTATTTGCAAAAACAACTACATCATCTGTGAAATCTAAATGACTTAAATACTCTCCATTTACTTTCACTCCTTTAGTTTACCATTTTAATCCACAAAATACTTCTTGCAGCACTGCTGTAAAGACTTTTGGAGATATGGAATCACCTTGTATTACACCTTTCTCAATGTTGATTTTCCACTATCATTATGTAATCTAATTGTTGCTGTTGCATTTTTATAAATATTCTTTAAAATATGACAATATCCTGGATCTATACCTTGATGATCCAATGCTTTAATCACTGAAAAAATATGTATAGAATCGAATGCCTTTTCATAATTACAAATCCAAAACATAATGACAACTCATATTTGTTTGTCCTTTCTATGACTTCTCTCAATACCTGGATATGATCTATTGTACTAAAACCACTTTTAAACCCAGCTTGTTCTCTTGGTTGGTGGAAATCCAAAGTTCTCTGTAGACGAGTTGTCATTATCTTGGTAAAAAATTTATATAAAACTGATAAAAGGCTGATAGGTCTGTAATTTCTAATATCTTCTTTATCACCTTTTTTAAATATTAATATTATTACTGCATTCTTCCAATCTTCCAGTACATCTTTATCATTTAGACATTTGGTATATAACTTTGCTAAAATTGTTTCTATTTCTTCACCTGCTTCTTTTAATATATCAATTATAATTCCATCATTTCCTGGAGCCTTTCCTTTCTTCATACACTTAATTGCATGTCTCACTTCTTCATTTAAAATTCTGGGCAATTCGGAAGATGTAATAGATATAGGAGGTACTTGTTCTTTATTACTATATAATTCTTGATAAAAATCTTCTACCAATTTCATGATGTCATCTCTTTTTTTAGTAATAATTCTCTTTTTTTCTTATTGCAGATATAAATTTCCTACCAATACCAAAATGTTGTTTAACATTTTTGACACTTTTATTTTCTTCTACACCTTTCCTTGCTATTTCACAGTTATACTTTCTTATATCATTTTCAACCCTTTTCCGTACCATTTTACAAAATTCGAGATATTCAATTCTTTTTAATACATAATTTTTGTATATCTTCATATTTCTTCTTTTCTTCATAAATTCTCTAGTCTCAGTAGAAATTTTATTAGTCAATTGCTGCTTGTTTCTACCAGCTATGTTTGTTGCAGTTTTTAAAAGTGTATCAGTTATTTTCATATTAATTTCATTCAAATCTGAATCATGTTCAAAATCTCCTAACACTTGAAATCTATTTGTAAGTTCTAATTTAAATTCATTAGAATGTTTCTGAAGATTAGGAATATCAACTGTAAATATTGTTTTTCTTAATAATTTTTGTCTCTCTAGTTTTACATTAACACGTAACTTACACCTTACTAATCGATGATCACTTCCTGTGTTAAATTTATTAAAAACATTACAATCTTGAAATATGTATTTTCTGTTAGTCAAAATATAATCCAATTCTGCTGTACCTTCATTTGGATGCTTCCATATCCATTTCCTTTTAACATTTTTCTCAAAAAATGAATTCATAATATAAAGTTTTTCTTTTTCTGCAAACTCCACAAGTCTATGTCCTCTCTCATTTCTATTACCATAACTAAAATTACCTACAGCAATTTCATCTTTCATTTGTCTACCAATTCTAGCATTAAAGTCTCCCATAACAATTTTAAAATGTTGTTTACTCTGATCAAAAGCCTTTTGTCCATCCATATAAAAATCTTCTACTACTTCATCACTATGAGAACTTGTTGGGGCATAAACCTGAATTATCTGCATTTGATATCTGCTATTGAGTTGTATAACTAATCTTGCCACTGTCCGATACACCATCAATCTCCAAAATATTGTTCTTCCACTTTTTATTTATAATGAATCCTACTCCACTTGTATTTCCAATATGTGTGCCTTTATAATAGAGTATATGTCCACTTTTTAAATCAATTGTTTCTTCTCCTTTTCTTCTAACTTTGTGCACAAAGTCCAATAATGTCCCATTTAATATAAGACAGTTCTTCTAATTCTTGCAATCTTCCTTCACTTGAAAGTGATCTGCAGTTGTAAGTACCTAAATAAAAAGTCATCATCAAATGGCAGCCTGGGTCCACAATCAGGGGATTCTTAGCACCCTCCACCTTCAGCCACCAACCGCTGCCTTGGTTGGTGACTTTACAGCCTCCTGGGAATAAGGGCCATGCTTTATTTTTGTCTGTCATAATTGTATATATGTATTGGAAAAATATCATTTACACAAACATTCATTCTGCCTTATCAGGAACTGAGAAGAAAGACCATGGTGTTTCTTGATCTTAAACTCAGAGGTAAAAAGCCAACAAACTCACCACGCTGGCTAATGCGTGTTGGTGAGCAGCCCATCCATATTCGTATACTATATGAATAATCACATAGTAATAACAGCTGCAATAACAAGAACGTATGAAGTGGACATTAGGAATTTACCCTGCTCAGTTCCTTTAAGGCCTCCAAGAGGAATCCAAGGGTCTCCTTTCAGTTAATATATATGTAAAGTTTATCATAACAGTTTTTGAGTTTTATTAATGAAAACAAATGAGTAATAACTTCTATATATCAAGAGACGTTTGGAAAAATAAAATTAACAATAAGTTATATTTTTGAATTTAAGTTTTTTATATCTAAATTCTTTAGCTTTATATATTTATGCCTTTATGCTTATTTTATGAAATTTGATGGCTGTGGTTTTAGAAAGATAGTCACAAAATAGAGCAATAATGAAATTTGGATTTTTTACTGTTGCTTTCAAAATTTCTAAATAAATAATTTTTTCTGATATTGGGCATGCAACTATTTATAACTTATGTGGAACTCAAATTGAGAAATGCAGATTTGTCACTATGAATATTCTTACAAAGTTAATTTTTTTTCTTTAAAAAATAAAATTGTATGAATAGATAGATGTCTTACAATAATATTTTTTAATAATCCACCAATATGTTGATTAATATTATATAAATTAATGTTGGATTGATTTTGGGTTTATAGTTTATAAGATTATATATGTGATTAGTATTTGTGTAAATCAAGAATAAGTTGATTAGTGCTTGAATCACTAAAAATATTCAATGCTTCATTTGTTAAAAAGCTTAAATGAATTGCTTATTTTAAGAATGTTTAGTGAAAATTATAATTTATAATCTGCTTTTTTAGTAAACAATCTTTATTTGTCATCTATAATATGTTATGCATGTAAATATGTGATTTTTTTACTTATTTATGTAGGTCTAACATGGAAAAAGAATGATATTTGATAAAAATATATCATTGAGATATGAAACAGATTGATTACAGGATTAATCAAATTAACACTTCTTACCAAAAAAGTATTTTTTAACAAAAAAAGTGTAGTTATAAAATAAGACATTAACTATTTTTACCATAATGTTATGAAATTAAGAACTATTAAAAAAAGTCAACCAGATTTGAATGAATGAAACCTGAAAGTAAGAGTTCATTTCTGTTTATTATTATCTTGGCAGATAAATGCAAGTAATTATAACATGTTTCCAGTATTTCATAAACATAGAAAATGAAAATAACTTTTCTGATTAAAAACATTTGTTCAATAAAATATTTGAAGTGATATAAACCATAAAATGTTTGTTTAGTCATATTACCACTTTGGGATATTACACAAAAAATATTGTTTATGAAAGTATAGTATTGTGAAATCAGACAACATATTTGTGTCTCAACTTTAGAAATTAAAAGAACTGCCCACACATATGAAAGACATAACTCTATAAAAATGAAAAACTTCAGAAATCAAGAAGGAAGCCTTACAGAAAAAGGAATAAAAGAAAAGTGAATTATGTTTATGGCTTTTGTAAATGAATATGGTAACATTTATTATTGAGGAAAAAATTAATTTGTGTGAATTCGAGTTTTTAGAAGAATCTATTAGAAGGAATGAAGGAACACGTACAAGAGAAACACGTGTTTAATGTAGTTTACATGAAGGGAAGATTGGTCTAAAAGCAATTTAAGATGCATAATTGTAGTTTGTGCCATAGAGAAATTTAAGAAAACATGAAAAAAGACACAGGAAAAAAAACCTTTTCAATATAGCTTGTGTGAATTCAAGGCTGCACATTAAGGGAACTTTTAAAAATGTATGATAAAACACTTGGGAGTAAAATGTTTTTAATGTCGGTTGTGTGATATAAATTAGTACAAATAAAAATGTAAAACTGCACAAAATATCCCATTGACAAAAGATTTCAATGTAAACATCTGTGAATATGAGATTAGCAAAGGTAACATAAACTACATGAAAGAACACTTACTAGAGAAAAACGTTTTGCTGTCGGTATGAGTAAAGGACAACAACTAAAGGGAAAAATTAACATGATATCAAAAAACCCATTCATTTGAAAAATAATTGTAATGTGACAATAGGATTGCAGTAACTACAATTTTAAGAAATCCTCAAAAGGACTTAGAGCAGAAAAGCCTTTAAATTTGCGTTTGTGTGAATATAATAATGCAGTAAAGAGCAGGATAAGCAAGCATGAAAGAACACACAGGAGAAAAGCCTTTTCATTGTAGTCTGTGTGACTATAAGACTGCAGTAAAGGGAAGTTTACAAAAATATGAACGAACACATAGGTGAAAAACCGTTCCATTGTAGTCAATGTAGCTATAGGACTGCTGTATAGGGAAGGTTGATAATTCATGGAAGAACACGTAGAGAAGAAAAGCCTTTTCATTGCAATCTGTGCGAATATGAAACTGCAGCAAAGGGAACCTTTAAAAAAGCATGAAAGTACACATACAGGAGAAAATCCGCTTCACTGCAGTCAGTTTGAATATAAGACAACAAAATGCAATTTAAGACTGCATGAAAGCAGACATACAGGAGACAATCTTTTTAAATGTGGACGGTTTACAAAGCATGAAAGAGCACATACAAGGGAAGTGCATTTTAAATGTAATTTCTGTGAATTTAAAACTAAACGCAAGCAAGCTTTAAGTTGGCATGAGAGAACACATACTGGAGAAAAACCATTTGAATGCGGTTTGTGTGAATACAAGGCTTCGCGCAAGTACAGTTTGCTCTTGCATGAAAGAGCACATACAGGAGAAAAACCATTTCAATGTAAACAATGTGAGTACAAGACTGCAGTAATGGCTTCATTGAGAAGACATGAAAGAACACATACAGGAGAAAAACCGTTTCATTGTAGTTCCTGTGAGTATAAGAGTGCCCAAAAGTGCAAAGTAAGGCAACATGAAAGTATACATACAGGGGAAAAGCCATTTAAATGTACTTTATGTGAATTTAAGACTGCGCACAACTTCCACTTGAAACGACATGAAAGAATACATACTGGAGAAAAGCCATTCCAGTGTTTTATGTGTGAATATAGGACTGCAGATAAAGGGAGTTTGAAACTGCATGTAAGAACACATACTGGAGAAAAACCTTTTAAATGTAGTTACTGTGAATACAAGACCTCGGTAAAAGCAAGATTACTACTACATGAAAGAAAACATATAGGAGAAAAATTGTCTGAATGTAGTTTGTGTGAATTTAAGACTTCCGAAAAAGGTAAATTAAAGCTTCATGAAATGATTCATAACGGACAAAAGCCTTTTGTATGCAATTTGTGTAACTTCAAAACTGTAAGGAAATACAATTTAAAATTGCACGAAGCATCGCATACACAAGAAAAACCATTTCGATGCAGTCAGTGTGACTATAAAGCTGCAGCAAAGGGTATAGTAAACCAGCATGAAAAAACACATACAGGTGAAAAACCATTTAAGTGTAGTTTCTGTGAATATAAGACTGCTGAAAAGGGAAGATTGATATTGCATAGAAGAACTCATACTGGACTAAAGCCTTTTCAATGCAATTTCTGTGAATTCAAGACGGCACGTAAGCACAGTTTAACACTGCATGAAAGAAGACATACAGGAGAAAAACTTTTCCAATGTAGTCAATGTGATTACAGGACTGCAGTAAAGGCACGAATACGGGAGCATGAAAGAACACATACAGGAGAAAAGCCATATCAATGTGGTTTCTGTGAATATAAGAGTACTGGGAAGGGGAAATTAACACAACATGAAAGACTACATACAGGAGAAAAACCTTTTAAATGTAGTTTCTGCCAATATAAAACTACTGAAAAGGGGAGATTAGTAATACACGAAAGAAAACATAAGACTGCAGGCAAAAATAGCTTACCAACACTTGAAAGTAAAAATTTTTTAAGAAAACTACAAACAGGACATACTAAAGAAAAACATTTTATGCACTCAGAAAAAAGAGTTTTTCAATGCACTTTATGTGAATTTAAAACATCTTTAAAAAGTCTTTTCACAATACATGAAAGAAAACATACTTCAGGAAAACTCTTTCAGTGTTATTTATGTAATTTCAAAAAATTTGACCAAAATCATTTTCATTTAAAGTCCCAGACATTAGAAGAATCTTTTCAATGCAATTTATGTGGATTTGAAACTTCGAATAAAGATAATTTTAAAATTTATGATAGTATACATGTCAAAAATAAATCTATTAATTTCATTTTGTATAAAAACAAAAGGCTTTTTTCTAATAACTTAAAAAATACAACAGATAAATATTTAACTATGAAGCAAGTATTTCGTTGTCGATTGTGTGATTACAAAACAATTATTAAAAGTGATTGGGAAACTCATGAATATGAACATTTTACTAATCAGGAGGTTGTAAACATTTCTGTTTTTCTATCTTGAAATGTGTAAGTTTTTTATCTTTATTATCTAAGAATGATTCACTGCAACTTCAAAATTATGCTTTTTCCTGTTATAACAACAGAATTTCAATATAGTGACTTTTCACTTGTTAAATTATTGGAATACAGCAGTGTTTTAAAGTGATATGATTGGTACGTCTTTTTAAGTTATTAATGAACATTCTATAGCAATGAAATATATTTTGCATTGGAGAGCAAAATGCCTTTTTCTATTTAAATCAAAGGAAGTTTATTCTTCAAAATGAGGGTTTTAATTTAAATTGGCATAACAAAAGACTGCTGTCCAATAAAATCTCAATGTACTCATTTGAAAGACAGGTTATTGTGAAATTTGTGATTCAATTACAGTTAACCAGATTCAATTTTATAATGTAATGATATAATTATGAATAAAATTGTATTAATAGTCTGATAATTTCTTAGAAATATGATGAATATAAATTTATACACTCACAAACATTATTAAATAATCAGTTGATGCAGATTTACTGCATTTTAGTAGTAACACTATTTGTTGCAGTTTGTGTTAATGAATTCAAAAATTAGATTCCATCTTATAACCTTATTAATTAGATATTTGCTAATGATTCATAGCTTATTTTTTTAAATTAGCAAAGTTCTATTTCAGAATGTTGTAGGGATGAAATGTGTTGTATTTGTGTGTGTGTTTATTTGTCTAATACTCATGCAAAATATACTGTCCTTATATACTTTTTAGACTTTTTTAAAAAATATTTTTGAATGATACTCTTTATTGAAACTAAAAGTGAGTGCATTTTAAATGCTAATTGTAAGAGCATAATTATATATTCTTTAATAGAGAATTTTTTTTTTCAATTCAATGTATACTGTACATATTTTAATAATGTAATGGCTTTATACTCTGAAGAAGGCATGAGCAGTTGGAAATATATGTTAAATGCAAATGTAGTATATCAATTTGCATATATTGAATATGAATTATTAATTAATGAACAATGGAAATTTCTTGTAAAAGTAGCATTACAGTAGGTATTTGAAATCAGTGATGCATATTTGGTTTGCAAAATCCATTACTACTGAAGAGAAATTTATTGAGAAATATCTCTTGAAGATAATTTTTTCTTTACTACCACTATTTTTTTGATGTGAATTTATAAAACACTGCCATATCAATCCACTGTAGGTTGAAAGTCTCTCCAAGTTCAAATCATCTCCAATATCTAAGCTTTTCGTCTCCACATCGCCCCTGCACACTTTCATATTTCATCCATCCATTTCACATGTGGTCTTTCTGGGTCTTTTACAAACTCTTGGAATCCAGTTTAAGATTACAATTGTCCTTCTATTATCATATCTTCTAGCAATATGTCTAGCCCAATTCCACTTCAGTCTTTCAATTTTTTCAATGAGGACAGTAACACCTGTTTGTTCCCTTACCCATATATTGCATTTTTGATCTCTTCTTGTTATTCCTAACCTGCATCTCTCCATACTTTTTTCAGTGGTCTGAAGTCTCTCTATTGCTCTTCTATTAGGTGTCCAGTTTCACACCCATGAGTAAGAACTGATAAAACAAATTTATTAAAAACCTTTCTTTTAAAATGCATAGGCATATTTCCTTTTAATATCAAGTTATTTCTACTAAAAGCTCTCCAAACGAGTTTAATTCTATGATTAATTTCATCCGTTATGTTTCCATCTGTATTTGTAACTGTTAACTTCTTCTAATTCATCATAATCAATCTTTATTTTCATATTTGGAGAAAATCCATTGAACATTACTTTAGTCTTTTTAACATTATTTTTAGTCCTACTTTCATCTGAAAACTCCTGCAATATTTCCTGAAGCTGTAAAGCATTATTTGCAAAAAACGACTACATCATCTGCAAAATCTAAATGACTCAAATAATCTCCATTTACATTCACTCCTTTAGATTCCCATTTTAATCCACAAAATACATCATGCAGCACTGTTGTAAAACGTTTTGGAGATATGAAGTTACCGTGTCTTATACCCTTCTCAATGTTGACTTTCCTAATAATATTATGTAATATAATTGTTGCTCTTGCACTTTTATAAATATTCTTCAAAACATGACAATATCCTCCTTGTTGATTCAATGCTTTAATCACTGAAGAAATGTTTATAGAATCAAATGCCTTTTCATAATCTACAAATGCAAATCTTAATGGCAACTCGTATTTATTTGGCCTTTCTATAATTTCTTTCAACACCTGGATATGATCAATTGTACAAAAACCACTTTTAAATCCAGCTTGTTTTTTTGGTTGGTGGAAATCCACTGTTCTCTGTGAACAAGTTGTAATTATCTTGGGAAAATTTTGTATAAAACTACGCTAATCGGTCTGTAATTTTTAATATCTTTTATATCACCTTTTTAAAATATTAATATTAATATTGCATTCTTTCAATCATCTGGTACATCTTTATCATTTAGACCAAAACTTTGCTAAAATTGTTTCTATTTCTTCACTTGCTTCTTGTAATATATCAATTATAATTCCATAATTACCTGGAGGCTTACGTTTTTTCATAAATTTAATTGCATGTTTCGCTTCTTCATTTAAAATTCTGGGCTATTTGGAAGATATAATAGATATAGGAAGTACTTGTTCTTTATGACTATATAATTCTTGATAGAGATCTTCAACCCATTTCATGATGTCATCTGTCTTTTTAGTAATAGTTCCATCTTTTTTCCTTATTGCATATATAAATTTCCTACCAATACCAAAATGTTTTACACTCTTGAGACTTCTATTCCCTTTTACAGCTTTTTTTGCTACTTCACAGTTATACATTCTTATATCATTTTCAACTCTTTTCCGCAACATTTTACAGAATTTGAGGTATTCAATCCTTTTTAATCCATCATTTTTGTTTATTTTCATATTTCTTCTTTTCTTCATAAATTCACTAGTCTCAGTAGAAATTTTATGAGTCAGTTGCTGCTTTTTTCTTCCAGCTATCTTTGTCGCAGTTTTTAAAAGTGTATCAGTTATTTTCTTATTAATTTTCTTCAAATCTGAATCATGTTCAAAATCTACTAATACTTGAAACTGATTTGTAAGTTCTAATTTAAATTCATTAGAGTGTTTCTGAAGATTAGGAATATCAACTGTAAATATTGGTTTTCATAATACTTTTTGTCTCTCTAGTTTTGCATTAAGATTGTATTTTACATCTTACTAATCAATGATCATTTTCTATGTTGAATTTAGTAAGAACATTACAATCTTGAAATATGTATTGTTACAGTTGGTCAAATATACCCAGATGTGCTGGTCTGCAAATACACTTGGTTACACATCTATCAACTTCAACAATCAGCTGGTTTGTCCTCAACATATAATCAACGTACATCAAATCTAAAAGTGCTGGTACGCCTATCTTACATACCTTAAGTTGATAGTACCAAATGAAACAGTCCAGTCCATCCCTGTATATAGGAGAAAGAAAGCAAGCTCGCATCTTACTACTGTCAGATCCAGGGTCTTCATGTAGGATGCTAGATAACATGATGAAATACCTGACTCATGATTACATTCATCTTTAATAGACTAGCCTAAGCATTATCCGTCAAATCTACATATAATTCAAATCAGTTCATCTCACATCTCACCACTCTTATTCAAAACCGTTGCCTCAGATATTCGAACTCAGGAAGAATTTGCGTTCGACTCTCTTAACAGGTATGTATCTATGCAAACTTAATCAACAACCAAAATAATACATTCTATCTATTAGAAAGAAATAACCTTTATTTAATATTATCTCACATGCTTATCAAACAATAATGTGGATGTGTGCATGTGTAAAATAATGATTATAGGATGGAAGGTAAATACTGGATTGAATGTAAATGCTGAATCAACAAAACTACAGAGACCTTGTCAATTAACAAAACTTCATAATATTTATTTACAAAAAAAAAATAAGATATATTCAAACATAAAATAATTTTTCAATCATAAATGTAGTAAAGAAAAATTTCAAAAAAAAAAATATTTACAAGTGCAAATAAATTATTTGGATATATACCTATGTACTTACAAATTTTATGTCTATGATGAGTATCTATCATTTCTTTACTTAAATAATTTAAAAGTATTCACCCTTACTTCCCATGATAGACACCCATAATATAGACATCTATATATCCAAGATAATAAAAAAAAAATTATGAATTAAAAGTGAGATTGCTAACTCAATGAAAATTTACATGCAACCTCAGATATAGCATGCAATATCTAGTGGGGAAAAATATAATAAAACAACACAGAATATGATAGAACAGAAAATTATAAAGAATATTAATTTAAAAATATTTATTCATTCATTATAATGATCTGTTAGTAAAACATATATAAACTACTCCATAAGTCTTGTCATGTTGTGGCGATGATTATTTCAGTGTCTAAAAAAACCCTTACCATTTAAGTATTCTGGTAAAGCACTTAACTTTATGCTCATAGATGAAGTTCAAATATTTTGGGCAGGGGTAACCTAGATTTTATTAAAAACAAAAAGAAAATAGACTTTTCAACCTTCGCTCTCCCCTACTCTCTTGATATTTTCTTATGTTGCAATGTTCCCTGTTGAATTAGAAATAGCACTTCCCCAAATATAAGATTGAGATAATAAATAAAAATACAGATTTATACAACAGAAAATAAAACATAATTTTACAATATTTTATGAATCGATATGTTCAGGCATCACTATTTTTCAGAGTTCTCTTTACACAAACAGTTCTTACAGTTTATGCAATTTTTATTATAGATGTTGAAGAACTCCTGATTAATTTTATATAGCACATCCTGAATTTATTTAAGTTGGCAGAAGGTAGTTTTATGTTACTCCTCATGTAGATTTTTATCTTGTGTGGATCCAACTTCTCAGGCACTTAAATTGTAGACAGTTAAATATTAATACTCATATGGCCATAGTGGATAAAAGAAAATGCTCCACCCCAATGACAATCTTTCTAGCCAATGTATTTCATATTTTAACTATATATACTGACTATTTTTTAAAAGAAAGAAGAAGTTCAAGATTAAAGGTTATGATATACAGGTTTATATAAATATATATGCAGTTTGCATTTAATAAGAATATATTTATAGAGTACAGTTATTTATTGCTTGTAATATTGGCTATATAAACTTTAAATTAAATCAACTGTTCTGATTTATTTTTTTTTTTTTTAGTTTCTTTTAAACAAAAATCAATCCTTTTTTTAAAATTTAAATTGATAAATTACTTTAACTTATCTGCTTAATAAATTAGAATAATGTTCCATTCATTTCTTTACTCCTTTTTTGATTGGTGAATTAACTAGAAAAACATTAATATTTATTGAGACGCTGCTTTAAAAAATGTCCATTTTGCAGAAAAAATATTAAAATAATAGTTCTAATAAAACTTGACTTTTTAGATGAATGCAGAACAAAAAAAAAAGATTTTTAATTGTTTTCTTTTTATACCAGCATTATTCCTATTGTTTAAAAACTAGTGTTCTTAGTGTTGTATTTTTTAAAATATTTTTTATATCGATTCATTTTTAAAAAAAAAAAAAATTATAAAATAAATTTGCAATATTATTTTATTATTCTCTCTCTTATATTCAGAAATTACCATACTTGATTTATTTTTTATTGCTATGATGATTTTAAGTCATTGTCTGTTTAACATAACCCAATACAATTATCAACATATATAAATTAGTGTGATTTCTTTTTTATCAAGGTTGATATTTTCTTACTGTAAATTACCCATCATTTTCAGTACTTAGTATGTAGTTATTACACTTAAAAAAATATCAAAACATTTATTTTCTCCAAAAGTGTTTTAGCAAAACTTATTTTTATTTAATCTTTAGATGCAAAATACATAAAAAACAATCTATCATTTCAGATGGCTAAGGTTTGTTGTGGGAGTGATCTTGAGCTACCTTCACAGTATTTTCTGTTAGTCAAAATATAATCCAATTCTGCTGTACCTTCATTTGGATGCTTCCATGTCCATTTCCTTTTAACATTTTTCTCAAAAAAGAATTCATAATATAAAGTTTTTCTTTTTCTGCAAACTCCACAAGTGTATGACCTCTCTCATTTCTATTACCATACCAAAATAAACTACAGCACTTTCTTTTGTTTACCAATTCTAGCATTAAAGTCTCCCATAACAATTTTAAAATGTTTATTTTGATCAAAAGCCTTTTGTACATCCATATAAAAATCTACTACTTCATCACTATGAGAACTTGTTGGGGCATAAACCTTAACCATATGCATTTCATATCTGCTATTAAATTGTATAACTAATCATGTCACTCTGTCCAATACACTATCAATCTCCACAATGTTCTTCCACTTTTTATTTATAAGGAATCCTACTCCACTTATATTTCCAATATTTGTGCCTTTATAGTAGAGTACATGTCCACTTTTTAAATCAATTGTCTCTTCATCTTTTCTTCTAACTTCACAAAGTCCAATATTGTCCCATTTAATATAAGACAGTTCTCCTAATTCTTGCAATCTTCCTTCACTTGAAAGGGATATGCAGTTGTAAGTATTTAAATAGAAATTTGTCATCAAATGGCAGCCTGGGTCCATAATCAGGGGTTTCTTAGCACCCTCTGCCTTCGGCCAACAAACACTGCCTTGGTTGGTGACTTTACAGCCTTCTGGGAATAAGGACCATGATTTATTTTTGTCTGTCATGATTGTACATATCTATTGGAAAAATATTTATCATTTACACATACATTCTGCCTTATGAGGCAACTGAGAAAGAAGACCATGGTGTTTTTTGATAATAAACTCAGAGGTAAAAAGTCAATAAACTCACATAGTAATAACAGTTGCAACAACAAGAACTTATGGAATGGACATTAGGAATTTGCCCTGTTTGGTTCTTTAAGACCTCCAAGAGAAATCAAAGGGTTTCATTTCAGTTAATAGCAACCTCCTTTCGCCAGCCGATTTTTATATAAGTAGCATTTTATCTAAAATACAATTTTTATTTCTAATGTAAAATAGGGATTCACTAAATATCTACTTATTATATACAGAGTGTCCTAGTGAAAAGATGACTGGTTTTGCCTCCACACCCCCTGTAATACTTTTTCTGATTCAGTGCATGTTATGTGGTTATGTAGGTTATCTCATCATAAAAATGTTCAAGTGCTAACATGTCTAAAAAATAAATCTTCATTCATGGAAGAATTATATTATCTTTATTATTTAAATCCAAAACTTCTTTAACTGTGTAGTATAAGTGACAACACAAAGATTTTTCTACTTATTATCAAATCTCAATACTTCTTAATATTCTAATCAATTTATTTATATCTTTGCCATAGTGATGAATGGTTAATCAAACACACACATAAAAATAATTTTTTGTGCCTAAATATAAAATGCAATTGGTCATCACATGTTCTTTGGATACATTTTAATTTCTCTGCAATGTATGTATGATTAAGATTATTTAAATGTCACAATATAAAAAACTTATATTAATATGTGTTTGTACAGTATTTATATACATGCATTTCTTCCACTTGTGTTGATATAACCCTCAATTTAGACACATTAGCTAATTTTTATTTAAAAATCTTACATCATTTTTTATAACATCAAATGTAAAACATTTTAAAACAGACAAAATCTGCATACAGTAGTTCCACTCAGTGCAAGCCTGTTTTAACAGCTTGAGCAGGCATAACAAATGATGATCATGCAAAACATTTTAACAGTTATTTTAAAAAGATGTTTATTCTTTCTTTTCCGCTTTCCTTTAACATTAAAACATAAAACATCTAGTTCAATTTTTTTTAGAGAAGAGAAAAAGAAACTACTTTTTTTAATTTCCATGACAATTTTTTTTTTCTTAGTCATGGATTAATGTAGGTCATTATATAAAATAAATATATACATAAATATCTACAATTACATACATGAAAAAACATTTTTAGGAAATTTAGTTTTAAAACTAACTATCTTCACAATTGATTTTAAATGTATGGAAACAGTATTCTTTGTCTATCATCCTGCTTCACCTACTATGTGCCATATTAGTATCTTTTTTTTCAGTTCAAACCCTCCCACTTCACATATATAAGCTTATAATAATTTGTTTTAATCTGTAGGAGTGTATATTTACATGTATGTGCTTGTATTTGTACCTGCGCACACACCTAATAGTTATGTTAATGTTTGTATGTGTATAATGTATATGCATTTATAATTTTAAAATTAATTTAAGTTGTAAACATTGTTGTATGTGTGGAAGCACACCTATGTATATATGCGAAGGGAGCTGTAATGTCAGATTTAGTAAACATTACAGATTTTCTAAATTATTTTTAAGTTATTTAATTTACAGAATCATTGGTATTCACATATAATTTTTAAATTCATGGGTGTCTGTCTTATGCATATAGCAGAATGTTGACAGCTTAAATCTCTTTTTAAAAAAGAATCAATGTCATCAGTTTCTCAGAAATATCTCTAATTAAATGGTAAACTGAGAGCCAAAGATTTTTAAAGATTTAAAATAAAGTTTAAAAGTACGAAGACAAAATCATTAACTGGCACCACTTGTCAATAGCCAATCCAGACCTTTTGTTGTTATTAAATTTATGCTGGCTATTAAAAATTGAAAATTAAAAGTCATAAACAACTTCTAATGGCTTGTGAGGGGGGATAATAAAGAGTTCATAAAAAAACCCAAAATTCAGACATCAGGGTTCACTCATTTACTTTTTTTCTACAATGACAACTGTGGGATGAAGCAACCACTGCCCCTCCTTTTTCAAGGAATTGGTCCATGGTGGAGATGGAGTTCAAGACCCACCGCCTGACAAGAAGACATCGGACAAGCCAGTCTAATGGAGAATGCCACATCAAGTGTCTCAGCTAGAAAATCAGTAAATTTCTGCAGAGCTGTATAAAATATTAAACTTAAACTATTAAATTAATTCGTAATTATAAAACTAGCTAAATGTTGAACATTCAAAATTAAAAATTTGTTATAATTTTTTTAAGTCAATTTTCTAACTTTATTTTAATAATAATTTTTGTAAAGATCTTGCCTGCTCAATAAATATTAGTAACTGATAATTTTCTTAAGATAATAACTGTAATCAGTTATTATTATTTATCTATCTTTCTGATCAGTGGTCATGCCTATGTCTATTTTATCCATTGTTAATTTATTTATGTTATGCCATTCAGAATGGAGATTGATAATAATAATAATACTAATTTTGGAGTTGATTAGTCACTCTCACTCAGCTAATTTATGTTGCTGATTAGCACACCTTATAAATCTCTGATCTGAACACCTACTCTTATATATATAGTTAAGCTATTATGTTTAGGCTTATTGTTTAATACAAATTTGCATATTAAATGTCTATTTAGTTAAGTATGAGAGAATGATATTTTAAAGCATATAAATGATTGGTTAATTTTAATTCCCAAATATGCTTTACTCCCCCTTAGTTTATTTCTTATAAACTATACAGATTACTGGGTAAACTAGGTCATAATTATCTCTTTTAGCATGATTTAAGTATGCTAATTTATGAACAGGTGTATAGTAGTTTCACAGAATGAAACTATAGATTTTACACTTTATTAATTTTAATATTTATATTTAGAAAGCATTACAAATGTGTTTTTATAAAGCACACAGCTGCAGTATATGCCTTGCTATATATATTTTTATTAAACTGGGCTTTAGTTTTAAAGGCCTCCCCATTATTCTTAGTTAGGACAGCCCTCCTTTATAATTGGGCTTTGGTTTTAAGGCCTACCCCATTATCTTATTTTAGAGCTGGAACACGAGGGTCCAGATTGTTATATAAGCTGCTTTGATCATTCGAACTAAATGTTCACTTATGTTAAGATAGCAAGTTGCACAGTCCATGGGAACAAAGTTCTTGTTACTGAATCCCATGAGTAACTGCACATTTGGGCCACATTTCTTATTTATTTTATGTAGCACCATAACCTTGGAAGTTATGCTACAAATTGACAGTTTCTTCCTCCATAATGTTATTTTTCAGCATTGATCTGAACTTCAGACCTAGCTTATATTATGAAATCCGCATAAAGAGCACATTTATTGCTCATTAAGTAATAATAAGGTATTCGTTAGCATTCTCATATGATTTAACTATTGGCAAACCTTGCAGGGATGGCATACCATAGTTAATGATGAATAAACCATAGAATAAAACTGTAATAAACATTAAATTGTAATAAACTTTTAAAGTGCATAAAAGATGAGAACCTGCTCTCATTTCTATAAGACACCTGTGTCTGTTGATCCCAATGCACTTTTGTATTGGTATTGTTTATCTTATATTTTCTAATTAAATATTTAAAACTCATAACTGTTTTGTGTGTTATTTATAATTCATTACCAATTCTTGTCCAAATCTGCTCTAATATAGTATTAATTATTAATATATCCATTATCTGGCCAGCCATAGATGTGTGTGTTTATTTAAGGTATTAGTGATTTAGTTAATATTCCCTGAGTCTTTTGCAGCACCCTTTGCTACTGCCAGCCCATGAATTAAAAAGAGTGTACCCTCATATATGTCATTCATAGGGTAGTAAGTCATGGAGTGTTAGTGGAGCTGAGGTGCAATCTGATTTAAAGTCTTAATCCCTCATCTAGATCAGCCTTGGTATAGTTTGCCAGGATTCTGGATTTTGTTGTGTGAATGGACTAATGTGATCATTACATAGGATTTTTTCCTTCAGGTATGAACACCCAATCATGGGACTTTGTCAATGATTTTTTATGGCCCTGAACTGATAACATGTTGGCAAAAAATATATTTTTTTTTCCCAGGCATAGCATCTCAATGTCTGGCTGATACTTTTTATATGACCCTGAACAAATCGTGGTGAATCTCAGCATGTTGTGTGGAAAATATAGGTATTTTTTTTATTGTTTATTTACCTGAAACTTTATAAATTGTTTACCAATTAAAATTGTAACATTGACACACTATGGCTTGACAAATGTTTGCTTTATATATATATATATATATATGTTCAAAAGATGGCGCTATACCAAAACCACCGAACAAGTGTAAGATTTGTTTACATAAACGAAAAAAGAGTCAGAAATTAACTACCTCTTTCATTTGCTCACCCCCAGATCAGCTGATTTCAAGCTGGTTTGCTCTCCTCAGTGGGGGATAGAGTATAGAAACTAGATCTAAACACTGACTCTCAAGTGTTTATGCAAAACGTTTCTATCAGATTGCAAGCGTGAATTTTTCAGACTGGTAAAGTCTTCAAACTCAGTCTAGCAAGCCAGATATTTATATGGGTCTGATCTCAGTTCAGAATCACCATATAATCAAAGTCTCTGCAATATATATTGCAAGAAAACTTTAAAGGTACATTTATGAAAAACAAAAACAAGTTAATCACGTAACCTGCTATCACTTGTTATTTATGTTCAAAAGATGGCGCTTTACCAAAACCACCGAACAAGTGTAAGATTTGTTTACATATACGAAAAAAGATACAGAAATTAACTACCTCTTTCATTTGCTCACCCCCAGATCAGCTGATTTCAAGCTGGTTTGCTCTCCTCAGTGGGGGATAGAGTATAGAAACTAGATCTAAACACTGACTCTCAAGTGTTTATGCAAAATGTTTCTATCAGATTGCAAGCGTGAATTTTTCAGACCGGTAAAGTCTTCAAACTCAGCCTAGCAAGCCAGATATTTATATGGGTCTGATCTCAGTTCAGAATCACCATATAATCAAAGTCTCTGCAATATATATCATTGCAAGAAAACTTTAAAGGTACATTTATGAAAAACAAAAACAAGTTAATCACGTAACCTGCTATCACTTGTTATTTATGTTCAAAAGATGGCGCTATACCAAAACCACCGAACAAGTGTAAGATTTGTTTACATAAACGAAAAAAGAGTCAGAAATTAACTACCTCTTTCATTTGCTCACCCCCAGATCAGCTGATTTCAAGCTGGTTTGCTCTCCTCAGTGGGGGATAGAGTATAGAAACTAGATCTAAACACTGACTCTCAAGTGTTTATGCAAAACGTTTCTATCAGATTGCAAGCGTGAATTTTTCAGACCGGTAAAGTCTTCAAACTCAGCCTAGCAAGCCAGATATTTATATGGGTCTGATCTCAGTTCAGAATCACCATATAATCAAAGTCTCTGCAATATATATCATTGCAAGAAAACTTTAAAAGTACATTTATGAAAAACAAAAACAAGTTAATCACGTAACCTGCTATCACTTGTTATTTATGTTCAAAAGATGGCGCTATACCAAAACCACCGAACAAGTGTAAGATTTGTTTACATAAACGAAAAAAGAGTCAGAAATTAACTACCTCTTTCATTTGCTCACCCCCAGATCAGCTGATTTCAAGCTGGTTTGCTCTCCTCAGTGGGGGATAGAGTATAGAAACTAGATCTAAACACTGACTCTCAAGTGTTTATGCAAAACATTTCTATCAGATTGCAAGCGTGAATTTTTCAGACCGGTAAAGTCTTCAAACTCAGCCTAGCAAGCCAGATATTTATATGGGTCTGAACTCAGTTCAGAATCACCATATAATCAAAGTCTCTGCAATATATATCATTGTAAGAAAACTTTAAAGGTACATTTATGAAAAACAAAAACAAGTTAATCACGTAACCTGCTATCACTTGTTATTTATGTTCAAAAGATTGCGCTATACCAAAACCACCGAACAAGTGTAAGATTTGTTTACATAAACCCATATAAATATCTGGCTTGCTAGGCTGAGTTTGAAGACTTTACTGGTCTGAAAAATTCACGCTTGCAATCTGATAGAAACGTTTTGCATAAACACTTGAGAGTCAGTGTTTAGATCTAGTTTCTATACTCTATCCCCCACTGAGGAGAGCAAACCAGCTTGAAATCAGATGATCTGGGGGTGAGCAAATGAAAGAGGTAGTTAATTTCTGACTCTTTTTTCGTTTATGTAAACAAATCTTACACTTGTTCGGTGGTTTTGGTATAGCGCCATCTTTTGAACATAAATAACAAGTGATAGCAGGTTACGTGATTAACTTGTTTTTGTTTTTCATAAATGTACCTTTAAAGTTTTCTTGCAATGATATATATTGCAGAGACTTTGGTTATATGGTGATTCTGAACTGAGATCAGACCCATATAAATATCTGGCTTGCTAGGCTGAGTTTGAAGACTTTACCGTCTGAAAAATTCATGCTTGCAATCTGATAGAAATGTTTTGCATAAACACTTGAGAGTCAGTGTTTAGATCTAGTTTCTATACTCTATCCCCCACTGAGGAGAGCAAACCAGCTTGAAATCAGCTGATCTGGGGGTGAGCAAATGAAAGAGGTAGTTAATTTCTGACTCTTTTTTCGTTTATGTAAACAAATCTTACACTTTTTTCGTTTATGTAAACAAATCTTACACTTGTTCGGTGGTTTTGGTATAGCGTCATCTTTTGAACATAAATAACAAGTGATAGCAGGTTACGTGATTAACTTGTTTTTGTTTTTCATAAATGTACCTTTAAAGTTTTCTTGCAATGATATATATTGCAGAGACTTTGATTATATGGTGATTCTGAAATGAGATCAGACCCATATAAATATCTGGCTTCCTAGGCTGAGTTTGAAGACTTTACCGGTCTGAAAAATTCACGCTTGCAATCTGATAGAAACGTTTTGCATAAAACACTTGAGAGTCAGTGTTTAGATCTAGTTTCTATACTTTATCCCCCACTGAGGAGAGCAAACCAGCTTGAAATCAGCTGATCTGGGGGTGAGCAAATGAAAGAGGTAGTTAATTTCTGACTCTTTTTTCGTTTATGTAAACAAATCTTACACTTGTTCGGTGGTTTTGGTATAGCGCCATCTTTTGAACATAAATAACAAGTGATAGGAGGTTACGTGATTAACTTGTTTTTGTTTTTCATATATATATAATGTGTATTATTAAAAGTCAGGTTCATTTTTATTATTAATTATAAATGTATATCTTACCTACTGATAACTGGCACCTGAGAATGACTCATTGATTTGGAGACATTCTCACATAAATTTGTTATCAGAGAGAGAAATTGATAAGGACCCATCATCAAATTTTATTTGGTTTGGATATTGAATTGAATTGTGAAAACATGAATAGTCAAGCAAGATTAATATATACATGTCCTTGTAATGATAACTGGCACCTGAGAATGACTTATTGATTTGGACACATTCTCACATAAATTTGTTATCAGAGAAAGAATTTGATAAGGACCAATTATCAAGTTTTATTTGGATTTGGATATTGAATTGAATTGTGAAAACATGAATAGTCATGCAAGATTAATATATACATGTATTTGTAATCAAAATTTGAAGTTGCAAACAATTAGCAATCATGAATTAATAAAATTATAAAAATAACTCTGTGATAAACTGCGACATTCAGTAAGATTTTTTTATTTGTTATGTCTGATAAATTTAGATGTTAATTTGAAGGCATAAATAAATAGGTAGGCATTAGGCCTAAGTATAAGGTAAAATTTTAAGGGCAGAGCAGTAACTTTATGGACCATTTTCTGGTGGGGAGATGGCAACTTGGTTAGTACAAGAAGTAAAAGATCAATATGGAGAGAGGAACTGACCATAAAGGAGTGCGGGTGAGAGTGTATGATTTCCAGATAGAAAGAAAAGTGAATGAATGTGTGCAATGCTTGAAAAAATGTGGAAGATCTTGTCTGAGCCCTCCACAGCAAATTAGAAAGGAGTGTATGCAAAATGAGACCAGACATCAACAGGCCATGATAGCAATGCAACAGAAACACCAAGAGGCCATGGCCAAGATAGAAGCAGGAAATAACTGGCAAATTGCCAATTTGATCCACAAGTTGATGGCAGAAAGGATGAGAGAAGTGATAGAGAATAAGGATGAGCCCATAAAATCTCTAAAAATGGAACCATTAGTAGAGAAGGGTGGTGATCCAGAGATTGGTGTTATTGTGTTAAATTTGATGTTTACAAATTAAACTAATAATTGGCGATCTATATTTACTAAACCATGATAAATATGTTGCAGATTGTAATCTGGGCCTTCTGATGAGTGCTGGTTCAGCACAAAATGTGCATTTTGGGGATCGTACAACTTTTCCATATGTCTTTGGGTTTATATTTACAATTACATCCATCCACAGAGTGGTAAAAGCAGATAGAAACCAGTCCCTAACTTACTTGAGAGTGGTGAAGTGATTATTGCATTGCAAAAATATTCATTTAGTGGATGTCTAATGAATAATAAAAAATATTAATATATTCCATTAAGTCGTTTGTGTCAATGTTGTCACTAATGGTTTGATACATATAAATTTAACTATAGTAATTGGCTATCTATATAAATTGGACAATGATAAAGATATATGTAAAATATTGTGATTTGGGCCAACTGATGTATGCTGGTTCAGCATTAAAGTATATCTTGGATATAGCTTGCATGAGAATGGTATTGTCAAAATTACAATTTATGTAAACCAAAATTTTAGATGACTATTGTGATATTAAAAAAATGTTTTCATTTAAATCCAATAATTATACTTGATTAACTATAAAAAATCCTTTTGATTTTTATTTGATTAATTAAAGAGAAAAACTCATATTTTCTTGTATTAATTTTTAAAAATATATGTTACTACTCATATATAATAAAATATTAGAATCTTAAGTGAAATTAGTCTGAAAAGATCATAATTAAGGTTTTAAATAAGCAAAGGCTAGTGAAAATTTAGTTTGTAAAAGAAATAAAGAAGTTTGTCTTTCTAAATTATAAATATAAGAATTTATTCAAGTAGCAATCGTTTCTGCATAGAGTAAAGCTTGTCCCTACATTTTTTAAAAATAATGGAGCAAATTTAAAATACCATCAACCTATGGAATGAAAAGATTAAGACAAACTTCTGCCAACTGAACACTACATATGATTCCAAAAATGACTAAATTTTTTTTCACGACTGAATTCAAATACAAAATTGAACCTGATTTAATCCTAGATGACCTGAACCATCACCATCACTGAAAATGATAAAAAAAAAAAAAAATTTCGTAGAGGAAATTTTTTTAGCAACATCAATATACAATTATATATTTGTGTCTGAAAATGTGAAATAAAAATATTTATCTTGAAGTATAAAATCTTCAAATAAAAATGTAATTTCTCTAACTTTTGTCATATATATTGTAATGGGACGGTCTGGTATTGTACTGTTTAGATGTGTTTTAAGCCGAACAATCGCTGTGTTAGACATAACGGGATGGTCTTTTTCTCCATAAAACTTTATTTAACTGTGGTCACCCATTGGGTCTTGAAGATAGGGCATTAAACATGATAAAGCAATGACTTCTTAAAGGTTTATGAAACAGTCTCGTGATGATTACTGATTGAGTGGGATGGAATTTCACACTTGCATAACTTCCCTTACTTCATTTTTTTTTGGTTCATGTTATGCCACAGAGCTCAAACACAGAAAAAATGTACATGACCTTTATTTCAAGATATGATTATTTTATGTCTGACATTGCATTCGATATGCATCTTGGATGATAAATTGAAAAATAAACCAATTAAATGACAAACAACCAATTAAAATGTTTAAGAAATTAATTTTGAGGCTGGTTTCTATTCACGATTGTTCTATAACAAAAACGATTTGTTTCCTTATCATTTAATCATTGTATAGACATGATCATCCTTCATTTGTATTCATCAATTATTGACTAACCCATACCTTTGATCCCTATAAAGGATGGTCATTCACCATTCTAATTTTATAATTTCAAATTAACATAAAAGACAATCTAAGACTATATTTTAAGAATTAACACTTTGTTAACTAAACTTGCAGTGATTGTTTGGTCATTAATTTTCCGATTTATTTATATTATATGAATTGTTAAAGGTTGCTTTTAGATTCTGATCCCCCTTCCTATTCCGGTGTCATGTAGATCTATACATTCCAAATAACAAATTAAGTTAATTGAACACAAACATTGAATATCAAATATTGTATTCATCAGAATATGAGCACTTAATATTATATAATAAAGTCTCACCTTTCAAGTCAGTAGATTATAGGATCTATTAGTAAGCAAACTCAGGAGTCTGCACCTATATTTTATTATTAGATAAAAAATTAATATTAGAATTGATGACTCCCCTTTCCTACAGGTTAACTGATGATTGACTGTTTTCAGCAGGAAATCAAATTAACAAGTAAAATAGTAATAAAAAAATTATAGAAACATGAGATATTGATCCAGTGTAGTCTAGCCACAGTTCAAAACCTTATACTTCATATTGAAAAGGGTCCAGGTATCTTTGCCTTTGGGAAAGTTATTTTTCATTAGCTTGATGTTAGTTCATCTGATAGTATTCAGTCTCCATTTGAATCTTCTTAGTGGTGACTTAGATTTTGTTATCAACTATATTTCCTGTACTGAGATAATTTCTTTAATTAATTGTAGTGCATTGTTGATTGATTGTTAGTATGTTTGTCATCATGTTGATTTTAAATGATAATCACATCTAGGAACTCTTGATTGTATGATGAGTATTTCCATCCTCTCAATGTTTTTTTACTTCCTACCCACACATAATTTGTTTTTTCCTAGCTTATAACTTGGATTAAAATATAAGCTTTATGGAATTAATTAGTTGGGAGTTTTTTTTGTCAACTTTCTCAAGTTACAATAGTAGTGGCTTATGAGCTTTAATGTTGAGGATAGTTAACATGATGAATAAATTAATTTTAAGAATTTATAAAGTAACTTTCCTGAAAGATGTAATTTACTTTCCTTCGTTTTTTCTTTTAAAAAAATGTTATTCTATATTGTCTTATGTTTGACATTTTTATGTCTGGGTTTTATGTTCAGGCTTTTATGTGCATTATTGATATTTATAGAATTTTATGCTAGATTAATAAGCTAATAAATTTAACATTATTATTTAATTCTTTTGTTTGTTTGTTTTTTTGAGATTTTTGCTTGCTTGCATTTATGGGTTTGGTCTACATATGTATTTTCCATTTTTTTAATAAGTTGGTATTGTCATAAATATGGTTTTAATTAATAAACACATTTACATAATATTAATATATAATTAATAATGTATATTTGGCTTGTTTGTATTTATTGATTGGTGTTATACATAAAGGGCACTGGTATATATTGCAGTAACTCTGTAGTCAAAGTGAGCTTTATGTTTTCCTTCCTGAAAAACTAACAATTTACAAGGGTTCAAACCCAGAAATCATGTTTAATTTACTAACAGTGCTGTCACCTATTACATGGGGATATGTATATTTATAATATGCAAAAACTTTCCTGTATAACAAATGTTTTATAATTTTATTTTGTTACTTTTAAATATTTGTTCTTATACTTTTTTTGTAAAAAGAAAAATTTATAATCATGTAATTTGTAATTTTTTTTAATAAAATTATTTGTGTTTAAATTTTAATTTGTAAAAATATAAAAGAAGATATATTCAAAATGGCAGGTTCAAATTAACCCATTGTGAAGTTTTTGCTTTACTAATAATATATTTTAAAACTCAGCTTTCAGTAATTAAAATATTATTTTGTTATCATAGTTCTTTTTAGGGTTTTAGCTTTATAATTTAATCATTTTAACTAAAAATATTTCTTTAATGAAAGTTCTTTGTTTTATTTTTATTCTTAAATTCTTTTGGGCTGGAATGTTATTTGAACCATATCAACCTTTTATATCTTACTTTTACTTAAGAATGGGCTGAAATTTGGTAAAAAATTTGTCTTATTTCTGCCTTTTGGCCTTGAACAGAGGCATTTCTGAAATAGTTTAAAACATATAAATAGAGTAGATTGGTGGTAGGGGTTCTCTTTTTTTTCTTTGCTCTTAGTTTTTTTCATTCCTTCTTTCCCAACATGAATAAGAAAAGAATATAGCATGATAAAGAATGTCAGTCGAGTAGGGAGCTGAACCATCTTCCTCATGCCTTTCAGGACTGCCTCTGAAATGCTACCACCAATGAAGAAGCAGTCATGACCAAGATTTCTGACCACTAAGCTGATCCTTGCAAACTTACGTTCAAAGAATGAACCATTTAATCACCCACCCCCCCGAGTATGCTGAGGTATCTATGAAATTTGTCCATGCTTATATATATATTGTTTTTTATATTTATATATAATCTCTGCCATGTAATTGTAATCGTATTATTTCTGACACTATAATCTTATCAAATCTGTAGGTAAATGCTCACATCTATTTCAAGCTTTAAAAGACTAATTACTTACTACCTACATATTATGGAATATCCAGCATAATGGTTTGATTTGAATACTAAACAGTAAGAGAAAGCTTAAATTCGTTAATAAAATGACAAAATATTGAAATACAAATCCCCTTTCCTGTTACATTAATTTTTATATATAGAACTTCCCACAAACATTAAAACAAACATGAAAATTCGATTCTAAGTGCTTTGATAATGTAATACACATTATTATCTATATAAGAGTTAGGTGGTGATTATTGATTTCATAAAATAAAATATTGATTTAATTTCCATAAAACAGATTTGAACTTTTAGAATTAGCACTATTATTTTAAATTAAAATGAAAACATTTCTGAGCAAAAGAGATTTCTTTTCTGTTTTTCGGCAATCACACTAAAATATAATTGAGTTGTTTTTCCTAAATTTGCAAGCATCTGCTGTAATTGAAATAAACTTGCTTTAATTAAAAGAAACTAAATGCATCTCCCCTGAGGATTTAAAAGAGAGCAAACATTTTTCAAATTTAGAAAATTATTGGCATATTATTTAAAATCCAAAACATAATAATCAAAATATGAAATATTGTTGCCACCCTAAAGTGAAATAAGAAATTTGAAGTATTTACTGGAAGCTCAATGATAAGAGAAATATTAAGAGAATTTATAGAGTTGAACACATTTTAACAATAAGGTAAGATTTTACAAATTATTTTATTCGATAATGAATTTCTGATCTTCAGATCAGCTAAAAAAGATTACATTATATCTATAAAGAAATGATTAGACAAGAAATACAGTTTTAAATTGAGATTATACATGTAAATTTATGAGTTATAGCAGCAACATAAATTTGTTGCCTTGTTCAGTATTGACAGTGATTCTTTGATGATTTGAAAATCCTTTGGAGACTAGATCTAGTTTTTTTCAGGTTGGTCAGGCAGGTAGCACTTTCAGTATTTAGTATATAGGCACATAGAAACAGTTCATGAGTATCTGGATCCTGGGTGGTAGTGTCAGGAAAGATAGCATTCTGAAACAGCGAAAAAGGAGGAAGTTTTTACCTACTCACAATACATTGGGTCAAAGATACGAGTGTGGATTTTTCTGGCCATTGCTCTTCTCAAATTATTTGCTCTCCCAGTGTGTTCAAATACAGTACTATTTATATGATTTTGAAATTGTTCTGAAATGCCTTTAGCTAGTTCACCTAAGGCAATTTATCTACTTTATTGATCTGCAAGTTGCAGACTGGATACATACCTTTGTTCTGGTAAGCTTTTAAGACAATGCTATCTTGCTAAGAATTTCCCGAATGATTGTTTTAAAATATAATGAGATTTTGAAACAAATTTAAAGTAGATAAAATTTCCACTAATGGATTTTACATTACTTTTATAAAATTATAATATTTTAATTCAGTCTAATGGATTTCAGATTAATTGTATTCGAGAATATTTGACAGGATTGCATTAGCCTTTTCTTTTCTGACTGCCATTACTAAAATAAATAATAAAATTTAATATAATTTTAAAAATACAAATTTATATAATATATTTTGAGATTATAAATATTTTATAAGTAATCTCCCATCACTTATGATATATATGTATCCATTACCCACATATATAAATAATATAAGATAGTTATTCATTCAAAATATTTAGATTAAGATATTTGTACATATCTATGTCAATGATTATTATAAGCAAAAAAAAAACAATGTGTTAAAAATGGGTATACATGTATAAGGACGGAATTTAATATGGTTTGTGGTGGGAGATTCTGAGTGGGCCGTAAAACTCAATCTGAGTATCAGATTGACCACTTTACTATATGTTTTTGAACACCATTGTGTATATAACATTTTGTTGTGTGAATAATTTACCAATGCACTTTAATGTTTGTGAGACTGATGTTAGTGAACAAGTGGTCATAGACTGGTGTCATTTTTGCTGAGAAGAATGTGGTACATATTTCAACAGAAATCCAGCACTTGTTGGCAGATTTGATGACAATGGTAAACTACGGATAGTGGTGATTGATGAGTCCTATTTCTTTTACAGAAAACTTCCTCATATGCATAGCTCAAAACTGCATAAGAAAGTAAGTTTTTTAAATTTTATTTATTAACCTTCATGTAAAAAATACATTTATAGGTTATCTTTGTTTTCATTACCATATAAAAATCTTGTAAATGTTTATTTTAGCATCCACATCATATTTGCCCTTTATTTTTTAAAATTAGAACTAAATTATTATTCAAAAATCTTACGTATATGCTACTATATTACAATTACATTAAAATTTATTAAAATGTAAAAGATAATAAAAAACATTTACCTTTTTAAAGAAGTTGAATTAATTACACTACATTAATTAACAGCATCAGCAAAAAAATAGTAACTGACTGGGCTAATTTTTGCTGTGAGAAATGTGCCAGATATTTTGACACAAATCCGATGATTCTCAGTGGATTGAATGACAATAGCGAGCCATCAGTCATTAAAATTGATGACACTTATTATTTCCACTTCAAATACCACAAGGGGACTATGAAGAGGTCATTGGGTCTTTGGCGGTATTGAAAGAGGATCAAGGAAGTGCTTGACAGAAGTTACAGATAGGATGACTGTCACACTGTAGGCACTAATACAGCAGTATATTTTACCAGGTAGGCACACTATTTCAGATGGCTGGGCTGCATACAATAACATCAGCAGACTCAACAACAGTGTACATATGCATTCGGTTATCATCCATGAGAACAACTTTGTGCATACCAATGACCAAGACATACACATCCAGAATATTGAAAATATGTGGATGAGAGCAAAGCATAAGCTGAAATTCCAATCTGATACCAGCCGAGCTTTGTTTTCATCGTAGCTACAAGAATTTGCCTTCCAGAATAGATATAGCATCATTGGAGCATGCTACAGCATTCTATCATCACAAACTTGCCCAGAAATTCGTAAACATTATTTAAAATTGAAAATTACTATGCATATTAATAAAAAATACTACGTAAACAGAATTTACTTTCTCACAAATTTATACTTTTTGCATTGTTACAAATATACTTTTTTAGGATAAGGTGTAATTATTGTTACATATTAGACCACGTAAGGATTTTCATATATATATTGTAACAGTCAGAATCGTCTATCTCGCTAACACACTGCAGAATTCAAACCTCAGACACGAAACTGAACATTCTAGGAGGGGTTGCCTTCTAGATATTTTCAAATCTAAAGCCCAAATTTCACAGCGCCATCTACATGACAACACATCTGATGCCACTACTAGTATGACCTTTGACTGGTGCCTAGTGGTCAGGGAGAAACAAAAGACTCTATACTAAAAGAAGTTTCATGGCTAATTAACGTCTATGGATTTACAAAAGAAATGTAGAAAATATATATATAGACCGAGACAGTGATAGGAATCAATCAAATAAGAGATCAAATTTAGTTTAAATGATTTCACAAAATTTATTTATATAAAATATATATATATAATGCCACTGTCTGCTTATATGAGACAGGGATGCATATTAAATAATTGTTGGCATTATATTCCAATAAATGACAAAAAGGTTTTAAAGCAAAGTGATATATTCTATTTCTCAGGTTAATAGCATTACGATAATGTGCTTTATGAGATAGGAACATGTGCGAGGTGCTTTGAGCAATTATACAAATTTAAGAAAATATTTGAAAATTAAGTGGTCTAAAATATTTATCGATTTCGAGAATAGCATAGACTAAATCTTACTAAGCAACAATGTGGGAATGTGATCAAAGCATTTATTTGATAATAATATTAATAGAGTTGCATTGGGAGGTCAGTATTGCTGATAATGAATTTATTAAAGTTGGAGGGTGTGACACGTTTAAGTCATGGATGCTTTGTAAAATAAATATAAAATAAACAATATTGAAGATCCGGAATGATTACGGAGGGCATTTCGCTGCTAACCTGTAGGAAAGTATTGTTATGAACAGCCGAAACTTAGCGACTGTGTGACGATTGCATTTAATTCCCAGGTCTGTCATTTGGGGACACCCTGACTGGAAACTGCAATAAGCGAAGAATCCTTGGAAAATTAAAACAAAGCGGTCTCAACAACCAATTCATTTACAAGCAATACGAGACTAGTGTATATAAAACCTACTGAAAGGGTTTTACTTGGATTAAGAGAAATGCCCAATCAAATTCCCAGAAATTCATTTAAAAGGGTCCACACATTCTCGACATCAATGATGAACTTTGTAATTAAAGTAGAACACGGTAATTAAAATAGGAAAATGCATGCTTGCAGGTTTGAAAAGTAAGTATAGATTTATATACGCAATCATGCATTAGGGGACACATTTAATCATTGACCTCACACATACTCTCATATTAGATTAAAGTCAATAACATGTAGATTTTAAACTATGTGATTATATTATATATTAAAAAAAAGAATCGCCCTCGAACGAGTGATTTGCAAGACAACAGAATTGGAAATTATTTAGAAATTTAAAATATGCCTTCATAGCGGCGTCTTATTTTCAACAAAAGGAATAATTCACTCGGTCAAAGATGATTTTGACACATTATCATAATAAAATAACAGAAAGCTTAATCAATAGAAAATATTAACCCAAGGATAGAGAGCAAAATATTGATTATATTTAAACATGTTAGAGAAATACATAATGAAGTTACGTGAAATATCAGAAAATGATTTAAAATAGCTATAGCATGTTAGTTATCACAAGAGGTCTTGGGTTAATTTAGGTTACCTCTGGAGATGGATTTGCAGGTAGATGTTCGGCAAGTTTTATAATTCAGCAGCAAACTCTGGAATGTTCATATTTTTGCAGCAGCAGCAGTTCCGGGGTTCCTTATGTGATAGCTTCCGATGGTCTGGAGCAGCGGCTGGCTATTCTGAAGGGACATAGCCTTCTTGACACCTCTACTCTGTCATTTCAAAGTTAGCAATTTTTGTGGTAAACATGGTTAGAAACATTTAATCAGCAAAAAATCAGAATAAATTTGGTTAGCAATATTTCATCAGCAAATGGCTAGAAAGTCATGGTTTGAAACAATTCATCAGCAAATGACTAGCAACATTTCATTAGAAACACCAGAAACATTTCATTAGAAAATGACCAGAATGAAGAACAAAAGGAAACCCTTCCTTTTATAGTAGAATTAAACAATAGAACTGCTTTGGAGCATTACAAAAATATATCGGACTTATCAGCTGTAATTAAATCTATCCAAATGTCTAAAGGAATTCAACATTAATTAATTTCTTTTGTTAATTTCCCTGTCGACATTCGAATTACAAACTAGATTTAATTAAAAATTACTTTTACTAATTAAAGAAAACCTTAAGTGGACATCTGCTGTTTTTAGATAAACTTATATAATATTAACTAATTAAACTATTGTCCCTCATTTATTTTAATAGAAATATTTGGAATGACTTTTATTAAATTAAACAAAAATTATTTTACTTTTAAATTTCAATATTTGAATCTATTTACTAAACGAATATTTACTAAATGAATGTTATTTTAAATCAAAATATATTATGATAATATATTTGTAAATAGATTCAAACAAAATAACTTTAACAATTTATAATTTTGATATGTTTTAAAATGCATATCATAGTGTGTGCGCAATTACGACTTATATAACCTACTTTTTAATAAATCAAAATTATGTGATCATATACATAATCCATAATATTTTATTTTATTTGGGAATGAGTTATATATATAATATGAGCATTGTGCTCATGGTTTAAAACTAGGTGGGATTTTCAGTATATAAGCATATTGCAGACACACTACGATAGATTGGGGTTCGAACTAAGGTATGAGGGTAGGAAATAGGTGAGAAAAGGTGAAACGATCTACAAAGCAGACCTTACTGTTTCAATATATATATATTATAACGGTCAGGGTGGATTAAGTCTTACCATATCTGCCATACATGGTGCCACCAGGCCATTCTAACCTGGAAAATTTATATAGTAGGCAGATACTTACTGTTTAGATCCAACTTTGTTTTATATTGACTGTTAGCTCATGCCTCTAGCTCAAGGAGATGTAGAGATTTATAAGACATAGTTTTCATTCAAGAAAGATTTAAAATTAAAAATAAATTTTTAATATTAAAAAAAATAAAATAAGGCACTGCCAGTAATAACACACACAAAACAAAACATTTATTAATGCACATATATAAATATTGAAAATGTGGAATAAATTTATCTTGATTTTAATTTTAATTTTAAATTATTTGCAGTAATTCCACACAGATGAGCATTTATATAATATTTTTATTTTAGAATGTTGGGTATAGATAGGCTACATAAATTACTCAGTTAAAACTTTTTAAAATGATCATTCAATGAGACTAAAAGTTTGTAGTCAAACCAACGTTTGCTTCCTAATATACGGATGCAACCAATGCAATCAGAAGATGCTAGCATAAAACCACACTGACAGAAATGTGCATCTGACAACATGATATTATTTGAAGGACATGATTCTCATCCAGTACATAAATGTGTGTGTGTCTGGCAAAGGGATTATGTATATAATATTTAAGAGAAATGCTATGTATAGGGGAGAGCAGTCTATCTTCTGACTTATAGTCTTTATCCATAGAGCTAAAAGGGGTCAATGTCACAGGAAATACATCTGCATCCATTGCAATGCAATGCAATCTTTGGGTCATGCATTCAATTGGGCTTTGTCCAGTATGCTAAACATGCTTCACATTACATTGATATAAACATGCATATATCCCTCCATTAGCATCAACCTAACTATAAAACAAATAGCCTGACATTAAACCACTTCAAAATAGACATAAACGATTAAAGTATAAAATTATTAATTGAGAATTGCTGAGGAAATTTACAATAAAGTAAACCCAATGGCACTCATCATAAGGTGCCACATTGACAATAATAGCTTAAAAGATATATGAATAAATATGTTTGGACACTCAGCATGATGTGTCATATTTACCAATATGTGTGTATATTTTAAACATATGAAAATCAAAAAAAAAATTAACTAAATGTTAATGAATCTATGCAGCTATCTACACCCAACTTAAATTTAATACATTTTAATTAACACATAACAAAAAGAAATGGAAAGATTAATTAAACATATGCAGAAAAAATATTAATAATTGATTTTGAATTCTTTAGGTCAGATAAGAGTTCTTATTTTTAGTCACTAATTGCAAATGTGGAAAAAATTTTCTTCAGATTTAGAGGTCCATCTTCATGATCACTTACATAGATTGTTTGTCCTTCTTTGAAATGAAGCTGTTGCTTGCCATTCCTTTTGGTCCATAACTGTCATTGGGAGGCCTCAGCTGGTTGTCAGGAAATTAAATCTATTGCAGACTCCTACATTGTGGATTCTGCAATACAGCTACAGTTATAACAGTATATTAATAGTCAGCTCTAAGACAACAATATTAATGAATTCCTTTATTTTTGCTTTTATATTTTTATTAGCCTCTTATGTCATTGCTTCTAAGGTTTCATTTTCAGTCTGTGCTGTGGCTTCGTGCTTGCATTGGTCAAGCTAATTTTTGATTCTCTTATTTGTCCTTTTAATTATGTAAGTGCCCCAAGGGCTAGTGTGCTTCAAAACAAAAATTTAATTAATAAAACAATCATTTCCATTTTCTAAAATGATAGAAATCAACATGTATTTCTATTTTCAAAATATCAATCTTTATATCTTTACCTTTTTACAAAAAATACTTTCAAATACTTTTTTAAAAAAATTGTTTTAAAGTTTTCCATCTGTGTGACAATATATATGTTAAAAATAACTTTTAATTTTCAATTTTTAAGTTAAGTTTTTTTTTTCTTTTTAATAAATCAATTTTTATTTACGAACTTTTTATTTTACAATTTAAAATAATGTAACGGCATATGTATACTGTTAATATATATATATGTACTGCACCAGAATTGTTTGGATCAAATTGAGTGGCAATTTTGTAGTGATGTTCACCAGTACATGATCATCATCAGCCTATATTAGAGTAGCCAAATTCTTTGTACCAGAATAGTTGAAAGACAGCAAGGTTTCATTCAGTTGAACATAGAAGTCCTCAACATCTCTATTCAAATCCCTGGTCCATTATGGTGTAGTTATAACACACTGTTTGGTATTATTATTCAAAATAGGTGATTAATATTCATCCCCTTGGACATCACTCAGTGCCCTATCTTTACCAGATTAGCTTCTGGAACAATTAATTTTACCTATCAATAGAGAATCAACCACTAAGTTAACTCAGAGATAAAACAAAACAAATTATTTGTACATTATTCTATGCATATTTATGCTTGTATAGTAATAATTTATGGGGATAGCATCACTCTCATCTTCCTCCATAGGCACCAAAGAGTCTTAGACCCAAACATCTATTCTACCACTAAAACTATTTATTGTACATATTAATATACATATGATGCATATTTTATCTAACATGACTTAATGCAATTATCCATTTCACCTTTTAATGGGGTTAGTAATTTATCTTTTAAGTGATGATAATTGATGAGTAACATTCAATAAATTTTAGGATTTGTAAATAAAGATTACAAACAGTTTATTTTCATCATCTGATTCAGTTTTATTGTAATGTTATTAAACAATAATTACATCACCAAAATAATTAATTAAGATAGAATCACTCATTAAATTAATGAATATCTAGAGAAAAATTTTGGGTTACCTTCTCAGTAACTGTTTTTATATCCAATAATGGGACAGTTGATGATGTAATAGCAAAGTTCAAACTTTATTCAAGAACTGATAATTCAGCATGATATTTTTCACTGATGAAGCCGATAGATCTGTTGCTGACTTGCCCATGTAGATTTACAAGCTTTTTTCTGAAGTTCTATTATCCTTCCATGTAACTTACAATATGATTCTTGAGAAATTTTCATCTGTAAGTGTGTTTTGTAGAAAAAACATTCCACATTTCTAATGGAATGCAATGTTTGATACTTAGAAAATCACTGAACCTTTATACTTTCTCACAATAAGGACTCATTTGCTCTCTGAATAATCTTCCCAACTCTCTTGGAGGAAATAGAAGATTTTATCTGCAAACCCTTAGGAATGAACCCTTCTGATTTACATAAAAAAAGTTAAATGATTTTCTACTTTAGCCAGTTTTAGACAATTTTTTATAATATCTAAATTTCATCATAGCATTAGGTCTATACACAGTATTTAGTATTTGCCTGAAGGTTTGTGATGATAGTATGAGATGATATGTTGGACTATTTTCATCATCTATGGAAAGTGCAAATAAAGTTTAAATTTTTTTATACATACAACATTCACTCATAGATGATGAAAATAGTTCAACATATCACATCAATAATATACCACCTCCACAAACCTTCTGGCAAATACTAAGTATTCAGTATGGACCTGATGCTATAATGAAATTTAGACTTTATGAAAAATGTCTAAAACTGGTTAAAGTAGAATCACAAAAAATCATTTCTAAGGGTTTAAACGTTCTATTTCCTCCAAGAGACCTGAGCTGATTACTCAGAAAACAAATAAGATATTACTGAGAGAAGGTATAAAGGTTCAGCAGCTTTCCAAGTATTAAATATTGCGTTCTATTAGAAATGTGGATTATTATCTATAAAATAAACTTACAGATGAAGATTTCTCAAAAATTTGTCAAGCAGTGAACAGATCATATTGTAAGACACATGGAAGAATACAAGAACTTCAAAGATCTACATGGAAGAGTTAAATGTCATATTGCAATTAATGTCTCAGCTTCATTAATGAAAATTGTTATTTCTAAATATCTTACTGATGCTGAATTATCAGTTCTTAAAAAGTTTGAACTTCATCATTACTCTATTGACTGTCCCATTATTAGATATAATGGTAACTACTAAGGAGGTGATCCAAAATTTGCCTTTAGAAGAAGCAGCAGAATTATGTTGTAGAATTAAAATGACAATTCAAAGACATTGAGTGCAGAAGCAGAAATCAAACATTTCATGTGATGAGAGAAAATCTACTAAATCTCTAAAATAGAATACATCTATAATCATTCTTCCTGCTGACAAAGGTAACACTACGGTTATAATGGATAAAACTGATTATGATAACAAAATACAAGGTCTTCTCACAGCAGGCCAATACAAAAAAGTAGCAAAAAATTCAATTCAAAATACAGAGGTAAAACTATAAGCATTATTCTTGTAGCATTGCAGGTATTTCAGTGATTCAGTAAAAAGAAAATTAACTTCATAGTTTAGCAAGATTCCTCATATGTATGGAATACCTAACATCCATAAAGACAATGTTCCATTAAGGCCTATTGTTATTTCCATAAATTCACCATGTCAAAATGTATAGGTTTCTTCTCTAAGTTCTTAATACATTGGCACACAGGACACAATTCTTTGTCAGGATTTTAAGCACTTTGTACAATTAGTCAGGAACATGAAAATGGAAAGAACTGATATATTGATAAGCTTTGATGTGAAAAGTCTGATACAAATGTCTATTGTAAGGAAACGTTTATATGATGATAATAGTCTACTGAAGCAATGGATCTGAAGTCCAATCCATGCTTCACATCTTCCTATAAACTTAATTAATATTGTAGACCTAAATTAAGTTTATAGTTCAATATCAGCAGGGTTTTGCATTAGAGTTAAAAATAGTTATGCTTATTAAATGTGTATTACAGTTAAATATTTTATTTTAAATAAATTTCATTCTATTGATCAAAATTGCTTAACCTATTAGTCATACATATATATACATCTAGCGTATATATATGAGTAATGCAAAATTCTGCTGAGATAAAATGCTTATTCTATTGTAAAATAAAAATATATTGTTGTTCAAATTTTATTAAAATATTTAGTATGGTTTGATTTTGAGATAAGCCCACCAACATTTCTGAAAGAATGTATATTTTAATTAGTGAGTCGTTCAAGTCTAATTAAAGATGGCATTTTCTTTCTTGCTTTTTAATTAATAGAATTCCAACTTTAAAGTAAGAAAATTAGAGTAAAAAAAGTGAAGTTATTTTTAGAACGTGTTGTTTTAAAACAAAGCAGCAAGGGGGGGCTTATCAAGATCTCAGATCATACAAACAATGGAAGGTAGCTGTCAGAGAAAGTATAAATAGTAGGGAGAACAAAAGAGATAAGGGATTCAGACTTTTCTTTTTGAAGGAGTCATTTGATTCTGATTTTGCTTGTGAAGGCGATTTATTAAGATTTTTCTTGCTGTTTTATTTCCAAGTTTTCTGGAAAGTGCATTCAGATTTCTCTTGGGAGAAATCCGTCAGATTTTGCTTCACATTTAGCTTGTGCTTCAAAAAAGTTATACAGCTGTCATTTTCAAACAATGGAGAAGTTGGAACCTGCTCCAGTTAAAACCAACTGTATTTTGAGGAAAATGGATATGCTTGGCTAGGCAAATCATAGCTTTGCCTATCGCCGAGGTTCCTAAATACCATCCAAAATGCCTTAACATCCAATCAATAACCATATGAACTCTATGCCGTGTCTGGAGAACTTTTCATGGAAGCCATACCTCATATTTTCATTGTCCGGACAAACACCTATCGTCGGACGGATCAAGCCACGGACGTCGTAGGGAACATCACGGAAAAAGGACGGTATCGTATCTCCTATATTAAACTATCTCGTATGCTACTTTGGATTCATATTGTTTTATTGTTGTATTGAAATATATGTCTTTGCTATGTAAACATTTTATGAATTAACCTTAAATATATTTTGGGATCATCTAGCTATATGTAACCTTTTTACCTTCGCTATTCTTCCTTACTAACCATTGTAAATATTTAGTATTTCGATCTGTTAAATTTAATAGTTAACTTTTTGTCATTTGAAATCTCTTTCCAATTTTATTTATGTTGTTAATTAAATCCAAGTCAGTTTCTTTTGTGTGCCAACTTGATCTCTTTGATAACACCTCTTTTTGTCCGCCATTTGCTTATCACGTATATTTGATTTAGCTATATACGTTCTAAGTCAATTTTAAACACGGTTGTTAGCGCAAAGCCCTAAGAAATGCTTTGCGAAAGGTTTTTATTATCTATCGTACTTTATCGAGAAGATCGAGTTGGAATTTTTTTAATAAAATTGGGAAGAAAAGAATTTGACCGCAAACCTATTAACTTGTTTTCTTTTTATTGTCTAATTAGTTTGTTGCAGTAATTTAGGGGAATAGCGGAGGCCCACTAAAGCCTTATTCATATTTTAAAGCCATTAATTAAACATTATTTAATTATCAAAAACTTGAGTTTCTTAGTTATATTAAATGCTTTATTTTTACTTTTCAATGATCCAGGCACGCAAAACGCAAACACCAACACATCTTTTTATGTACTTTACACATTTAGCTTTTAGCTCTTTAGGATTTCCCGTCCATGTCTCTACCGCTGTTGCTAAGCTTTGTGGCCGGTTGAAAAATAATTTATGCATGGCTCAGATGGTGTTGTTTGTTTGTGATCAGGCCTCGAGAACAGGCGAATGGGCAGAGGTCATATGTATTCTTGATTTTTATCTCGCGTTTGGTTGGCCTTGAGGTACTTTCGCCTAGTATTCGAACTGGGTTAAATCAACATACATCATCTGACTGTCACACTACAAACTAGAACTATTCTACCTACTGATAGTATAATGGAATTATTAACATTCTGCATAACAACATACTTTCAATATAACAGAATTCCTTCAAAGAATCAAGGGATGGCCGTGGGATCACCACTGTTACCATTGCTAAGTAACTTTTACATGGAAGAATTTGAAATCATGGTCATAAATACTACTCTGTGTCCACGTAAAGTATGGCTTTGGTGTGTTAATGACACATTTGTGGTACAGTCTCATGGTGAGGTGTAATTAGTCATTGTGTTTGCATATAAAAAACATAATCTCCTTCAATTAAATACACATATGGAATCAGAACAAGGACAAAAATTGGTATTCTTGGATGTTCTTGTGACAAGACTCCCTAAGGGCAAAGTAAAAACAACAGAGTATAGGAAATCAACACACACTGGCAAGTACTTGGCATGTACATCCAATCATACCAGAAGCACTAAACATTGAATTGTACTATCACTATTGAACAAAGCAAAGGAGGTTTGTTCAGAAACCAGTGATTTGGAAAAGGAAAAGATTCACATGGAACAAATGCGTATGGAAAATGGTTATCCATCAGTGATCATCACGAAAACCTTCAATAGACCACACAGACACCAAAAGAGAAAACAGTAATTGGTATAGTAGTGTATCCTTACATATCAGGAATGACAGATAAATTAAAGAAAATCTGCAGTCAATATAACATTAGAACTATTTTCCAAAGCCATACCACACTTTGAGGAATTCTTACTTCTAGGCCTAAACTGAAAATGCTGAAGAATAAAAACTGCATCTGTGAAATACTATGTGAATGTGAAAGGAAATATATTGATGAGATCTGTCACCCTGTTGAACAGTGATTTATAGAACAAACTAATGGTTAAAAGTGAAAAATAGATGTCTACAGTAGTGGACCATGTATCTAATAATGACAATATGTTTAATTGGGAAAAGACAAAAATATTGGATAGAGAGGAAAAGGTGGAAATGGACTATGTATATAATAATGTATCTAATAATGACAATATGTTTAATTGGGAAAAGACAAAAATATTGGATAGAGAGGAAAAGGTGGAAATGGACCATGTATATAATAATGACAATATGTTTAATTGGGAAAAGACAAAAATATTGGATAGAGAAGAAAAGATGGAAAGAAAAAAATTTAAGAAAGCTACTCATAGAACAATGATAAATAATCTTATATGTCAAACCAGTGTTGCAATACACAATGTATGGAAGCCTACAATTAATCTTGTTTTTAGGAAAATAATATTAATAAAAAAAATTGAAGGACTGAGGATGATCTGAACCAACCCTCATATATAAATATATCAATTTTCTACTATCTGTCGCCTTTGACCAATAGCTCCATTGGTTAGAGCATTTGTCTTAAATTCAATATTCAAAAATCTAAAGGTGCAAATTTAACTTGTATGTGAATACTGTTTCTGTGCATATCAGGCCAGCAAAGCCTGAAGAAGAGTGAAGAATAATACTACTTGAGACATTGTGTAATTACTAACCTGTGCTGTTTATTTGTGTGTTATTACTAACAAGTTGTTTGTATTTGGAAAGTTTAAAATTTTCTATACATTCTGCAGTCACTCATAGATGTTGGAAATAGTCCAACATATCACATCTAGTTACGTTAAAACATTCACAATTTAAAATCTGATAATCTTCAATTTTCACAATAACCCAAGCATCCACACACACACACACATATATATATATATATATATATATATACATACACACACGTTGTACCCTAATCTTTCAGTCAATACATAATGGAAAAATAAAACTAGCTCAAATAAAATAATAGTGCGCCGGCTAAAATTCTTATAATCTTTTTATAATAAATAAATAAAGATATCCCATAATAATATTTATCATTCGACTAGCTCTAAATAATTAATAAATAATATATGATTCGATTCATGAAAATTAAATTAATAAAATACTAATATATCATGAAACAATATAGTGAAGGTAAAGCAGTAATGAATTACATTGAGCCTATATCCCACAGGATACAATCACAATGGCATAAAAACATTTCCCCCTCTATTATTTCATACAATAATAATAAATTCGTAGTATTCTTAATACTTTAAAAATAACAAGTAATTTAATATAATATTATTAAACTAAACTCTAATCTCTTTTACTAAAATATAATTATAATTATCTCAGGTTCTTGAAAAATAAATCTAATCAATTTTAAAATATCTACTGTAACAAAGTATAAGGACTTTTGTATTATTTTTAACTACACCTAACCCAGGGGTCGCCAAACTTTTTTGATCATAGACCCCTATATAATTTTTCAAAATCTCCATCGACCCCCAAAAAAGTAATTTTCAGTTAATTAAAATAAAACTATCTATTAGGTACTGTGTTTGTACATTTATTTTATGATTTTAAACATTTATTAAAGTCATTTACATTGTGTAACAATAGTTTTATGAAAAATATGTGTGATTTGCATATTAAGAATTGTTTTTCCTTCGACTCCCTGGCTCAGATTGACCCCTACTTTTGTTAAATAGACCCCTGGGGGTCTGTATAGACCACTTTGGCGACCTCTGATCTAACCAATGATAATAACAATAGTAAATAATAATCCTAGTCCTAATTAAATAACTCTTAATCTTATCTACTATTCAATACTATGACAACTAATAATAATGATAATAACAATAATATTAATACAGTTTTTTTATTTCTCATGTGGCATCTTAATATAGTATAATCTGAAATAGATACGACAACAAACAATATTAAATTCTATGCAGTAAATTGTGTGATGAATTATGACTATAATAATATTGTAAAAGAAAAATTATTCAAATATCATATTCTAGATAATTATTACTTTTTAAAAATAAATAATTTATTTATACTCTGCAAATGTATCACATTTATTTGGGATTCTGTTAATCATGTATTTGTGATGATGAATAAATCAATCAAAATAACGCAGAGATTTATAAAAATAAGTTTAACAAATTTACTATACTTTTCATTTAAAACAAAACTATTTACAGTGTGTACAAGTTTCATAAATAAAATCTAACAAAATATAAGTTGACTAAAGTAAGATTAAGTTACATTCTTCAATATTATACAAAATCAAAAATAGATAAGCCTTCACTCTGGCTTATGCATTATTTGTTTTACACAATATAAAATAAAATGTTAATTCAAGCCTACACTTTATAGTTTAATTAAATTGTTTGTTAATTAAATCAATAGACAATATATATTTAATAAGTGTAGACAAAAAATATAAATACTTAAAATAATATTCATTTTGAAAATATGTTTTAAGGTTATTCCATAAATAAAATTGAATTTAACAAAAATAAATAGTGTTGATGTTATTCTAGATACTTTTTGTTTGGCACCACTCTCACAAATCCTTATATGTGTGCTTCATATCTTTCAAAAAAACGACAACTAATATTCATAAAATACAAGCATTTATCATACATTGTGTTATTCATTTTTTATGTTTCATTTTCTTAAAATATGCATTGATTTGTGAAAATCAAAATATCAAAACTATTTAAAAATATTATGAATAGTTGTCATTTCTTTTATCATCAAAATTATTTAATAAAAATATTATTATTCTCAAAAATTTTATCTTCTACCATAGATATTTTAGAAGTAAAAAATATATTGCTAATAGTTTTTAGGATTATATCCATAATCTTTATATAATTTAATAAATTGATCCTTTTGTTTGATAAAATTTTTGAGAGTAATGATGGTATTGATAATGGTAATAATAAATCAAGTAAGAAATGGATTAAATTTTCATATTATCCTAGGATTTATAATACTTTAAGGTATAATAAAAATTATATTGATGAGAATATAAATATTGTCTAGTCAAATAGTAAAAATTTTGATCAATTAATAGGTAATTATAGGTTAAGAGATGATTTACAGTTCTAAAAAAATTGTATATAAAATTACATATGATCTTGTAAAATGATTTACTTTGGGCATCCTGGAAAACAATTAGAGTAGGAGCCAACATAACTATGCTATTAAAAGAAGAGATGATAGGTCTGCATTACATATTCACTACTTGAAATATGACCATAGAATAGATGCTACAAAAAGCATTAAATATTTAAATTTCATTAAACTAAAAAAAGCATTAATATATTTAAATTTCATTAACTAATTGTATGAATATTTATAAGACTTCTACAAATTTGTTTAATAATTGGTTGCTTAAAAATGAATGGAAAATTATATAAATAACTGTATAAAATGTATGTAATATTGTTTAACGTAATGTTATGATATAATCAATTGTTTCGCAATTATTGAATTTATATATGAGGGTTTTGATTTGTATTAATTATTTATGTTATTATTATTTGTTTTAATTTTATTATTGGACACTGAATGTTTTTATGTCAGGTGATTCATTAACGTTAAATAGATTAGTCACATTTGAAAAGGGCACCAAAGCAGGTGCTGAAAAAAAGCTTTTTAATGTATAAAATTATTATTTGATTATATAGCTGCTGTAAAGAATTATTATTATTTTTTGATTATTATTTATGGAAGAGCAGCAGAACGATATCTATTCCTTTCCAATTTTGATATTAGTAAAAATTTTATTAATATAATATTGTAATTTATTTTAAATTCAATATTACAATCATTTAAGTATTTCTTTATATCTAATAAATCTGACTTAACAGAATTGTATTGCTTAATACAAGTAAACCATTTAAAACTTACTTCCCTCATATTAATCGTATCTTTAGAAATTATATTAGTGGTCTGCAATATCTAACAGGTTGCTGACCACTTTATTCACTTAATGAATATTTCTATTTCACCACTTTATTTTTGAAATGCACGTGATTTTTTTTTTTTGTACTTTTTTTATTTGTGGCATTATTTAAAAATCTAATATATCCAAGCATACATAAATTTCTTATTATGTCAATTTTTGGGGACAAAAATTATGTTAAATTATCCAAATGTAAGCCACAATACGTATAGCACAGTAACAGTCATGACTGCAATCTAGTAAATGTTTTCCAGGACTTATTTGTACAAATTTGAAATTATTGTTTTTGATGATAATTTGTTTCCTGAATCATATTTTTTTGTTTATAAAAACAAGGCATTTTTTAGTAATTAACTGAAAGTTTTAATACATAAGGTGAAGTAAATGATGTAAAATGTAGAGTATATAAAGACAAAGTGGAAAATGGATAAATACATTATTTTGGAATGTGATTTTGAATAAGTAAACTATTGAGATCAGGATATTGTGAGAAAGAATTTAAGAAACATTAATGTCTAGATAAAATAATGTTGAGGATATATCTGTGTTAAAATTGGATAAAGTTACAATACAGAGATATGGGATTGGAAGCCGTAAGGTATATTTAGGGAAATGCAGAAATAGGCAAAGATTGTGTAAATATTTTGATGCTATAAATCCTTATTTAATTTATTAAGGTAATGTTACAATAGAATTCATTATTAGTATTATGTGAGTTTTGAGATATTTATTTGAAATTCATGTTAGTAAATTTATGGTTTCTCTAATTGTTTGTACTCGTAGAACTATTACAGAGTGATCAAAAAATTTCCAGTATATAAAGTTCTCTACAAATAAATAAAGCAAATGTTTACAATCTCGATATAATTTTAAAAGAGGCAATCATAAATTCCAACCAGTATCTACAAAATATTTTATATTATAACAAATATTGCCTTTGAAAAATATTATGCAGTAATTTAATTGTATGGACATTTGTTATTGTCATCTATAAAAATATTTTTGTCGTATCATTAAAATAGTTATATAATCATATGTTCTGTCAGCATTATGATTTTATACACATTTAGACTAAAACAACATCACACTGTTTAAAGACTAATTAACTATTCTCTTTCAGTCTGACAGTAAGTCAAGAATAGAATAATGGATCCACTTAATCTTTAAACTTTTGATATTAATAAACTTGTGCCTGCTGTCATTGACAAAAGTACAGAATGAAATCAATATTTCAGACAGATGAAATCATGACATTCAAAATTATTAAAATAATATCAATCATATAAGATGGAGACCGAATATTTCAAATAATGAATTTGTTTTTTTAGTAATCAAACAAGTTAATAATTATACATATCAAATTAGCATAGCTTAACATATTATATAGAGAATATAATACCATTTTCTTCAATTATGTAAGAATGGAGTCTGAATTTATCTGCCTTTTTCTATCTTTGTATGTAGAGGTTATCATTACTATTTTTATTTTGACTTTGTTAATGGCAATAAATGAATGATATTTATTGTATATCAAAGAGAGATTTGGAAAAATAAAAAAATAATGATTTGTACTTTTCAATTTAATTTTTTTTATAAAACCTTTAGCATTTTTATGCTATATATTTTTATGATTATCAAATTTGATAGCTGTGTACTTAGAAAGATAGTTCAAAATGGAATGTCAATGAAATTTAGATTTTTCACTGTTGCTCTTAAAATTCACATATAGTTTTTCTCAGAAATTGGTCATGGAACTAATGGTAGCTCATGTAGAAATAAAATAGAGAAATGCTGACATATCATTATGATTAAAAAATAAAATTTACAAATAGCTATCATGTACAAATAATTTTTTAGTAATCAATCAATCTTTTGATTAATATTTTATAAATTAATATTGGATTGATTTTTTTGTGTTTTTATTTAGTAAGGCTTTATATTTGTATATATGTGATTGCATTTTTTTCTCAGATTTTATGTAAAACAAGAGTAATCTCATTCCCAAATATTAATATCTTGAAATGATTGATAAAGGAAAACAGCAGTTTCTATTTTGTGATGTTAGGAATTGGAACTGTGATTTGTTCAGTTCTATAATATTTAATGCTTATCTGATAAAAAATTTAAGTTATTGTTTATTTTAAGAATACTGCAATGAAAAGTGTAATACATATTCTGTTTTTTTAGTAAATTGTCTTTTCATTCTCATCTCTTGACATGTTATATATATATATATATATATATATATATATATATATATATATATATATATATATACATGTATATATATATATATATAACGACTTGGATTAACATTAATATTTTTTATTTTCTGTTTTTTGTAGGTCTAAGACATGGAAAGAGTTTTATTTCATTGTTTTTATTTAGGAAGAATGATATTTGGTGAAGTGCATATCATTGAATATTTACATTCCAAATATTAAAGAGATTGAATATGGAATTGCAGCCAACTTTTTGTATTCATGTAAGGATTGTAACGTTTATAATCAAAAATGTAAAAAAAGTGTAATTGAAATGTAAGACAACTATTACTACCACTTATGAGATTAAGAAGCATGGCTGTTATAGAGATGAAATTATTGACTTGCATAAGTTGACATTTACAAAAAAAATATTTAATATTTTCAGAATATTATCTTATTTATTCTTATTATTCTGTATGGAGAAATGTGATAGTTTGAAAAATGCACATTCTGTGAATTTTTCTTTCAGACAGATGTTCCATTATTGATTATATAAATGTACATTTGTAAAACTTTACAGAATATTTCAATAGAAGTTGAAAATAACTTTCCAGATTAAAATATTTGATCAATGAAATATTTAAAAGCATATAAGCCATAAAAATATGTTTCATCACTTTACTAATATTTAGGATATAACACACAAAAATTTATCATTTTTTTGAAAATATACTGTTGAAAAAAAAGACAACTTTTTTTGTTTAGCAATTTATGTGATTGAAGGAATTTCAAAAAAATATTTCAAAGTCATATAAAAGACTTTACATGCATGAGAAGCTTAAAAATTCAAGCAAATAGCATATACAGAATAAAGCATCAAGGAAAGATAAAAAATATATATTCTTATGACTTAATAAGTTATTTGGAAAATCTATATGTAAAACAATATGGGCTAATCTATTACAGGAGAAAAAGTTTTTCATTGCACTATATGTAAATTCAAAACTTTTTATAAGCATTTTAATAAAATGCATAAAAAAACATATACAGGAGAAGAACCTTTCAATTCAGTTTATATGAAATCAAAACTGATGATAAAAGTGTTTTATAAAGATTTGAAAATAATCATACAAGAAAAAAACATTTTAATTGTAGTTTGTGTGAATTCAAAACAGCAGATCAAATTTCTTTTAGAAGACATGAAATAAAGCATATGGGACAAAAACCTTTTCAGTGCAGTTTGTGTGAATTCAAGACTAGTGATGAAAGTTATTTAAGAAAACATGTTAGAAGGCACACAAGAAAATTCTTTTCAATGCAGTTTGTGTGAATTTAAAACAGCAGGGCAAAGAACCTTAAGATCACATGAAAGACCACATATGGTAGGAAAACCTTTTCAATGGGCTTGTGTGAATTCAAAACTAGTAAGAAAAATGATTTCAGAAGGCCTGAAAATATATGTACAGGGAAAAAAAAATTTTCCTGTACTTTATGTGAATTGAAAACTGCACATCAAAGTAGTTTAAAAAGACATGAAAAAAGCCATACAGGAGAAAAAGCTTTTCAGTGCAGTGTGTGTGAATTCAAAGTGCCTATAATGCTTATTTAAGAGCATGTAAAAGAACACACATGCAGGAGAAAAACCGTTCCATTGTGATTTGTGTAAATTTAAGGCTAGTGATGAAAGTTATTTAAGAAAACATGTAAGAAGGCACACAGAAGAAAATTTTATTCAGTGCCGTTTGTGCGAATTCAAGTTGCAGATAGAAGAATGTTAAGATCACATGAAAGAATACATATAGTAGGAAAACCTTTTGAATGTAATTTGTGTGAATTCTAAACTAAATAAAAGAAATTTAAGAAGACATGAAAAAAACTTTTCAGTGCAGTTTATATAATTCAAGATTAATGCTAAAAATAGTTTAAGAAGATATAAAAATAATCATATAGGAAAAAAAATTGCTTGCACTTTATGTGATTTCAAGACTGAATATAAAAACATGAAAGAAAGAATGCAGATGAAATTTTTTTTTATTGCTCTTTATATGAATTCAAAACCTATAACAATAATAATCTTAAGAGTACATGAAAAAACATGTACAGGGGAAAAGCCTTTCCCAAATAGTTCATGACAAATCAAGACAGCAAGTAAATATTGCTTAAGATAATATGAAAAAATTTATATCGATTCAAAATTTTTTTAATGCACTTCTGTTTTAACTGCTTTAAAAATTCATGAAAGAACCCATTTAAGAGGAAAACCATTATAATGCTCTGCATGTGATTTCGCTACTGCTAATGAAAGTGATTTTAAAAGATATGACAAACCACATGGAGGGAAAAACCATGTTACTGAAGTTTATGTGAATTCAAAACTGCAGACAAAAGTTATTTAAAAAGGCATACAGAAAAATTCTATTAGATTTATGTGAATCTAAGAATATGGATGAAGGCTTTTTACAAATTCATGGAAGTAATTCATATAGAAGAAAAACCTTTTCAACACTTTGTGTGCGATTTTGGGTTCTATAGGAAAATTTAAGAAAACCTGAGAACTCACACACTGGTTGAAAGCAATTTATTAGCTAGCTGTCACTGTGAATTCAAGATCTGCTAAAAGTCATATAAGAAAACATTAGAGAATGCATACAAGAAAAAGCAGTTTTCTGTACACTTTATGGGAATTTAAAACATTTTAATAATAATTTTAAAAGTTCAATAGAGAAGTCTTCAATTATTAATCAATTATTTAATTGTTGCTTGCATGATTACAAAGCAGTGTTTAAAAGTAATTGGGAAAGTCATGAAAATAAACATTTTACTAATCAGGAGGTCCTAGAAAATAGCTACATTACTACCTTGAGAATTTCTAATTATAAATTTATTTAAACACACATTGATTATGTAAGTACTATTCATTGAGGCTGTAGCCTAATTTTTTCCCTTCAGATAATGAAAAATCTTCTAAAGGATATGATTCTCTTCAGTTTTAAAATATCTTTTTTGCCTATTACAGGGATGTTTCATTCTATTCTGTCATAAATATTTTATTAGTATTTCAATAGAGTGACTGCTCAGTGTTTTTTTAAGAACATGGAATACATCAGTGTGTTAAAATGATATCTTAATTGATATATATTTTAAAGTGATTATATAGTGAACATTTCATAGGAATGAAATTTACTTTTGCATATAAGCACAATGTGGCTTCTTCCACTTGAATAGAATGTAGTTTATTTAATCTACAAACTCAAGAGTTTTAATTTAACTTGCCTCATACTGGAAATCATTTTTTCTTAGAATATGTCAACAAATATTATGATATTATTGTGCTTAAATAACTATGATAGAAGACTCCTTTCAAAATATTTTAAACTTGTTATCCAAAAATTTTCTGTGGACTCATTTGAGCGACAGAATTTCATAAAATTTACAATTTCATTACAGCTAGCCAGACTGGATCAGTAATGCAGAGATATAATGATAAGTGTAATAATATTAATAGTTTATGATATTTTTTTTAGAAAAATTAGGAATAATAAAGAATTATAATTTTTAAATATAACAGTGGAGGCCAAAGATAGAATGATATTCTGTTTTCATATATTATGGTGATTGCAGAACATTTAAACTGTGCATAAATTAAAATTTCCCATATAATTTAAAGACAAATTCACAAACTAAGCTGATATAACAAGTGAGCCTAATAAAAGAATAGTATCATGTTATATAACTCAGTGAGAGGTAGTTACTTCCACTTTGCAATTAATGATTACAAATATAAATTTACATACCCATTAATTTTATAGAATTGTAGATTGATAATATATTTTATAAATTTTTTAAAGTTGTTATTTGATATATTTTTATTGCATTTTAGTGATAACATTATTTTATTGCAGTTTACATTAATGTATTCACAAATTAAACTCTAATTTCCTACCTTTAATATAAATTTATTAAAAATTCATTCTAATTCATCAAAGTCCTACTGTAAAGGTTCTCAACAAAATCAATACATAAATTGTATTAAAAAATTTTTTCACAATGTACAAAAGAAGTGTGCATAGTTGTGTGTGTTTTTATTTATATAATCACTCATGCTTAATCTGATTGTGAGAATTATTTTTTATAAATTGTTTTGGATTATACTGTTTATTGAAATTGAATGTAATTTAATTCTAATTTCAAGAATACAACTATACAGTAATTTAATAGAAGTACTTTCAACTATCTATGTAGTCGTTATCAACTAGATTCAAATTGTATTACAAAAAAACGTTACAAATATATACAAAAAGAATTATGTCATACATCAATTTTCCCACAATTCATTAATTTTTATATTAGCAGCCTGTCTATTTATCAAATCTTGCTTTCCATTTTTTATTAACATAGCTTCTTTAATTTTATGTTTATTATTATTTCTTTCAATACACAAAATCTTAACTTTATTAAAATCAAACCATAATTACATGTAACATTATGATCAAAAAATACTGAAGGTGATACGTCATAATTTCTAACATTCTCTTGTCTTGATTTTTGTACTCGTTTACATAACAACTAATGCTCCTTTGATCTTTTTTCCAATGTATACTGAGATTCACTTATATATGCCTTTCCACGAACACACAGCTATTTATATATTGCACAACTTTGATTTAAAATACTACATCTGTTTTTTGAATTATTGTATTGTTTTGAATAATTATATATATTTTATTATAATTAGAATACAGACATTGGTTAATTATATATATATATATATATATATATAATTATACTATGAATATATATATATATATATATATATATATATTCATAGTATTATTTCCAGGAGCTTCTGTGTAATAAAAATATAATAGCTAAATAGAAGATGTTTCAATACAATAACATACTTTCCTCAGAGCTTCTTTCTCAAATCATAAGAATGTGTGTGGTGAGATTTAAAATCATTATTTTTTTTCTTTTGTTATTTTCTCCTCCTTCTCAAATTCTATTGGGTGAGAAGTTTTAAAAAAATATTTTGTCCTCCAATAGCTTTTTCCAAATATTGTTAATTTTCTTTAATTCACACTGTTCATTTTTGCTCTTGGGCCTTTTAAAAATGTCTATAGCTGCCCTTAACATGCTATAGTCATATTGCTCAATTTTTGTCAGAATACGTTTTATTAAAATTGATGTCGGGTTAGTTAATTTAATGTGTGAATATATGGTTGATGAATTAAATTTTTCTCTTAACTGCCAAAATGTGTTCTTTCTTTCTTATGTTTATTCTATAATTGGTCTGTCCGATGTATGAATGTAAACAAACTCCACATGGAATGATATACACCATGAGACTCCAAAGGTATTTTATCTTTAGAGCATGGAAATATTTCATTAATTTTTTTAAATGTAATATAAATTGTGTGGATATGGTTTTTCTTTAAAACATTAATTTTATCAGTTACTCCCTTTATATAGGGAAGAGCAGTCTTAATTTTTGAAGTATCAAAATCTTTTTTTTATTATATAAAAAAGCCTTTTTTATAATCCTGTGATCAAAACCATTATGAAGAAGCATTTTTTAGTAGCACACAATTTATATTACATTTAAAAAAATTAATGAAGTATTTCTACACCCTAAAGAGAAAATTCCTTTTGAGTATCATGGTATATATGAAATTCCATGTGGAGTTTGTTTACATTCATACATTGGACAGACCAATCATAGGGAAGAACATATTTTGGCAGTTAGAAAAAAATCTAATTTTTCAGTCATTTATTCACTAATTAAATTAACTAACCATGACATCAATTTTAATAAAACACATATTCTGGCAAAAATTGAACAATATGACCAGAGATTGCTAAGGAAAGCTATAAAGATTTTTAAAAGGCTCAAGAGCATAAATGAAAAGTGTGAAATAAAGAAAATTAATAATATTTGGAAAAAACTTTAGGAGAATAAAACATTTTTTAAAACTTCTCAACCAATAGAATTTGAGAATGAGAAGAAAAATGTCAAAAAAAAAATAACGATTTTAAATATCACCATAAACATTCTTATGATTTGAGAAAGAAGAAGCTCTGAGGAAAGTACTTGTTATTGTACTAAAATATCAGCTGTTTATCTATTATATTTTTATTACATGAGAATATTAGAATATATATATATAATTTAATAATGTAATGCTTTTATACATTTTGTAGCTCTTTAAAAGATTATTGTATAAATGAAACTAAAAGTTTCAAATAAAGTTTATATGAAAAGGAATGCATTTGTAGTACATGAAGATTTTTATGTATTTAATATAATATGAATTATGTATTAAATAAAAAATAGATCATTTTTTATAAAACTTTATGTAGCATAACAAATGTTTTTGTGAATTGTTGACACTTATCAGTTTTGCAAAATTCATTACTAATGAAAAATGAATTAATATAAAATGATTCTAACATAATCTTTTCCATATTAACACTAGATTATTTTGTTGTTGTTATTGTACAATATTGCTAAATGTCAAATTTATGGATTTTCATATGCTTAAGAATTCAAAAAATCAAATAAAAAAAATTGTATTTAACTAAATATTAGTAGTGATTGTAGTTATTCACAATTATAATGTAAAGACGTTATGTGACTTAGATGGGCATATAGTTGGTTAGTGAACTATAATATAATAGATAGGATTATAATTAATAAATTGTAATATAACAAAATATTTTTAACAGAATTGAACATGATTAAATGAAAGTTTATTTCTGTTTATATATAATTTATTTTTAATTAAAATCAGCATTTTTAACTACCAAAAAGGCATTTATTGATCATGACTTTAGTATTAATTTTTGCAATTAATTAGATATGCATTATGGGTGATTTTCAGAATCATTTGTTAATTTGTATTTTAAATCCAATACTTCTATTATTAATAATAGTAGATTACTCCACTGCACATGCACTTTACAGATCGAATGCTTTTTAATGAATACTCTCCTTTCCAAATGCAAGATAAAGCCCTGATATTTTAAAGAGGTATCTGATTTCTATTCCTGAATCTCTAAGCATGCAACCCTTTAATTATTGCAGGGATGAAACAAATATTTAGTTTTTCTTCAAAATTATGATATGAAACTTCTTTAGAGTTTTTGAGGTTACAGAGTTGTGCTAATGTCAATAGATTTTCCTCTATGAATCACACAATATGCACAAGCACTTTTATTTTATTATCCTCAGTTTAATTTATGAGTATATAACTTTTAATATAATCTACATAACACTTCCAAGATGCATTGATATCTTTAACAAATTCATGAATGTTGCTTCTTAGTGATGGCATTTCTTTCCTATCAATCCCTTAAAGATTTTTAATACTGCCAATTTGTACCATTCTGTTTTGAACTTCATGTATATATTCTGTCTACTGTGCCATTCTGCTATGACTTTGAGGGTATAAATTTAATACCAGTGAGGCAATAAATTATCATCCCACACAATGTTTGAAGACCCTTGGTCTCTAATGCAACATCTGAAACCATAAGATAAACCATCCTCTGAAAATGAATGCGATAATGATAATACATTAAGATTTGGACATTTTTTTCTTTTCATTCTTAACAAACTGTAAAACATTTTTTATGTAAATAATGTTGTATATGTCAATAATGTAAAACCATTTTTTTAAATCTGTAATCTGTCACAGACTTTTCCTCATAATCAGATCTGGTGTTTTTTCTTCTTTTTTTAAACTTGTTGTAATTGATTCTTATAGAACAATAAATGCCTTTAAACATGAGAAATTGTAAAAATAATTTAATCATTAACAGAAATAATGCAGATTAATTATCTCTGGATATAATAAAAAGGCTGTATAGACAAATTAAATAAATTAAGTAAGATTGTCTTTTTAATAAGGTTTATAGTTTTGAGAAAAATACTCTATGGGTTTGGGAATAATCAGGCATGGGAAAGGATAATTGAGTGTATTAAATTTACTTGAGCAAATTTACTTTTGTTTCTGGCTGTTATATTTATATTCAGAAATGAATGTGATATAGTAGCGTTGGGTGGCCAATTGCACTCAATAACTTACTTTGAGCAGTAGTATGCAGTAGACACACATTCTAGTATATAGCACACGCTTCATTTGGATATTTTTTACCCTAGATGAGTGTAAAGCAGATGCTGCTGCTTTCTGCCCTTTACACTTAGTGCTTTTATTACTTGGAGTGATTGATATTAGTCTACTTTGTCTAATGGTATAATTTCCAAATAATTTAGTATATCCTAAAGCTGTAAATGTAGATCTTAAAACAATTGTATTACTAAATAGTAGTGTCAGATTGTTTGTGCAGAAAGTATCTGTCTAGTGACAATTAAGATGCATAATGCAGTATATTGTCTGTGCATAGTAATAATAATTGAATAAATGAATCTCTAATCATATTAATTTGCCTTCAAACTAGATAGGGCAGTTAAATAAAATAATATGTAATTAGTTTAAATTCAATGACAGGTAAACAAAGCTTATAGACTTATGTTTTTTTATAAATTGCTGTTATTTTGGTTATTGTTTGCATTGTGATGATGTATATATATATAAATAAATTGAAATTTGTCATTATTTTTAGCATTTGTCATTTATTGCAATCAATAAGATTAATTAAAATATAATAGTCTCTTGCATCTAACAGATCTTAGCAAACTATAAAAAGAAATCGTATTTCATTATGTGACATCAGAATATGGAGTTCACATGCAAATTACCCTTGGGTGGTTTTCATGTGATCTGTACATTTTTGACCAATGCAGTTTTTAAAATAAAAGTGTCATGTATAACTATGAATCCCTGGGATTGAAATTGAAAGTACCATTTCATTATATATTAATTGGAAAATTCTTGAAAAATCATTCATGTATAAAAAATAAATAAGTTAATTTTTTTCTTTTCGTTTGACATGTTAAAATAGAGATGAGCGAGATTATTGTTTATTAAAAGAACAGTAAGTAGTACAAGTTTATTTTAGATTTTGTTTACAATTATTGATGACAAAAACGTATTTATTCATAGAAAAGTTTTATTTGACAAGTTAAGATAAAAAAGTGTATACAGATATCAAGATATATAATAAAAATTTTATTACAATAATGAAGTTTAATATTGGCAGTATATAAATAAATTAAGCACACATAAATGTAACCTAAAATATATATCTAAGACCATATATTTTATTGGGCACTGTGAGAAGTTTAATAATAGGCATAAAACATTAGCAATAAAAAATGTACTGTGAACAGCAGATGAATGGCTCACTATGAAACTTGTGGGTACTCACATGAAGCATTGCAGAGTGGAGTAGATAACTAAGCATAAGTATTTAATAGTCAAAAGTTATTATTGAAACAAGATTATGATTAGTTTTATAAATAGTTTTTTTTTGGTATTTTTTTGTCTTTTCAAATATGGAATCTGAAAAGCAAAATCACTTTTACACCTGAGGAAGTAACAAGGAAAGAAGGCAGCTTTATGTTTTGAAAATTCTGAAATTGTAAATAACAGCAGACAAATCCACAGATATGCAAATGCTTTCCATATAATATGATTACACAAACTCAATGGAATTGGATTAAGAAAATGGTACAAGGATAAGAGAAACAGCAAGAAATCAAAAAAATGAGGCAGGAGTTAATAAAAACAGATCAAACTCAGCATGCAATGGAAGCATTAAACAAAAGATTAGGCCAAAATATTTAAGAAGTAGAACAAGAAATGAAGTCAGAGAAAAAGAATATTAGTAAAGAAGATATAGGTCAGAAAGTATAAAGACATTATGGAAGAAATAATGCAGGTAAAAGAAATGAAAAAAACAGACAAGAAGCCTTGTAGCTTTAAGTGAAATTCCAAGAAGAGTCCATAATTTACAGGGAAGAAATGCTTCATAATAAACTTAGGGATCAAATGGATAGGATGATTGAAAAATTAGACAGTATATATGTAAATGACCCAGATATAAAGGGAAGAGAAATCAACCAGAGGAAGAAAGTAAGTCAAACATATGCTAAGATAAAAAGAAGCTTTGAGTAAAGAATAGCAGCAATTGAAAATAAGCATTATGACTCTTAGAGAGAAAAAAATAAAATTGCATGAATATAATGGAGAATCTCTAGACAAAGAAGTTATAAATAGGATAGATAGAAGAGAAAATGGCAAACTAACCAAATTTAATAAAACCTCCAGACAAAGTGCTTCAATGTGGATGTGGGGGAAATTACTTTAATACATCTAGAAAGTTTACATAAAGAAGTCTAATTTTATACATGCCAGGAAAATAAAAAGATTGCAGTTTGTTGTAACCATTTCCCTTGATTTGTCAAAAATGGGTGGTATATCTTGAGAATAAAACTTCATATATGTGGAAATTATAGACATGATTCTGTGCAGCTTTTGGAGTAAGAAATGTCAAATGGGCAGCTTCATAAAATATCCCAAGAAATATACCCAGAAGCACCAGGAAACAATTTTTCTACTGGCAGGTAGCATAATTAAGGTCACTGACTGGATCCCCACTAACAGGGTCAGATAAGTAGGATCATTCACTACAATATGCCTGCAAGTCATGCTGGGTCAAGCCAATCACATTACAAAAGACATGGATGAGCTCTTGATGGCTAATGATTTTGGGAATGTGGCCAAAGAACCCCCAAATAAGACTTGAAAAATAAGCAACCTGAAGTACAGGTAACAGCCATTCAACAAGCACATTTTTCATCACACACCTTGGCTAGAATGCAGTTTGACTATGATGATACTGAAAACCAAAATCTGCATGGTCCCTGGGGGAAATGGCAATTTTCAGGCAATAGAACCAAATTCAGACAAGGCATGGAAGAAACAGTTATAGTCATTGATAGGGTGCTGATATGATTGAGAATATTTGTGTATTATAAATTACTTTTGTATAGAACTAATTTTTGCATATGTATTTTTAATTAGTCTATTATTATTATTGACAGACAGTACTGATATGAAACAGAATACTTCATTTGTAGAATGTCAATATTCAGTAGGAATTTTTAAATTAAGTTTTCAATATTTTTACTAAAAAAAGTTATATATGTATAAGTATGTGCACACATAAATGTATACAGTTTTACTATTTCTAAGTTTATTTTAAAATTACTTAAAACAAAATATTTTATTTAATTAACAATTGTAAAATTATTTTAAAATTAGGTGGGTAGAAATGACATTATTACTGTTATATAAAAGTAATTAAGTTTTATTTTAAAAAACAGATCCATTAATTAAGGAGATAAATATCTTAGGTGGTTTAATCAAAATGTCTGTTATATCAGGATGTCTATCAAAGGTAAAATTTTATAAATGAAGTAATTGACAAATAAGCCACAAATTGTAATGATGTTTAGGAGCTATCAACAACCATGAGATGAATATATCAAAATGAGTCATGATGGAAACTGATCTTGCTGATAAGACATCTCAGTAAATTATAAATAGGGATCTCTCACAAATCATAAATGATTATTCTTCAATTGTTTCATGTTGTGATTGTGCTATTTGTTGTGCATTGGTTCAAATATCATAGGAGAATAGAGAAAGCCCATCATATGCATCACTTTGGCCAAGCCAGCTAATTACAGACCAAATGTTTATGATGAATTGCCAAAAAGCCATCAAATATTGTAAAAGCTGCTCAAAAACATTGTGTCCAGCATATATATATATATATATATATATGCAAAGGGTATGCTACCTAACTAAAAGTTACTACTGTTTTGGGGAGAAAGCAGCCATCACTCAATGAGGAAAACACAATCAGATGCTGCCCATTAAATAAAAAAATGAATGAGTATTGATGAAAACAATTGTAGCCATCAAGTGCAAAATAACAAACTTCACAGAAGACTTCCAGGCCTTGCTATTTATTGAGACAGATCTTATGTCTCAAATTTATATATGTAGCAGAATATATGTTACAGATAAACAATTTCTACTTGTAATTTAATATAAAAATGCTGGTAATTAAATTTTTTAATTGACGTTATAAAAATACATTTGTATATATATCCACACACACATGAATCACTAGAATTTTGATTATTTACTAAGAGAAATCTCAATTTTTTTTTATAAAAAAGCAAATTTTTTAAAAAATTGTTATATTTTATGGAAGATTATTTTGAAACTTCGTAGAACAATGCTTAACCTCAAAATAAAATTTTAATCAGTTGTGATAACAAAATTTATAAGATTGTTCAGTTAAGGCAATAATGAAATTGATTAATACAAAATGTAAAAATGTTTTATTTAATTGATTAAAAACCTTGCTATTTCGAGATGAAAATCCAAAAAATTTTAGAAAAATTTGTGTGAAATCAATAGAACAAAAGGTTTTAAAAACTCCCCAAAATCTATTGTTCTATTCAAAAGCTATTCAAGCTAGGCAGAAGCTATTCATTAATTAATTCAGTCAATCCAATTTATTTATTCATTAGAGGAATTCCTTGATCATTCTATGTTTTCTGTGTTATAAGTCAAAATCATATTCCAAACACTGGACTCTTCATTTTTGATAAGCTGCTCTTGCTGCATCAAAATCATAAATATCTACCAACAGTTTGGGACAAGCAGGCAACAGTTTTAAAAAACTGAACTAACCAAATTTTCTTAGTAATATTTTTCAAAATACGATGGCTAGGCACCTTATCAAGACAAACTCCATGCTCTAAGTTGAAACTTCATCCTTCAACATGTCCTGAAATCATAAATCTTTAGGATGCTAATCTTTTAAAGCCAACCTACATAGAAGACTCAACTGACTGGAAAAAAATAATACCAAATGGACAAAATTAGCTACTTATTCAATCAATTGCAGAAAGCTAAAGCAACAACATTGAAGGGCTTAGTAGTAATATAAACCTGCATATATCTTAAAATAAGTCAGGACTTGTTATAAGTTTTCTTAACATACATGCATATTATATTCTTTTGTTAACCTTAATATAAGATTTAAATGTATTTTATTTTATGAATATAATTATTGATATCATATATATGTCATGTATGAATGTTTTACTTTTGTTTTAGAGTATGTTTTAATGCATTAAGTTTAGAAAAAAAATTAGTTATAGAAGAAATATTCTTCCTTGTCTTTCACTTGTCATTTATTGCAATCAATAAGGTTAATTAAGTGATGACAGTCTCTTGCATCTAACTAATCTTCGCATGCTCTAAAAAGAAAAAGTATTTGATCATGTGATTTTGGAATGTGGCACTCATGTACAAATTACCCTTGAATAATTTTTATGTGAGCTCTGCATTTTTGACTATTACAATATTTAATCTTTATATTTGATGATTTAGTCTATCATGATGATTCTAACTAATCTGTGGAGATGATGATTTTCCCATCTCCACATTAATAATTTTTTCAACTCTATATTGTTACAATATATAAATTGTAATGGTAAAATTTGATAGCAGCCTACTAACTAAAAACAATATATAGAAGTTACTCTATGCAAAATAAAAATCAATGTAATATTAGAATGAATAAAGTGATCAAAACATCACATGATCATGATTTTATATGATTATTATTAGTATTGGTACTCTTAAGCCAATAACCACCACATGATCATCCTTTCTTATGCTTGCTTATTATTATTATTAAAACAGGCAAAACTCTCTATACATATTGTCATTCAGTGCAAGCCAGAGTAATCAATGGATGCCAGAAGGCTTGTGCATAAAATCTCCATCTAGTGCCTACTCATCCAATATCCCCAGACTAGTTCATCCAATATCCTCAGACTAGTTTCTGGCTTGTGGCCTTCATCAGTGAGGAGCCTTGGATCTAGGTGTATTCCTCACTGATAAAGGTCACTAGCCAGAAACTAGTCTGGGGATATTGGATGAGTATGCACTAGACAGAGATTTTATGCACAAGCCTTCTGGCATTCATTAATTACTCTCCTTGCACTGAGTGGCAATACATATAGAGAGTTCGGCCTGTTTTAATATTGGTACTCTTATGAATGAATAAAATATCTACATCTATTGATTTATAGATAGAAAAATATTTTTCAACTTCTATTTGTCATTTCCAGTTCTCAAACTTCATTATATACTTCACAATCAATCATGAATTTTATAATTTTATTTTAGTGCTTTATTTGCATACCCTATATGCTTTTTTGCAACTATGGATATTTATTTGACCACCATGCACTAATATCTAATTACTATATTTTTATTTTACAATTTAGAGTATAATATTAAAAATTCATTTAAGTAGACCATAAAATGATAGTGTTCACACTCAGTTTGAACATATATAAAATGCTGCAAGAAACAGTTAACATTCACCAAGCTTATAAATTATTGGAATAGAGATTTCAGTCACATTCACTATTTCAAATTAAATACAATTAAAAAGAAATTATTCTGAAGGATATAATCAGAGGTTTTGCATCCATGATTTTTACCTTCTACCCAAAATAGAAAGTTCTATTCATTTACCTCTCAGTATGTAATGGACAATAAATTAAGCTAATGGCCAGCTATACTGAAGACAAATTCTATGTGTTGTGAAAAAAATCAGTAGTTCATGATTGGGATTCAAACCAGTGTCATGCTTGTTGAATGTTCTAGTTTTGCATATATATGCATGCAAATATTAATAATATTAAAACCAGATATTGAATGCATTTACTTAAATATTGATTGCATTTTAAATGGATAGTATTCTATATACAGTTCGAACAACTTCATATGATCAGAAAACATATGGCCCTTAGTGGTAAAATGTGACTAAACTATGATTTCAAAGCAAATGTTCATATTTTAATGCATGATTTTATATAGTTTTTTATGCAAATAAATATTTTTATTTTATGTGTTATTTTCTAAAATCAAATAAAGTTTTCTCTTTCATATTTTCCAACAAAAATTTCTAATAACTATCACATGCACATTAACAAAAAATTTCGAAATATATTACAGGGCTCAAAATGGTAAAGTATTTTGTACTTTTTTATATATAAAGATGAAAAATACAAAAATATTTATTATAGTTTCTTTATTTGAAAAGGAGGCATAAATATCTATTGATAAGATTTTTAACCATAGAATTTACTACAGTCTGCACATTTGCTATAGACACCATAATTCATTTTATGCTTTGAATATTTCTATATAGCTGTAACAATGTTTATCACAAGTTGTAATACTGATAGATAATCCATCTCTCTAATTATAAAGAATGTATTAATAGTCGAATCATGTGATACTCATCTATAAACATGTTCCACAATGTTAAGTTTTTTTTCCAGTTATATATCTATAAAAGCCATGTATATTAGTTTTGGTTATACTATAGTAATTGATCCAAAACTCTTTTACTATTATAAATTATTAGTTTTTGCAAAATACCAAATATTTTTGTAGTTTTATTATTTGTATAATCAGGAAACATTGACTTAAAACTATTTACTTGTAATCTGTTTTCTTGTTTTTTTCTTTCAGAATTCAATCACCAATAACTAGTTAATTTATTCAATAGTTATTTATTATGTTTTTATTTTTTCCATTTTCTTTCTTTTCTGACTATAAACTACTGCTAATGATGTCATTCCAAAAAAGCTTCCATCATTGATAAAGTCATATTTACTGATAGGGCAGAGAACACTCAGAATCACAAAGTGATATATCATAGTTTGTGATGGTGTTTTTATCACTAAAGAGAAGAAGAGTAGCTAATCCATAAAATATATCTCCATTTAGTCTTAGTTTTATGGTAACAAGTACATATTAAATTAAAGAATTATGCTATTTTTAATTAATGAATATATCTCAATGCAGCAAAAGTTAGTGATAGTCCTGAGTCCACCATATGTGAAATAAGCAATGGGTTAATATTTGTTAAATTATTTTAATGGTATTATAAATGTGAACAATTTATTTTTCATGATTACAATGTAAAAGTCTAATTCAAATAATGATGATGATACTCTTTTAAACACTACAATAAAAATCTACACAGATGGATAAGGTATAGGAAGATTTAATATCATTATAACTGTTGTAGATGAAACCCTTCTAGATGAGAGAAATTTAATTGAATAGATAGATGATTTAGGTAAGTCAATAACAGGAGAGCATATAGAATTGTACTTTCTATAGTCTAATTTAATATCTTCCAATGTTGGAATTTCTTCATTGTATTAGTGAAAGACTGATGGTGCTTAAACCAGCCTAGAACAATGGTAATAGGGCTCATATTGTTGTCTATGCTTCAATTTTAGATTTAGAAAATTCTGAGAATGAAAGTTTTTGTTTTTTGTTGGTAACATTATTCATAAAGACCATGAAAATATCAAATTTTATTCTTGGAAACATTAATGCATATATTGTTATAAATATCAGATTATTGAGCCCAAAGTTACTGGGAATAATGATACTGGGTACTGTAAATTTAAGTGGTCTGTTAGTAAATTATTGCATAGCACATTTGTTTAGACAGATAACCAATAGGAAAAACCATTAAGCATCACATGATCACATTTCCTATACTAGCACATTAATTGTTGATAAACAGAGCAAAACTCTCCATACAGTATTGCCACCTGTGCTAAAAAGAGCTCCTCACTGACGAAGGCCACAAGCCAGAAACTAGTCTGGGGATATTGGATGAGTAGGCATTAGATAGGGATTTTATGCACAAGCCTTCTGGCATCCATTGATTACTCTGTTTAGCACAGGTGGCAATACTGTATGGAGAGTTTTGCTCTATTTATCAATAGTAAAAACATGAATGCATATATACCCAAAACAAAGACATTTAATATATTACATTATAATCAATAGTCAAAATACAAGACAAGTTCACATTATGTGCACACTTACATATCTAGATTGTTGGCATGATTATACATTTTTTTGTCCAAGATTTAAATAATAATTGTAACAATGATAAATATTAATCCAATTATAATAACAAAAAATTGATGTTTGTATTTAGAATAACCACTAAAATTGCTAATTTGTATCTCCAGAACTAGTATTTTTGAAGCACAGAATTCTCTTAAAGAATGCACTATGCATATAAATAAGTCTGTTTTTCATTGAAAGGAATTATTAATGTAATTAAAAGAAAATGTGAAATTTTTTTTTTGTCAAATGATAGGTAAAATGTGGAATTTTAAAATAAATTTAAAGACCTGAACAAATTCTAAGAATATTAAAAATGATTCATGGAATAACTGCAAAGAAAATACAGGCATTTGCTGACCACTGTCATTCTAGGTATTTAGTTTATGCAATGAAAACAACATTGTAACTGATCATGATCATTGTAGATCTTTATTTGTTGCATTGAAAGCAATGCATGGACCTTAAAAATTGTGTGACAAACCAATAATGAAACTCATGAGAATAATATTTTGAACATATGGAAAGTATATTTTGATCATCTGTTGAATAGTGTTACAAATATTGAGTTGATGACTTTTAAGGGTATACTATATTTGCCAGCATATAAGATGTAGTTGCATATAAGATGCAATCTTTTTACACACATTAAAAAAAATGATTTTTTTTAAATGAATTTTCATGATTTGCTGTACTAATTGATTATTTATGCCTACAAAAAATGTAACTAGAGAACACTGTTTAGGTACCTTTTAATTTTCATTCTCGAAATCCAGAAAATCATTTCCAGTTAAACATTTTAAAAATTGTATTATTTCTTAACTGTATGTTATTTTTTTGTGGATAGATTTATAATTTTGAGAAAACCTATTTTTTAATGTTTTGCCCTGATATTGAAATGATTGAGAGTGTGTGTATATATTATAACGATCGGGGTGAAGTGGTGTCTTAACATATCTACACTGCAGGGCGCCACTAGGCATTTGAACCTAGCAAATTTATATAGTAGGCAGATACATAAGTTTGAAAAAAAAAATTTATTTTATATATTTTGATTCCGACTGTTAGCCCAATGTCACCAGCTCAGTGGAACAGCAGAGATAATAAAATAATTCCTATCTAAAAACATTTTCAAAATAAAGGAAACCACTGCCAGAAATAACACACAAACATTTATTTAAACATATATAAGATTTAAAATTATTTTAGTATCAGTTTTACATTTTAAAATTTAACTTACATTTTTAACTTTGATTTTAGATTTTAATTTACATTTTAATTTTTATAAGTTTGCACAGATGGATTTATAAAAGTTTGTTTTATAATGTTGAGTACAGATTGGTTACATAGATTACACGGTTAAAAACATTTCAAAATAAACATAAAAGATCAAAATATAAAGTCATTGATGGAATTGCAGAGAGAAATTTATAAGAAACCCAATGGCATTCATCATAAGATGCTGCATTGACACCAATAACTTAAAAGACATCCGAATAAATACATTTTAGATACTCACCATAAGGTATCATTATTTACCAAATGTCTATATATTTTGATCAAATATGAAAACCAAAAACATAATTAATCAATAACGAATCTATGCAAGCATCTATACCCAACTTAAATTTAATGCATTTAGAGTGTCGAGTCTGAATAGACTACATAGATTGCATTTGAAAAGAAAATCCCTTATTTAATCTTAGGCCAAAAGTTCACAGTTAAACCAACATCAATCCATCTGATATATCGATGTATTCAATGTAATATGAATACGACAGCACAAATATAGGTTAAGAGAAGAAATTGACTCTCATCCAGATAAGAATACTACATCTATCTGATGAGAAGAGCAATAAAAAAAACTCCATAGGAAGGGACTGCAGTCCTTTTTGCTGACTTATGATCCCATTCCATAGGCAAAAGGGGGTGTGCGGCATATACTAGCGATTCTGCCCATTGCAAACCTCATACTACATCTACTAATTACACCAATATATCCAATCCATTGACCTAATTCAACTATGAAATGAATAACCTAAGATTACCCTCCCCTAATAAATCTTCACAAATCTATATAGCCATTCACACCTGACTTAAATTAACATTTATATAATTTAGTTTAACAAAAAACAGAAATCATAATAAAAACTTAAAGAGCAAAAAAAAAATGGAAATGATTTTACAAAAGAAATACATCAAATAATATTATAACTAATTTATTCAGATAGGAAATTCTTCTATTTAAAATATTGAAAAGTTTAGAATTTAGAGTTCTTTTTGTTTAGAAATGTCCATAGTCTCTGATTTCTTGTAATGGAAGGTGTTAATTCCCACGAAGTCATAAGGAGATCGGTGTGCAGTTAATCATTGGTCCTTTATGGTTGATGGTATTCTTCCAGGTCTTGATGTCCTGTGGTCCACAATATCAGAAAATGATGTTTCATTTTTTTGAACAACTGAAAAAATTGAAATTGCGTCTTTCAATCTCTTCTTCTCCCACCCTCTCCAACATAACACATATCTGTCCTCTCTTAATAATAATTATTCTTTTTATTTCCAAACCTTTCCTTTTATATTGATTTTGTGGATTAACTCAACTTTACATCGTAATGATGAAGACCCTTTCATTGAGGTCCAATTCCTAAAGGATTTTTTTATTTGCTATTAGTTTCTATTGTTTTCCTATCTGACCGTTGCTTATACATTTAAATGCCCAAGGGCTAGTTCACTTGGACTAATTAAAATAATCATTTCCATTTTTCAATAACATTAATTTTTTTATCTTTAAAGCTTCTAAGTCTTTTTTTTTGAAAATTTAGTTTTAAAACTTTTTTCTTTTTTTTTAATAAAGTTTCTTTTTTTAATTTCTCTCTGTGCGATTTTATATATATTAGAGTTTAGATGATTTTTTAATTCTTAAAAAAGAAGTTTCTATTTGCGAACTTTTATTTTTTCATGTTTAATAATAAAAAAAATAATGTAAAGGTGTATTTGCCCATTACATATCAGTAAACTTGCTTTAAAAAAATATTTTACTTAGGGTTAGTAATTACGGTACACGATTAATGAAAATTTACAAAGACATTTGGTTGGTAATTTTACAAAAAGACTATATACAAAAAAGAAAAATGTTGACCATCATTTTCCTAAGAACCATCTACATTTCTGCTCCCTCCCCCCAAGAATTCTATTTTCTCTATATTTCATTTCTAAAAAAACAGCACTACAAGCGAATTATATAAATTATTTATTTAAGAAGGTTGCATTGAAGTAAATATGTTTTAAGAAATAATGGGTTTATATGTGTATATTTGCAGCACAATTATAAATAGCACCAACTTATTTATGACTGATTGAAATGCTTACATAGGATTACACTGAAGTAAATTCCCAAAAAGTACTCATCGTAAGTACCACATTTACAATCATAAACTTACGTGGCTGTGCACGCCTATACACATTAAAGCATAATATATATTAACAAAAAAAACATATTAATTGCAACCTTTTGACTTTTTAACAAAATACAATTTAAAATTATTAATACTTTCTCATGTTTAATATATGTGCTTTTTCTTTCTGGCAGTGCTTTTATAAAATTTAACGTATATGGTTTTAACATTTCATTAAAAAAAATTTGCTCAGGATATTCGTGGTTTATTAAAGATCGGCCCACATTGGGAGTCCAATTATAATGATCGGGGAAAAGTGTCCCCATGTTGGGCACCAATTATAATGATCAGGGTGAAGTGGTATCTTAACATATCTAAACTACAGGGTGACACTAGGCATTTGAACTTAGAAAATTTATATAGTAGGCAGATATGTAATTTTGAAAAAAAAAATATTTTATTTTGATTCCGACCGTTAGCCCAATGTTACCAGCTCAGTGGAACAGCAGAGATAATAAAATAATTCCTATCTAAAAATATTTTCAAAATAAAGGAAACCACTGCCAGAAATAACACACAAACATTTATTTAAACATATATAAGATTTAAAATTATTTTAGTATCAGTTTTACATTTTAAAATTTAACTTACATTTTTAACTTTGATTTTAGATTTTAATTTACATTTTAATTTTTATAAGTTCACACAGATGGATTTATAAAAGTTTGTTTTGTAATGTTGAGTATAGATCGGTTACATAGATTACACGGTTAAAAACATTTCAAAATAAACATAAACGATCAGAATATAGTCATTGATGGAATTGCAGAGGGAAATTTATAAGAAACCCAATGGCATTCATGATAAGATGCCACAATGACACCAATAACTTAAAAGACATCTGGATAAATACATTTTAGATACTCACCATAAGGTATCATTATTTACCAAATGTCTATATATTTTGACCAAATATGAAAACCAAAAACATAATTAACCAATAACGAATCTATGCAAGCATCTATACCCAACTTAAATTTAATGCATTTAGAGTGTCAAGTATGAACAGACTACATACATTGCATTTGAAAAGAAAATATTTTATCCCTTATTTAACCTTAGGCCAAAAGTTCACAGTTAAACCAATGTCAATCTATGTGATATATTGATGTATTCAATGTAATACGAATACGACAGCACAAATATAGATTAAGAGAAGAAATTGACTCTCGTCCAGATAGGAATACTATATCTATCTGAGGAGAAGAGCAATAAAATAAACTCCATAGTGTAACAGTCAGAATTGTCTATCTCGCTAACACACTGCAGAATTCAAACCCCAAACACGAAACTGAACATTCTACGAGGGGTTGCCTTTTAGATATACTAAGCTTGAATCTAAAGTCCAAATTTCACAGTGCCACCTATGTGATAACGCATCTGATACTACTACTAGTATAACCCTTTACCGGTGCCTGGTGGTCAAGAAGAAACAAAAGACTATACTAAAAGCAGTTTGGGTGGCTAATTAATATCTATGGATTTACAAAAGAAATGCAGAAAATATGCTGAGAAAGTGATAGAAATCAATAAAATAAGAGATCAAATTTAGTTTTAAATGATTTCACAAAATTTATTTATATAAAACATAAATATATAACACCATTGTCTGCTTACATGAGACAGGGACGCGTATTAAATAATTGTTGGCATTTATATTCCAATTAAGGACAAAAAGGGTTTTAAAGCAATGTGATATATTCTATTCCTCGGGCTAATAGCATTACGATAGTGTGCTTGAAGAGATAGGAACATGTGCGAGGTGCTTTGAGTAATTATACAAGTTTAAGAAAATATTTGAAATTAAGTGTTATAAAATATTTATTGATTTCGAGAATAGCACGGACAAAAGCTTACTAAGCAACAAAGTGGGAATGTGATCAAGGCCTTTATTTGATGATAATAATAATAAAAGTTACCTTGGGAGGTCAGTATTGCTGATAATGAATTTATTAAAGTTGGAGGGTGTGACACGTTTAAGTCATGGATGCTTTGTAAAAATAAATATAAAAATAAAACAATATTGAATATCCGGAATGATTACAGAGGGCATCTTGCTGCTAACTCGTAGTAAAGTATTTTTATGAACAGCCAAAACTTAGTGACTGGGTGATGATTGCATTTAATTCCCAGGTGCATCATTTGTGGACACACTCCGCCTGGAAACCACAAGAAGTGAAGAGAATGGCCTTGGCCATGTAAAGAATCCTTGGAAAATTAAAACAAAGCTGTCTCAACAACCAACTCATTTACCAGCAATACAAGACTAGTGTATATAAAACATACTGAATGGGTTTTACTTGGATTAAGAGAAATGCCCAATCAAATTCCCAGAAATTCATTTAAAAGGGTCTGCACATTCTCGATGTCAATGATGAATGTTGTAATTAAAGTAGAACATGATATTTAACAATAGGAAAATGCATGCTTGCAGGTTTGAAAAGAACACATAGATTTATTTACGCAATCATGCATTTGGGGACACATTTAAATCATTGACCTCACACATATATTCATATTAGATTAAAATTAAAAACATGTAGATTTTAAACTATGTGATTATATTATATATTAAAGATTAGAATCGTCCTCGAACGAGTGATTTGCAAGATAATAAAATTGGAAAATTATTTAGAAATTTAAAATATGCCTTCATAGTGGCATTTTATTTTCAACAAGGGAATAATTCACTCGGTCAAAGATGATTCTGACACATTATCATAATAAAATAACAGAAAGCTTAATCAATAGAAAATATTAACCCAAGGATAGAGCAAAAATGTGGGTTATGTTTAAACACGTTAAAGAAATACATAATGAAGTTATTGAAATATAAGAAAAACAATTTAAAATAGCTATAGCATGTTAGTTATCACAAGAGCTCTTGGGTTAATTTAGGGTTACCTCTGGAGAAGCATTTTTAGGTAGATTGATGGTCGGCATGTTTTTATATGATTTAACAACAAAATCCGGAAATGTTCATATTTTTGGCAGCAGCAGCAGTTCCGGGGTTCCTTGGGTGATAGTTTCTGATGGTCTATGGCAGCATATGGCCATTCCGGAGAGAAATAGCCTTCTTGCACTCTACTCCATCATGTCAAGATTTACAAATTACTACAATAATTTTGGTTAGAAACATTAGACCTCAGAATGATTTCTCTTAGAAACATTAGAATGCAGAAAAAAAGAAAACCCTTCTTTTTATAGTAGACTTTAACAATAGAACTGCCCTGGAGCATTACAAAAATATATCAGACTTATCAGCTGTAATTAAATCTATCCTAATGTCTAAATGAATTCAACAAAATTTTAATTAATTTCTTTTGTTAACTTTCTTGTCGACATTCGAATTACAAACTAGATTTAATTAAAAATTACTTTTACTAATTTAAAAAAATCTTAAGTGGACTTCTGCTGTTTTTAGATAAACTTGTATAACATTAACTAATTAAACTATTGTCCCTCATTTATTTTAATAGAAATATTTGGAATGACTTTTATTAAATTAAACAAAAATTATTTTACTTTTAAATTTCAATATTTGAATCTATTTACTAAACGAATATTTACTAAATGAATGTTATTTTAAATCAAAAATATACGACGTAATATATATTTGTAAATAGATTCAAACAAAATAACTTTAACAATTTATAATTTTGATATGTTTTAAAATGCAATTACGACTTATATAACCTACTTTTTAATAAATCGAAATTATGTGAACATATACATAATCCATAATATTTTATTTTATTTGGGAATGAGTTATATATATAATACAAGCATTGTACTTGTGGTTTAAAATTAGGAGGGATTTTCGGTATATAAGCATATTGCAGACACACTATGATAGATTGGGGTTCAAACTGAGGTATGAGGGTAGGAAATAGGTGAGAAAAGGTGAAATGAAGATCTGCAAAGCAGACCCTACTGTTTCAATAGGAAGGGACTGTGGTCCTTTTTGCTGACTTATGATCCCATTCCATAGGCAAAAGGGGGTGTGTGGCATATACTAGCGATTCTGCCTGTAGTGAACCTCATACTACATCTACTAATTACACCAATATATCGAATCCATTGACCTAATTCAACTACGAAACGAATAACCTAAGATTACCCCCCCTAATAAAACTTCACAAATTTATATAGCCATTCATGCCTGACTTAAATTTAACATTTATATAATTTAGTTTAACGAAAAACAGAAATCATAATAAAAACTTAAAAGAACAAAAAAATAAATGGAAATGATCTTACAAAAGAAATACATCAAATAAAATTATAACTAATTTAGTCAAATAGGAAATTCTTCTATTTAAAATATTGAAAAGTTTAGTGTTTAGAGTTCTTTGTGTTTAGAAATGTTCATTAATTATATATTTCTTACTGTTTTGAAAAATGTCCATAGTCTCTGATTTCTTGTAATGGAAGGTGTTAATTCCCACAAAGTCATAAGGAGATTGGTGTGCAGTTAACCATTGGTCCTTTATGGTTGATGGTATTCTTCCAGATCTTGATGTCCTGTGGTCTGCAATATCGGAAAACAATGTTTCATTTTTTTGAACAACTGAAGGAATTGAAAGTGTGTCTTTCAATCCCTTCTCCTCCAACTCTCTCTGACTTAAAACATATCTATCCTCTCTTAATAATAATTATTTTTTTATTTCCAAACTTTTCCTTTTATATTAATTTTGCAGATTAAATCAACATTACGTCATGATGATGAAGACCTTTCCGTTGGGGTCTGATTCCTAAGGGATTTCTTTTTATTTGCTATTAGTTTCTATTGTTTTCCTATCTGACCATTGCCTATACATTTAAATGCCCAAGGGCTAGTTCACTTGGACTAATTAAAATAGTCATTTCCATTTTTCAATAACATTAATTAATTTTTTTATCTTTAAATCTTTTAAGTCTTTTTCTTGAAAATTTAGTTTTAAAACTTTTTTCTTTTTTTTAATAAAGTTTCTTTTTTTAATTTCTCATCTGTGCGATTTTATATATATTAGAGTTTAGATGATTTTTTAATTTTTAATTCTTAAAAAAGAAGTTTTTATTTGTGAACTTTTATTTTTTCATGTTTAATAATTAAAAAAATAATGTAACGACGTATGTGCCCATTATAATATATATATTTAAGCATGACTGTTGTGTCATTATATATAGCTTACATGCTTATTTGTTTACATATGTATTTGTAAATATTTGCTTCACAAAAGGACAACATGCATATATGCTTATATACATGTATATTTGTAAATATTTTTTGTTTTGCATTGCAAAAGGACAAATGCAGTGGAATATAGTCTGACTGAAATTTCAGCTAATAATTTTGACTACTGCCACATAAGATTCAGCAAATACAGTAAACATTTTATTTACTCTTTAGATTTGGAAAAAGATATCCAGCTTAATAAAATCAAAATATTACTTTGTAATCTTAAAAATCAAAAAGTTGTTGGATATGATGAAATTTTAAAATATGGTGGTGATATAATTAAGCTTTAAAATATTAAATTATTTTATTAGTACATGAACCCATGAAGTTGTACAACCCAATCTTAAGTGTTTTTGATCTTCCGATTCTTAACAACAAAGAAACAAGGAACAACATGACTACTCAAGCAAGACATTTTCAACACATTTGTTAAATCAGTTTCTTCCAGTCATAAATAAATAATTACCAAAACCTCAATGTGGTTTTAAGTAAACAAAAAGCATTATAGACATGGTTTATGTTGTCACATATTGATTTTACTAATTTGGTCAAGAAATTGGATGCAGTTAATTCAACTGGAGGTGACAATCTTATGTTTACATTTAATTTGCTTATTGAAATGTAATTTTTATAGCATTTTTTCTGATAGGCCATCATGAATCATTTTATCTTTTCAATTTAACATGTTCTCACAGCAGCATTTATTTTATTACTTATTGCATTCACTTATAACTTTCTGATGGGCAATATTTTGCATTCTACTGTTCAATACATACTTTGTGTGGAGACTAACTTTTGTTTAGTTTGATTTCATAAAAAACTAGTAAATAAAATCATTAAATTGAATAGTGTTTCACCAACTAAAAAATAAACACTTATCAAAATGCAAACTTGACTTATATAAAACTGGAATTAGTAGAAAATTATAATTTTATTTCATATTCATTGTGAGCACAGACTATTTTTTGTTTATTATTTAAGATACATTTTATTGCAAAATATATATCTTTTTCATTTAAATTAATATGTATTTAAATTCAAGTATAATGTTTATATGAACTTAATGTTAAAAGAAAACATTTGAAGTTAAAGCTTTTTATAGATATCCACTTCATTTCATGCGACCAACACACATGCCCACATATTGTGAAATAGATAAATGATCTTCAACACATATCATGCTGAATCAGCACTCATCAGTTGATCCATATCATCTCCCATACATATATGAAAGATAAGTTTGACCAACTTCTGAGTGCTGGCTCAGCACAAAATATGTATATTAATGATCATTTATCTTTTTCACATGTGGTCATGTGTATCAGTTGTATGAAATGGAGTGGTTAACTGTAGGGAATTTGAAAGTCTGAGTTCAAATCCTTTCTAATTAATTTGAGTTCTAATGTAAATTCACAATATATATTTTACTTTGGTATGGATTGTTGGGAACCTACACCAATTTTACATTTTGCTAATATTTTAAACTCTGTGCTGATGTCATGAAATAATATTGTGATAACTAATTGATATGCAATACTGAATTATTCATTAATTTATAAATGAAATTTATAATTCAAAATCTCTTTTACTTGTAATTGACAGGTTTGTTTCCAACTTGCCTCAATTTTTGTCTTTTCCATTTTGTTTTCTGTAACGATGGCAGGTGGGGAGACAAAATACAGTTATTTTAAATTTGTTATTGACTTATAACTTACTTTATCAATTAAACATATAATTTAAAATCTCTTATTCTCTTATTCATTGTAAATAACAGATTTATTTGAAAATTTTACTATTATTATTTCTTTTGAAAAATTTTTAATTTGGTTTTGAAAAAGTGACTGATAATACAGTAAAAAAAAGTATCTTTTCTTAATGTGAAATTTAAGAGCTTAATTATATATACAATGCAGACATATTAACATCTTCACTAAGAACATATAATGAGATAATTAATATTTAATGACCATTTGACTAGATTATATTTATGAATAAACACAAGAATTAATTATTTTTGTTTGAGTGTCCATTAATCTCTATGTTTAAGATCAACTATGAAATATATTATTGAAATTTATATGCAAAAGATATACAATATTGAAAAGTACTGAGATTTGATATTCCATAATTACACAAATATTTACTTGTGTGTATGATTATACCACTCAATTTAAAAAAACGTTTTGTAGTTAAATAATGAAGATAATATAATTATGTTGAATCATTGAAGTTTTAGTATAAAGCTTTAATATACATGCAATAATATATGAAAGATGTTATGTCCATTACAAAAAGATCATGGTGGAATTTAAATAATAATCAAAATATGGCAGTAGTTTTTAAGATATATGTTTCTGAATTGAATTTCATCCTGGGATTAATATTCATTCCAATTTAAGTGTTATGATATTATATAGGAAGTATTTACATATTTAATGATAATTAATAGTCAAAACTTAGCTACATGATTGCAATTATTTATTGGCATATTAGGATCAACCTAATATATTGTTTGCTATTTAAGAATTGAGAGGTCCATGTGATGTCATTATTACATGATTGGATGTCACATAAGCATGTTTAAAGCGTATCTGTTGAAGGTTTTAGCGTTCACGTTATTACAATATTATCTGTTTGCGCTTAATAAATTTGATATATTTATATTTAAGTATAATGAAATAGTCATTATAAAGATTAAAAGTTTTTATATTTGCCTAGGACAAAATGTTTTAATATTTAAAATAAATAATGAGGTATCATAATTATTAAAATGAATAAATGTTGAGATAAATCATGATCTATCAACAAATGTATACCTGCAAAACAGGATTATTAGATCTGAATTAGAATAAAAGTTAATATAGTAAAAATAACGATATGTAAAATTATTGACATCAAAAATTGAGCTATATTTAAAATAGTAAATTTTATTTAGTTGAGAATCAATTATAAATTGGGTAGTTATAATTTTTTGCATCTGTTCAATACTTATTTACTAATAAATTGTATATTCATATTTAATTTGTTTGCATTTATTTCTTTAGATACAGACCGGAAATGGAAATCAAGGCATCAATATGTCAATCATGGAACCAATACTGTGCTAAAACACAAAATATATATTGTATGGTCATCTATTAAGTTCTTTATTATGTTAATCACCTTTCAAGTTCGCACACACCTGTGTATCTTTCAGATGACAATGATTGCCCAGACTATTGTAACAAATATTTTTAAACACTTCAATTTTATGACAAGAATAGGACCATTCCACATTTTGGCTAGAAATGTTAGTGTCAACAAATCTCAAATGACTTTTTCATATGTATCTAAGTTGTTATCTTCACAGTTATTTATGGCATATATGAGAAGATCATGGATAACAGATAATACAATGTTAAAAAATCTTGTCTTTAGACCAAATTCTGACTTCTACTTTCATTGAATACTAAGTTACAATGTTGGAATTAAAGCATTATGCATTAGATGTAATATAAAAAAGTAATGTTGGTAACAAACTTTCCAGACAACTGTCAGAAACGCTTCACAATTGTCATAAAACTGGAGTATCTAAAAAATACATAAATTAAATTGGCGCCAGATTTCTATACCTAAACAGCATAGGTTCAAAACCTTAATTTTTGAACTTTAGGATGTTTACTTAAATATTATAAAAACAAAAAGCACCTAAGTATTTAAATATAGTTGTTACAGTTTTAAATTGTGCAATTCACTAATGATTGGAAAAGCTATAATCTGATATGGAGATTACTCAAGTAAGGTGAAGATATGTTCTCTTGGAAACATGAGTAAGCATATGACAAAAGATGGTTGACATTAAGCCAAACATAAAGTAACTAAAATTAGATGTACTTCATTTATCACTTTGAATAGAAAATATATTTATCCATACCATCCCCTACTGCAGCAAAAAAATATTCATTAATGGCAAATAGGAAAAAACATTTTAAAAGCAACGTATTTTTATATTTCTTTATAATATAAGAATTTATTTAAGATTATGATTTTCATAACATCTTATTATTTTCTCTCAGATAAAATTATTTATTACATCACTGTAGTCAGTATCTAAGATAAAAAGTTTCAATAAATGAAGGCTAAATAATTTATGAATACTGAAGGTTTTTTATAATAATCTCTAGTGATTCATTAATACTGTATACTGAAAAAAAAAGTTGCAGGAAAAGTTGCTAAGGACGACAAGATAATTAATTACACTGATTTGATAATCACTATCTTTTCTTTTGGAAAGAGATAAACATAAAAAATATTAAAAAGAAAATTTTTATAAAATGGTATTTTCTCTCATCTTTAAAAATTTAGAAAACTTAAAATTGTATCTGCCCTATCTTTCATAAAACATTAAAATTAAATATTAAATAATTTACTAAACAAAAATTATTTTTTCTCTCAGAACATTTTTTGAAAAAATTAAAAACAGCTGGTAAATTAAATAAAATTATTGCAGAAAGAGAACAAAAGAAATTATTTAGAGAACAAAAGAAATTATTTATCTGTTTTTATAATTTTCTTTTTCTTCTACTAACGATTTACAATTTAAAATATATATTATAATATGCATATTATATTTTAACAAATGTTTTTTAATTATTTAAAGAAATTTTTTCAGAATCTTCATATTCATGTGGGAAGAAAAGTATTCTTGTCTAATATGGGAAATGAAATAAAGTAGAACCTTTTTATGATATTTTAGTTTAATTCAACCAGCTTCATTTCACTATAACAAAAGTTAATAATAAAAATTAAAATAAAATAAATTATATTTCATTCTTTTTAATACAAAATATTGTATTTTCTTAAATTTAAGTTTATCAGAAATTCTTATTTAAAAAAATTAATTCTTAACTTTCTAAGTTTAATAAAATATTTAATTTTTAAATATTTTTTGAAAGCACTAAGCCATTTTAATTGATCAATTGCTATTAATTTATACAGCTTTATGTTGTAAATAGGTTAGCACCATTTAATATTATTATAATTTGGACAAGCGTAAAGCATAAATCTATGATTTATTACTAAATATTTATTGAATAAAATTAAATATCTTGTCAATTTAAACCAAGAAACCAAATTCACACATGCACATGAAATTTCTTTTATACACACATGTACACAGAAAATTACATTTTTGTTGTGTTGCAGGCTTATAGGTTCATTTCCAAACCAACAGACACAAAAAGAATAACTATTCGACAATTAATATGTACAATTTATTAGTGCTAAAAATATACACACATTAGTTAAACGAATAAATACAGATGATACAATTGAGTGCTGAGATAGTCGAGCCAGTACAGAACTCACTTCTAGCTAAATGATTAGCCTGCCTCATGAGCTCTGGTAAGACTCTTCTAGCTATGTATTTAGCTTGCCTTGAGTCAGCTCTAATTCGGACGTAACAGTTTCCAGTCCATAGGTAGACTTGCCTCAGTGTGTAGATGTCATGATAATGACTAGAGAAACACCTTTGCTGATGGCAAAGGGTTTACTGCAGAGGTTAACAGAAGTAATTGCTCTCTGCCTTGCCTCCAAAAGGCTGACTATTTAATGGTAGATCCCCTACCTCATGTGTGAACCCCAGTGAAGGATTTAATCCCTCTGAATAGCAACTGGGTGCTAACCAATCAGGTAAGGAATCTGGAATAGTCCACTTCTAAAGGCAAGGTCAGATATGACAGTTTTTCTAAATTAAATTAATAACTAACTTATGTTTCTTGAAACAATCAAATATTATTTAACTAAATCAATAAACTTTATTTAGAGAGATATTTTTTTTAAAAAAAACTTATTAAATAAGAATTTAATCTGGGTGATTAACTACTTGTAATCAGAATAATTGATTGCATTTTAATATTAATAAATTATCTGTAAATATTTCTAAACTTTTATTATAATATTAGCTCTATTTTAGCTTTCTTTCTTTCTTTCTTTCTTTCTTTCTTTCTTTCTTTCTTTCTTTCTAAAGTAGATGTAAATTAAATAACTTTTAACCTAAAGCATACATTTTCTTAATACAAAAATTATGTTTTTGTTACAGTTTTTTAATTTATCAAATATTAGCTATCCTTATGTTCATAATAAATAAAATTATTGATATATGAGTTAAATAACGTGATTTATAGAAAGTTACCCTCTTCTTTCTCTCTTTAGTCTATGCTCATATACCCTATATATTACATATATTGATACAGGTATATAATAAGCATGTACTTCAGTTATTATTATTCAGAATAAATTAGGTTAATTCTTAAGTTATATATCCAACCAGGTCCGTGTTTTACTATATTAATAACAATAAGATAGTTTTAGACTTTAAAATCAAACTGCATAAACATATTTATAATAAATATAAAACAATAACTATATGTACTTCCATATTTCTGGAACATAAGATGAAACCGAGTCATGTATTTAAACAAAATATGAACATGAATTGTAAAAAGAGAAACAAGAAAAAAGGACAAAGAGATTAGTTGCATTTGGGCATTCATAAAATGCAGTGAATAAATGCATTACTGGAATTTAAATAATTATATATAGATCGCACATGCAGCTTACGCATTAGAATTCCTGTGATAGGCATAAACAAATGTCTAAATAAAAACCGAATTAAACACATTAATAATGTTGTAAAAAAAATAATTGCTTTATTTCGTAAATACTGTATTAGATAATATTCCGATCGAAGAATGTTATTACTCAAAATGTTGGTTTCGTTGCCAATTTTACGTTTTAAAGCTTTCGCTTGCATGATAAAAAAAACTTAATTTCGCGCAAGTGATTTTAATTAGGTCTTTATTTAGACATTTGTTTGTGCCGTCGACTTTCATCACAACAGGTTTATTCCGCAAGTAGCAACACTCATTGTTTTTTACTGGAATAAATTTATATACTTTGTTTAATCACACGTCTTAAAGTATTAATAATCACCCATAATTTCATTTGTCTGACAGTTTTTACACTCCCTGTAGATGGCGCTGCAAAAGAAAAAATAATTTGAGACAAGTAGAGGATCAGCCATTTTTCATGTAAAAAAATTGTTATGTGTGATGGTAAGATTTGAATATGTAACTTAACACTGTATAAGTGAATGCATAATTGAATTAACTGTATTGCTTCTTCTGAGCAAACATTTAAATTTTACATTTAAACTAGTCTACGTTATAATAATAGTTCTGGTGACTACGTAATATTAGTGCTTCAAATATATTTTAAATTTTATGAAATTAGATGCATATCGTTCTAATTGAAATGATATTAAGCTCATACCTAACTTAACCAAGTAATAATATCTCTACAGCATTTTAAACATTTGAAAGGGAATTAGTTTGGGAATAAAATAAAATTGAAGACAATTTCTTTAAAATAGCGATCCGCACATTAGCCTTACAAGCAATTTTCCGGGTTAGCGAGTTCGCTTCCCGATCGATGCTATGACACATGGAAAAAAAAGACGCATATTTTGTGTGTAGTTTTGCTAACGTCGAATAACAAGCCTTAGCATATAATAGATGCCAAAATGATTGTTTAATTTCAAATGAACGTTTTGCCCTAAAAATTACTTTTTTAAGATGCAACCTAAAATGTTTTCTGGGGGAAAAAAGGTTTCATATAGAATCGGTTTTATGTAAAATAATATAATAAGAATTATTGGTTAACAGCGAATGAATAATGCCTAAATAAGAGTATACCATTTTTCCTTTTAAAATAAAATTTTGTTTAATCATAATGATTTTTGATAATCTTTTCGATCATTTCGTTATGCACGCTTGTATTTTGTTAAGATAATTAACATGATTTGTGCCATTCGCATTTACTGATGATTAAGTTATGCCGTTATCTGTTTTACTCGTGCATATAATATGTAATATGAACTTGAAGGCTCATTCAAAAGCTGATACAATATTCAATGCATAATTGTGTTTATTAAGTTATATATGTATTATATAGAAAATGGGAGTAACCATTTTTTGTTATACAGTATATTGATTGATTTATATATTTAATAAAATGATACGCGTGTGTGTGCAAAATCAATGTTACTGGCAATATTGTTCATTCTAGAAATGATATGCAACAAAGTAGAATTAAGCAAACTGCAAATAGACTGCATGTTCTAATTTGCATAGCAATTTGTCTAACAATATGTAAATTAGCAAAGTTGTTAAAAATGGCTGAAAAATTTTTAATGGGGGGGGGGGGTAAGCAAACTAGTAGAGCAGAATGAAAGAAGTTTAATGTATGCTATGCTGAAAGAGCAGTTGCAGACTGGATAGTGCAGATGAAAAGAGATACAGTCAAATTTAATTAGACTGACTCGGAGATGTAAGTGCTTACTAAAATTGGTAATGAAAATTAATGCAGAAAGTTTCTAACGTAAAATGATATCAATAAAGATTGATTTTTAATAAAATGTGGAAATACAATTTAACTATATGAACTGTTCAATGATTAATATTATTTGTGCTGAGTTCAACCAATCGGTCGTCAGTTGAGTCTACTAATCATTGCTATTAACTTCTATATTATTTTAAGTAAATAAACTGATAATTAAATTATGAAATCTTTGTGTCTGTCTAATTTAAAGATTAAGTATTGAGTGTACGGTTGCTGGGCCCATACATATCACTTTATATGTACAAAAACTGAATGTACAAAGATTTACAGACTGGGTTAAATGGGTGTTAGGTAAAACTATATTAAAACAAGCAAAACTCTATATGTATTGCCACTCAATGCAAGCCAGAGTAATCATTGTATGACAGAAGGCTTGTGCATAAAATCCCCATCTAGTGCATACTCATCCAATATCCTCAGACTAGTTTCTACCCAAGTCTTCTGGGATCCATTGATTACTCTGGCTTGCATTGAATGACAATACATATAGAGAGTTTTGCCTGTTTTAATAACAGTTATAAGCAAGCATAGGAAATGGTGATCATGTGATGTTTATTGGCTTAAAACTATATTTGGAATGAATGTCCTAACTAACTATAATGGTCTATATGTCCTGCCCATCATTATAATAAAACAGATTCAATTAAAGAGAGAGTCTATTCCTTATCATTATACATATTTTTTATTTTATTTATAATGGGTTTGTCATCCCACAGATTAGGGTGCCTCTTTTATAATCAGGAATGTCTAGTTTGGATTCAAACCATTCCCTAATTTCTTTGAAATTAAACCTTTCTGTTAATCCATAACTATCTCAGATAAACATGACAATATTTTATAGGATAATCAATTTAATAAACAGAGCAAAACTCTCCATACAGTATTGCCACCTGTGCTAAACAGAGTAATCAATGGATGCCAGAAGGCTTGTGCATAAAATCCCTATCTAATGCCTACTCATCCAATATCCCCAGACTAGTTTCTGGCTTGTGGCCTTCGTCAGTGAGGAGCTTTGGATCTGAGAGCACTGCATCTAGATCTTAGGATCTAATGCAACCCTCTAGCAACCACCTTTTATCTCCACTTAACTACAAAACTATGAGAATGAAATTGAAAACACAAAAAATATTTTCAATCTAAGCTCAATAGCTTATATAGTCATATGGGTCTGAACTCAGTTCAGCACCCATACATTTTGCTTAATGGTTTATAATCAATTTAATTGGTTAGGGTATCACTTTTATAATCAGGAATGTCTAGTTTGGATTCAAACCATTCCCTAATTTCTTTGAAATTAAACCTTTTTGTTAATCCATAACTATCTCAGGTAAACATGACAATACTTTATAGCAGTGGTCTTCAACCACCGGGCCGCAGAAGTTTTCTGCCGGGTCGCGCTAGATTGGCAAGAAAGTTAATAATAATAAAATAATAAGATTTTAAACTTTTAATTAATATAAACAGTTTTTATTTATTTTTTCATCGCATTTTTACTCTTAAAAAATAAGAAACAGAACAAAAACGAAATCTAATCAATCATACATAAATTAATTTGTTTTTCTATTTATCACAGATGTTTATGGAGAGATAGAATTAAATTTATTATTTTTCTAAAAAAATTTAAAAAAAAAAAAGGATTTTTATTAAACAAACTCCAGTTGTCTTTTGATAGCCAATCACGGTCGCTTGTCGGCATTGTTTATGTGTTAAAACAAGATCAAAACTTTTGACTTTTTCAAGTTTCGTTTTCTTTTTTTTTTTGTTTAAAAATACGCCCATTTTTTTTTTGGCCTGTAAGGCGATATTTTTTGGTTTTATTTGTATACTGCTAATATACAACCAATTTCTGTTAACCTTTTTTAAAAAATATAAACAAACAAAAAATAACTTTGCGATTTTTTTTGGGCTTTATTTCTATTACGCGATATCTATTTTACCATTTTTAAAAAAAAATTTTCCTATTAATTAGATTTTTGGAACCTTTCAACACACCAGCACAAAAAAAAAAAAAATTACAATAACATCAAAACTTCAGACTTTTTACACATTTCGTTTTATTTTTTCAGATTTAAAATATGGCGAATTTTTTTTTGACTGTACAGTGATTAATTACGCGATTTCTATTTTGCCCTTACTACTATCAAAAGACAACCTCCATATATATATAACCATCTTGTATATTTAACATTAAATACAGATATTACATTTATCATAATCATTGCCATGTAATTACACTAGCTATGATATTTCCCAACATACAGGTGAATAACATTTTATTCTTGAATGTTTTAACAATGAAATAATAAACATAGAAATGCAAGCACATTAATGAGAACGATTGGTATTGTACTGTTTTCTGTGTTAAGCATGTGAAGGTAAGCAACACCATTACAATACACAATAACTAGTGTGCTGTTTTGGTCAGTTATAACAATTATGTTTATCTAAGGCTAAGCAGGTTACATCTTTATGAAAATTTATCTGTAAACTTCTGCCGGTCTGCAAAATTTTATCCTTATTTTTGCCAGGCCGCAAATGTGAAAAGGTTGAAGACCACTGCTTTATAGCATAATCAGAAACCCTGAATCATTGTTTATCTTTAATCAAAATAATAATAAACCAACATCTATCCCTATATCACATTTATGTAGACTGTTACAGGAATGTCATAGAATAAGGATTAATGACTATTTATATTGAATTGAAAAAGTAAATTTATTGTAATGATTAGCTTAGGCTTTAAAAAGAAAATTAATATAGAAAAAACATTAATGAAACAATAAATAAAAATACTTTAGAATAAAACTAAAAAAATATTAATTGATGCATAATTCAATATTACTTTTATGAGAACTTCAATTTACACAGATATTGGAACAAGTATGGTTATGATGTCATCTTAAATTTGTATAATTTCCATTGCAATTATTTAGCTTGATCGGTTACTGGTTCAGATAGTGTGGATAGTTGAAGGGTGCTTGAAAGTCTGAGTTCAAATCCCTTATATTTACAATTGAACTCCAGGTATATGAAGAATGCCTGTATTTTAAATATTCAAATCCCCTATATTTATAACACAAAGTACAAAATAATTATTAAAAGCTGGATTAATTCTTGTAGTTTCAATATCAGCTGATTAGAGATCTAATGTTCTCTTGTTTTACACATGTTTTTTATTTTATTTTAAGTAACTGAGACTTTGGAAGATGGATATCTCAGGTAATAACAAATATCATTTGAAAATGATGGGCTTGCCTTAAAATCTGGTTTAGGGCATTCTCTTGATTATTAGCTACATTGTGGCAACAGAGTACACACCCTGGAGGATATTATCCTACCATCACAAAGATGTCTATGTAAGACATATTTTAATCGTGAAATATTAACAGTACATCCGTGTACTTCATCTTTTCACATTTTACATTTCCAAGCTGGATGTGAAAGACGAGCAAGGGAACACCATAAAAGCCTAGACACAAAAATTTTAAATCTTTTATTCTTGTTGCTTGTTACTGACTTTTGAAAGCTATTTTCTAATCCACCATCCATCTGTCATAAATTCTTGGCTTCATCATCATCAACCATTATCAATCCACTGTAGGATGAAGGTCTCTCCAAGTTCAATCCATCTTTAGCTTCTCCACATCATCCCTGCACACTTTCTTATTCCATCCATCTCACATGTGGTCACTTTCTGGGTCTTTTACAATCTCTTGAAATCCAGTTTAAGATTTCAATTGTCCATCTATTATCATCCGTAATTAATTTTTTTAAAAATCTAAATTCACTTAACCGGCTGTAAATTAATTTCAGTGGACTTACAAATGATGTTTTTGGAGCACTTAGAACATGTTCCACACAGCACTAACATTGTTTCTCCATTCGCACATAATAGGGCCATTATTATATATTTTTTAGACAGGCACTATCCTGTAATTGTGAAAATATTCCACTGCATGGTCGATGAAAGATTCCAAATTTTAATCATATTTCCAAAAATAATATGGCAAAAAAGAAAGGTTAAAAAAATCACGTGTTATCTGTTCACCTCGTGTTAACATTTGGACATTATGTTGTGAATGGAATTTATTAAAAAATATTTTTGAATTTTTTTAAAATTAACATTCAATTTAAAATACATTTGTTACTATTTTTTAAAATTAGCAAGCTATAGATATTCGAGAAAAAACAATGTAAAGAAATACTTCGATTCTGAAAATTGTTTTTCTCAAACATGAAAATATTAACTTGTATTTTGAATTGAGTGTTAATTTTAAAAAATCTGAATATATTTTTTAATAAATTATATTCACAACATAATGTCCAAATGTTAACATGAGGTGAAAAGATAACACGTGATTAAAATTAATGTTATTTTTCTGCTGATATTCATTAACACATGTTAATTATTTTATCATTTCTTTTTTGCCATATCAAATATGATTAAAATTTGGAATCTTTCATTGACAGAACAAGTTGTAGTGCAATATTTTCAAAATTACAGGATAGTACCCGCCTGAAAAGTATATGATAATGGCCATGATATTACACTTTATGTGCAAATAGAGTGCAATGGCGGTATCATGTGTTAATATGTTCTAAGTGCCTATCTGTTTGGATAGGAACATGGTTAGAAGGCTCCAAAACATGATTTGTGAGTTCACTGGTATTAGTTTACAGCTGGTGTAGTGAATTTACATTTAAAAAAATTTCAATTACAACCCTTTGGATGTTTTGTGTTTCAGTGGAATATTTTCAAACTTATGGGATAGTAAAAGTGATGTCTGTCCACTTCTTTGTTATAGTTTGCTTAATCATGTTTTATTTTTATTTTCTTTACTGCATTTACATTTAAAAAGTTTTTAATTATAACCCTTTGGACTTTTATGTTTCTTCGTCATTTTAATAAATAAATAAAAATGTAAATATTGAATACAATAAGTTAGGGTCAGCCATATTGTTTATACCATGTGTTTTAAAATAAAATGGGTGGCAAGCTTTCTAGTAGGCAAACTATGTAAGTACCTGTTATTGGTATAATAGGTTATAGTTAATTTTATATAAAAGAAATAGATGTCACTATGTATGGAATATAGATTGTAATTGTAAAATAGTTCCAATACATTGAAAAGGACAAAAATTAATACTTGGTGAAAAGAACTTTGTATTATTGTTATTTAATATAGGGTATATGAGCACAGACTTTCACATGACCCACCACTCTCCACTCTATCTAATAACAGCGATACACCCAAGCACATATATGCTGAAAAGATAAATAATCACCAATATACATTAATGGATTATGTCCTGTACATGTGGGGTTCAGATTGACTTTAGGTTAACATGGGTGTGACAAGAATCTCGGCCTTAGGGTGGCCTTCGAGCATTCCATCATCAGATTTTCAACTGGATGGACAGTTGAAGAGTTAGAGTGTGTAGTAGATTGGAGCCTGTCCATTAAAGTATGAAGATTGTCTATCTTAATAAATATCTGAGCACTTATAGTATATATGTGTGGGAGATGATAATCTGGACCAACTGATGATTGCTGGTTTAGCATGAAATACGTATATTGGTGATTTTTTATCTTTTCAGCATATATGTGCTTGGGTGTATCGGTGTTATTAGATAGAGTGGAGAGTGGTGGGTCATGTGAAAGTCTGTGCTCATATACCCTATATTACATATATAGACACAGGTATATAATAAGCCTGTGTTTCAGTTATTATTGTTATTATATATATAGAATATATTTTTATATTAAGTCATATGATTTATTTAAATTAATATATAAATAAATTTAAGGTCATTGATAAAATTATTACATAATATACAAACATACCAATCCCAATATAAGCTCAACATTTTGTTTATTGGCTGTTTAAGATTATTATTATTATTATTATTATTGCAATCCATGTATCCTCTTAATGTGTGCCACTCTACTGCTTGGGTTAATCCATATGATAACGGATATTAGCCACATTAATTTCATTTGTTTAAACATTTTTCCAATCCCAATAGATGGCAGTATAAAAAAAGAATTTTGACAAAGATTATGTTGTGGAAATGGGATAGAGCAGATTATGGGTAAATTTAGAGTGGGAAATGTAAAATAAAGTGGCTAACAGGTTTATCTGGGCATAATTGCTGAGATATTCTTGACTTCGTTTAAGGAGAAGCCATAATACATCACATCACATCAACAAAAAAACAAACCACCATTTTGCACATAAAAAATTATTTAGGTGAGATACTTTTAAAGTTTTACATGCATATAATATTTAGTGTTTATGTTGGATTATTAAATATGTATGCATCAGAGAATGTGCAATTGAATTAATTGTCCTGCTTTTTCTGAGTAAACATTTAAATTTTAATGATTAAACTACATCTATATAATAATAATAGCTCTGATGGCTACTTTTGAATTATATGAAGCTAATTATAGTTATTTATATCCAAATAGTTCTGAGATGAGGTCAAACTATCATATCTCCTAGCTTAGTTATCAAGTAATAATATTTATGGTTGCATTATACATTTGAAAGGAAATTAGTTTGGAACTAAAGGAAATTCTTTAAAAATAATATAAGAAGTGGGATAAAATAAAAATATTTGTGTGTAGTTTTGCTAACTTAAAATAACAAGTGAGCATGTTATAGATTGTAAAATGAGTGTGTCTTTTCAAATAAAACAAAAAGGACATATAGAATTGGTTTTACATAAAAACAATTCCACTCTTATTTTAAATACATAATACTGACATAATAAGGATTAATAGTTAATAACAAATGAATAGTGCCTTTCTTTTAAGATAAAATTTTGCCTGAAGAATATAGTTTCTAATAAGCTTTTTCTTCACCTCATTATATATTCTTGCATTTGGTTAACACATGATTTATGCCATTCACATGCACCAATTAATAGGTCTGGATCTTTCCAGATCTTTATACATGCCTTTAATATCTGAACTACCATCAAAAGCTGATGCAATATTCAGTATATAATTATTTTTTCTGATTTTTATATATCTATCCATCAATTTAAGTTGGTGAATTCATATTTTCCTGCTTTAGTTACTTAATTCAAAAATAATATATAAATAAACAATTACCATCTTCATTTTAAAGGTGAATTGGTGCTAAATATTCAAAGTATTATGACAGCTTTGATTTCATTTTTTTATTGCTAAATTATTGAAAAAATTTTAACAGGCTTCACATGAAAGGTATTTTGAGTTAACACATTTTCCATCCACCCTGAATACAAGTAACTGCTTTGGTAAATTAAGCATTATTTTTATGTACTACCAATCCAATCCAATTGATGTTTAAGTTCAAAATGCACAGGGCAGTATTATGTAACTCATTTTTCTAAAGAAACCTTATGTGTACTCAAATATCTATGTATTTAAGTAAACAATTACATTATTTTTAGCTCTGAAATTTTAATTGAAACTTTTACCACAATTTTTATCTTATGTATTATATTGTGATGTAAAAACATTTAAACAATTCCTGCAGGATTAAATAATTGGGAGACTTTATTGTTTTCATAATGTGTTTGAAAGGACATTCCTTTATTGAAACAGATGATTTTTATTTTTTCGGTAGTAGTGTCAACGACCATACCAGTGCTGTATTTGTTGTTATTAAAAAAAAGACATTTACTTTTTTAATGTTATTGAGGCAGCCAGTAATGCTTTGTAGTGTGTTATGCTAATTATCTCGCAATTCACACTACTTTCTAAGTGGCCTGTTTTAACCCTACACATTATCTGTATTGAGTCTGCGCTATCATATAATTTGAGGGTGTGTAGATTTGAAGTCAACATAACATTTGAAATGTCATTTAATAAAGTATTATATTACATTTAAATGATGTCCAAAAAATTTTCAAACCGTCTCAGTGGTTGTAAAGACTTTGTAATGGTTTAAAAATAGGGAAAGTTTTCTTATAAGTGTGACTTCTTAAACAGTCACGGCAGTCGCGATATCTTCGCGAGACATTAGTTTGTTAATGTATTGATTTGTTTTTGTATTTTAATTTTGTTTAAATGCTTAATTTACTATTAGAAGAATAACATTCGTTAATTAAATTTAATGTAAAAAAAAGATCGTAAATAAAGTTTTTTTCTTGTCGTTCAGTCTGATTAATTTGTTTATCAAGTAATGCATTTTTTGGACAATCCTTGGATCGACATAGAGATCGGGATCCCCCCCCCCCCCCAATGCCTATTCCAGCGCTAAGCACTGACATTTTAATGTTTTTTGTTGTTGTTGTTGTTGTTTTGGTGTTGAAAGTATTAGAAGAATAACGTATATTTAATAAAATCTTAAAAACATCCTAAATAAATATTTTGTTATTGTTGTTTTTAAAAAAGAATACATTTACTTTTTTACAAATGCCTCCGTATTTGTCGATCTTTTAAAAAAAAAAAAAGACATTTACTTTTTTAACATTATTTAACAAAAAAAAAAATGTCAATTAGTTATTGTTATTAAAAAATAATACATTTCATTTTGTCAAAATGATGCTGTATTTGTTGTTATTAAAAAAAAGATATTTACTTTTTTAATGTTATTTAAAAAAAAAAACAAGTAAAGGTCAATTAGTTATTGAAAGGTCACGGCCAGGTAATGTTATATTTTGTTGTTTTTCGTTAGCAAGAGCGCTATCATGCGAACGGTATGGTCGTTGATACTATTACCATTTTTTCATCTTAAAGGCAGTACTAATCATCATCATCAACCATTATCAATCCACTGCAGGATATGAAGGTCTCTACAAGTTCAATCCATCTTTTCCTATCTTTAGCTTCTCTTCTCCACATCACCCCTGCACACTTTCTTATTTCATCCATCCATCTCACATGTGGTCTCTTTCTGGGTCTTTTACAATCTCTTGGAATCCAGTTTAAAATTTCAATTGTCCATCTATTATCTCTTTTAACAATATGTCCAGCCCAACTCCACTTCAGTCTTTTAATTTTTTCAATGAGGTCAGTAACACCTGTTTGTTCCCTTACCCATACATTGCGTTTTTGATCCCTTCATGTTACTCCCAACATGCATCTCTCCATACTTCTTTGAGTGTTCTGAAGTCTCTGCATTGCTCTTCTATTAAGTGTCCAAGTCTCAGATCCATAAGTAAGAACTGGCAAAACACATTTATTAAAAACCTTCCTTTTCAAACACATATTCATATTTACTCTTAGTATCAAGTTATTTCTACCAAAAACACTCCAACCAAGTTTAATTCTATGATTAATTTCATCCATTATGTTTCCATCTGTATTAATAATCTGACCAAGGTATTTGTAACTGTTAACTTCTTCTAACTCATCATAATCAATCTTTATTTTCATATTTTGAGAAAATCTATCAAACATTACTTTAGACTTTTTAACATTTATCTTTAGTTCTACTTTTCTACTTTCAGCTGATAACTTCTGCAGCATTTCCTGTAGCTCTAAAGCATTATTTGCAAAAACAATTACATCATCTGCAAAATCTAAATGACTTAAATAATCTCCATTTACTTTCACTCTTTTAGCTTCCCATTTTAATCCACAAAATACTTCATGCAGCACTGCTGTAAAAAGTTTTGGAGATGTGGAGTAACCCTGACATACACCCTTTTCAATGTTGATTTTCCTACTATCATTATGTAATCTAATTGTTGCTGTTGCATTTTTATAAATATCCTTTAAAATATGACAATATCTTGGATCTACACCTTAATGATCCAATGCTTTAATCACTGAAGAAATGTTTATAGAATCAAATGCCTTTTCATAGTCTGCAAATCCTAAGCATAATGGCAACTCATATTCATTTGTCCTTTCTATAATTTCTCTCAATACCTGGATATGATTTACTGTACTAAAACCACTTTCAAATCCAGCTTGTTCTCTTGGTTGGTGGAAATCCAGTGTTTTCTGTAGACGAGTTGTAATTATCTTAGTAAAAAATTTAGTATAAAACTGATAAAAGACTGATAGGTCTGTAATTTCTAATATCTTCTTTATCACCTTTTTTAAATATTAATATTAATACTGCATTCTTCCAATCACCTGGTACATCTTTATCATTTAGACATTTGGTATATAACTTTGTTAAAATTTTTTCTATTTCTTCACCTGCTTTTAATATATCAATTATAATTCCATCATTACCTGGAGCCTTCCCTTTCTTCATAAATTTAATTGTATGTCTCACTTCCTCATTCAAAATTCTGGGCAATTCGGAAGATATAATAGGTATAGGAGGCACTTTTTCTTTATTACTATATAATTCTTGACAGAAGTCTTCTACACATTTCATGATGTCATCTCTCTTTTTAGTAATAATGCCATCTTTTTTTTTATTGCAGATATAAATTTCTTACCAATACCAAAATGTTGTTTTACACTCTTTAGATTTTTATTCTCTTCTATAGCTTTCCTTGCTAGTCCACAATTATACTTTCTTATATCATTTTCAACTCTTTTCCGCACCATTTTACAAAATTCGAGATATTCAATCTTTTCTAATGCATCATTGTTGTGTATCCTCATATTCCTTCTTTTCATAAATTCTCTAGACTCAGTAGAAATTTTATTGGTCAATTGCTGCATTTTTCTACCAGCTATCTTTGTTGCAGTTTTTAAAAGTGTATTGCTTATTTTTCTATTAATGTCTTTCAAATCTGAATCATGTTCAAAATCTACTAATACTTGAAACCGATTTGTAAGTTCTAATTTAAATTCATTAGAATGTTTCTGAAGATTAGGAATATCAACTGTAAATATTGTTTTTCTTAATAATTTTTGTCTCTCTAGTTTTGCATTAACATGTATCTTACATCTTACTAATCGATGATCACTTCCTGTGATAAATTTATTAAGAATATTACAATCTTGAAATATGTATTTTCTGTTAGTCAAAATATAATCCAATTCTACTGTACCTTCATTTGGATGCTTCCATGTCCATTTCCTTTTAACATTTTTCTCAAAAAAAGAATTCATAATATAAAGTTTTTCTTTTTCTGCAAACTCCACAAGTCTATGTCCTCTCTCATTTCTATTACCATAACCAAAATTACCTACAGCATTTTCATCTTTCATTTGTTTACCAATTCTAACATTAAAGTTTCCCATAACAATTTTAAAATGTTGTTTAACCTGATCAAAAGCCTTTTGTACATCCATATAGAAATCTTCTAGAACTTCATCACTATGAGAACTTGTTGGGGCATAAACCTGAATTATCTGCATTTGGTATCTGCTATTAAATTGTAAAACTAATCTTGACACTCTCCACAATGTTATTCTTCCATTTTTTATTTATAATGAATCCTACTCCACTTGTATTTTCAATATTTGTGCCTTTATAGTAGAGTATATGTCCACTTTTTAAGTCAATTGTTTCTTCACCTTTTTTTCTAACTTCACAAAGTCCAATAATGTCCCATTTAATATAAGACAGTTCTTCTTCTAACTCTTGCAATCTTCAAGGCAGTACTAATACCCCTATTTATTTGGAGGAAGATTAAATACAACTTTAATGTATTTTTGATGCTAAGCACCATTGTCAAGGGTAATCATTATATTCAAAAAAGCCAAAGACCAAAGTACAACATTATACATTTAAGTAGAAATGTTTGTAAGTGCATTATTTATGAAAAATGCTTCTTTAATTTTATACTTTTTTATTTTTAATACCAGTGCAAACTATACTGTTTTAGGTTTAATAACATAAGCAAATATCAGTCTGTGTTTCAAAAATACTGGTGATACTGTTTCATTATTATAATTTTCAAATATTGATTCATTGTATAAGATGATCTTTCCAAGTTTAATTAAGTTTTTTTGATCCATTCTCTCTTTTCTATACCATACCAGTAAACTTTCATATTTAATCCATCCATTTCACTTGTGATCATTTTCAAATTCTTTTATTAACTATTATGATGCAATTTCAAACAAAGTTTAACTATCCATCTATTATTATCTACATTTTCTAACAGTATATTCAGCTCAACTTCTTTTCAGTCTTTCAATTCTTTGAATTGCATCAGTGAGAACTGTTTGCATTTTGATTTTAATCTTTTCTTGTTACTTTTAATATTCATTTCCTTATTTTGATAATTGGTCTGAATCCTCTGCATTGATTTTTTAAGTATTAAAGTTTCAAATCTATAAATAAGAAATGATAAAACTCGCAAATTAAAAATCATTTTTTGAAACACGTAAGTAATATCTCCTTTTAATATTTATCTCTAGTAAAAGTCTTCCATCCTAGTTTCATTGTATGGCTAATTTTATCCATTACATTTCTATCTTATCTGATCAATGTATTCATAATTATTAACATTTTTTTAATTTATTAAATTATTTTTAAAGTATTATTTTCTTCAGAGAAAATCTATTAAACATTACTTTAGTGTTTTTAGTATTTATCTTTAGTTCTGTTGCTTTACATTTATCTGGTAACATTAGTAACATTTTCTAAAGTTCAAGCATTATTTGTCCATCATAATATAAAATATTTTTATATAACATCAATAGATAGGTATCGGTTAATTAGCCACTGTACATCGCTTGGTGGCCCTGCTTCTGTGCAAAAACAGAAATATGCCATTTACGTGGCTGAACCTACATCTACTACAAGACTACCTTCGTAATAAGCCGTTTAGTGTGCCATGCAATAGTGTTGCTCTCTATGCAAATGCACAGAAATCATACACCTAGCTATGCCATACTTTATGTATATGTTCAGTAATGGCAGTTCACTACCGTTTGATATGAGGGTGTTTGTTGTTCAATTTCACAGAACTCTTGAAATCTCTTTTCAAAATCATTGTCTTGCACACCAACTGAGTAATATTCCATAGTGATAATTATGATCCTGTTAGCACGCTTCCCTGCTCATTTTGGAAGCTCGTAGAACTTTGGAAAGTCTTTTGCAGAACACGATGTGGCGGATTCATATGAAATTTCACGTTCTCGATGAGATAAAATGGCTGAAGGCAACAGTGAACATTTAAGTTCGAGGCTGACCTTCCTCTAAGGATTGCAACTCATAACTCACTTTCAGAAGAAATTTTAATATTATTGAAAGTTGTGTTATTGAGAACATGTTGTTTTTGGAAATAAAGTTGTTGTGATTTTTTTGAAACAATCTGAATCCTTCTTTATCCCACTTGTATTACATATTTAAAAACTAAGTCAGCTGATGTGAATTTTTTTGGGTTTGTTATTTAATTTTGTTTAGAATAACTTAAATTTGGAAATAATAAAAAAAAAAGTGTTTTGTTTTTGACTTTTTGATCGGTGTCCAAAAACCAAAGTCGGGCTGATTACTTTTTTAATTTTGTTTAAATGTTTATTATTAGCAGAATAATGTATTTTTAATGCTATTGAAATTTGGAAATAAGATTGTTGTTGTTGGAATCAATGCTTGTTGTGATTTCTTCGAAACATAATCAATCCGAATCTTTTTTTGTCCCTCTTGTATTACATATTTAAAAGCAAAGTCAGCTGTTAAAATACAAAATCTATTGGCTGATTATTTTTTCAATGATTTTTTTGGGTTTGTTATTTAATTTTGTTTAGAATAACGTAAATTTTGAAATAAAAAGAAAAATCTTTGATTTTGTATTTTCACTTTTCATCAGCGTAAAAAAACTAAGTCAGGCTGATTACTTTTTTAATGAACTGTTTTTGTTTGTATTTTAATTTTGTTTAAACATTTCATTTATTATTAGAACAAAAACGTAAATTTGGAAATAAAAAAAAGTTTTTTTTTTGCTTTTTTGACTTTGGATTAAACGTTTAATTTAGAACAATAAGAATAATGTAAATTAGGGGGGGGGGACCGGAAACTTTATATTAATACGTTTTTGCACAGACACAGCACCAACAAACGATGTACAGTAGCTAATTAACTAGTATCCATCAATAATTATATATATAATTAAAACCAGAAAAGCTTTTTTCAGCATTTTTTTTTTTGCCATTTCTTAATGTGATGATTATTTTAAAGCTTCAGTTGCCAGGAACGATTATAACAATACAATAAGTAAAAAAAAAAAAATTGTATAAACATATATGCTGTGTAATTTTTCATTTCCCAGTTATATTAATTAATGTTTTAGAAGTGTTGCTACGGATTTTCTATTTATTGTGGTCTACATTTCAGAGAATGTCTCACAAATTATTAATGTGTCTTTTAACATGCAATCTTTCAAATTAACCACTCATATGACTTCAGATGTTTTTCCAACTATGGTGCCAGATATCCCATTTCTTTTTTATGTCTCTAACTCATACAGCTTCACTGACTGTAAATTTTGCAAAGTTAGCATTATATGTTTTTTTCCCTAACCAAATTTTTTTACAAGAAAAGCTTAGATTAATGAATATGACATTTTCTACTATACAAAAAATCTGCAGGTATTATACAGTTTGTTGCAGTAGAGATAAAATGCTAGCAGAACATGATTTCTATGAGTGCTTTTTTATATTTGTAACTTATTTTCCTCAAGATATATTTCAATCTTTGAACTGTCTTCTATCTGTGAGAGGCTGGTGATAGGCTGAGAGCATGATGAATGCTGTTATCTACTAAGTAGTTTTCAAAATATGCAGAAGTGAATGCTGTTCCATTATATGATACCAGGATCTCAAGATATCCATGAGTGGAAAACATCTACAGGGTTTTTATAGTTCATTTAGTACTTATAGTTTACACAAGCTTTTACTCTTCCCATCTGCTGTAATTTATTGTTATTAATATTAGATGCTCATTCCATGATTCTGCATGCTTTATATGGATACGTTTCCATGGTTTTTCATCCTCTATCCATGTTTTGTAATTTTTTCTTATTAAATCAGCTATGGATTGGCAATCATGGCAAGTTTTTACAGCCTATTCAATTTTTCCAATTTATTTTAGGCTGCCACATGTATGAACATGAGAGCACCTCCATCTTTACTATTCCAGAATATCCTTTATGTAATAACTTAACACTTGTTTTCATTCTTTTGCTAGTATGAGCACTCAATCAATCATCAGAGTACAGCCATTACAGATTGACAAAATGATGAGCATTGTGAATAGCTGTACCAATGAAATTTGATTGCTCTTTTGACCTTCCTCCTCAGATCTGATTCTTCAGTTTATTGTCTCCGTGGTCTTTATTTGTCCATTCAGCAACTTTAGAAATATTTATTGCATCCAACATGTTTACTTTTGTAAACTTTAACTGAGCTCTCTCACACTTCTAATTCTAATTGTGTTAATACATTCTCATATACAATCTCTTTTTTTTGTAAACTAATTTAGTCATAGGCTGTTAATATATTAAATTACCTTAAAAGTCTCTTTTTGGATTGCATCTTTAGGGTCTTTTTGACAATTTTTAGGCAAAAGACAAGATGCACATATGCTGTAAAACTATGTCCATTTGTGTATTGAAGGAATTTCTTTATTGTAAATATAGCCAGATGTTCCCTATCTAACTGATGTGAATTTTTTCAGCTAATGAATGTTTTGGAGGTAAAAGCAATAGAACAATTATGTTCACCATACTTAAGGGAGGAGGATAGCTCCAAGTCTAAAATTCCAAACATCTGTATTAATCACATCCAGATCACTATAATAATGCACTAAGAGTTGCTCTGATATTAATAAATACTTAACTTTCTTGGGTGCTATTTTCTGCTCATTAATCCATTTCCAGTGTTTTCTCTCATGCAAGAACTGATACAATGGTGTTAATACATGTGATTAAACCTGAAAAGTCTTTCATAGAAATTCAACTGTTTAAAAAACTTGTAAATTTTTGACATACCTTGGAATGGAAGCTTATTCTATGGCTCATTATTTCAGGATTATATTTTCAATCCTTATTTTGCTCATCTGAAAAATTTTATTCCCACAGTTGCCCAAATGTACTTCGAAGTGCTTAATCTAGCTCCCACTATATAGTATCAAAGCACTTTCATCACTCATTTTTCTAGCTCTTTGTTTGTCCAGGCAGTATTTACTATTTTGTCTAAATAGGGAATAACTCAACCTATGTTTAGAATAACGTCCATTTTCACCTGAAAAGTGTTTGAGATAACTTATCCCATAAGTAATTTATTGTGCTTAAACAGACTGATATGGTTACATAAGGGCAACCATTTTGTGTTTTTTTGTAACTAGTATCTGGTGGAATGCAGACTTTAAATTTATCTTTGTAAAGAATGAGACGTTCGCTAAAGATGCTAACACTTTGTTAACACTTAGTACAGGATAAGCATCTGTATTTCTATATTTATTTACAGTAACTCTATAGTCTGCACAGATTAATAATCCTATCTGGTTTTATGATCATAACCACAAGAAAAGCCCAGGACAAATCTTTCATAGGTGGTAACTTTTTTTTTAACCATGTTTCCTATTGTCTCTTCAACTTTTGACTTCAGCGCATAAGAAACTTCATGTAGTTTACACACTATAGTTTGCACATCTTTAACTAATTCCATGCCTTCTGGTCACATTTTTAATTCAGCTATTTCATGTTTAAACAGCCTAGAAAATATTGTAACTTCCATTTGTAATTGGATCTAAATTATTTTAAACAAATTCCTAATGGACTGAATCAGTTTCAGCTGTGCAGAGGACTATCTCTGTTTACAATAAACAATAATAAATCTTCATTTTTGATTTACTTTTACGGGAATAGAAATTTTTTGCAAATTTGTATTGTATTCATTTGCATCTATGGTGACTACATTTTTCCCATTTATTTTCACTCCTTGGACTTAATGTTAATTTTATTCTATTCCTTCAGTGATAGAATCAATAATCCAACACTACTGTCAACTTTCATATAAATCTTAATTCCACAAGTGATTGCACTCTGTGTCATTTGACCATTATTTGAAATTAATTGAATCATTGATAAATCTTAAAAGCACTGCCTACCACAATTTCTGTCATTTATTATATGGCCACATAATAATAATGTGTAAATAATCTATGAATAATTATAAATAATTGAGATGGGAGTCAGTCATCTTCATAAGCAGTTTGAAAAGGTATTTCTGTCAAACCCTTGTCTGAAAATGGTTTTTATTTCACCATGTTGCAGTAAGTTAAAGGCAATACTAATACGCTTAAAGAAAATACTGAGAAAATTAAATACAATCTTAATATGTTTGATTCTGAGGACTTTTATCAAAGGCAACCACTATCTTTAAAGAAGCCAAAAACAGAAATCCAATATCATACTTATAAATGGGAATGTCGATAAGTGCATTCTACTGAATGTTATTTATGAAAAATGCTTCATTATTTATGCTTTCTTATCTTTATATCAGTGCAGAGCTATTTTTGCTTTTATAGATTAACAATCATGAACAAATTAATATGTCTGTATTCTAAAAATATTGTTGATAGTGAACCGTTTATTTGACTTTTATTTATTGACATCATTTTTAAACATTTTTGATTTACTGTAAGATGAAAACCTCTCAAAACTTAATCTCATTTCACTGATTCATAGCCTTTTCCATAGCATACCAGAAATCATTTTTATTTCAACTGTCCATCTATTAATATCTACATTTTCTAACAATGTATTCAGTTCAACTCCATTTCAGCTTCTTTATTCTTTGAGTAGGACTAGTAATAGTTTTGTTCTGCCATTCACATTTTGTTTTCAAACTATTTTTGTTATTCCTAATATTCATCTTCACATTATGATGAATAGTTTCATTTTTTTCTATTGCTTTTGTATTAAGTATTTCAGTTTGAAATTCATAAAAAAAGAAACGAAAAAGAAGTATATTACAAATCTTTTTTTTAAATGCAGTCATACAAATTGAATTTTGGGATTAAGTTTATCTGTTATGATTCTTTCTACTTAATTATCTGATCAATGTATTTAGAACTATTTAATATTTATGTTTATCAATTATTATTTCGTCTGACAAAATTCATTCAATGTTACTTCAATTTTTTACATTCATTTTTACTTCATTTATCTACTTTCATCGGTAGTGATTCATATGATAATCCATCCTGCTTGATGACGTTGTTCCTCCAACAAAACACATCGATATAACGTTACCAGGCCATTACATTTTCTTTAATATTTTAACAAATAAACAATACACAGACAACTCTTTAAAATTACGTTATTTTATTATTTTTGAAACTAATGTTATAGATTTTCAATTAATAAGCAATTTTTTTTTGTTTTATAATAAATATTCCTTTATTTTAGCTTTTTAAAAAAATAACCAATATTTTTCTTTTTTTGTAAGAAATATTCCTTTAGGTTAGTTTTTTTTTTTTTTTGGAAAATAATTGAATATATTTGCAAAATGTTTGTTTGTTAACCTTTCTTTCACTAATGTTGATTTGATTACTTCAAACATAGTTTTATTTTTGGTTGATAAACAATGCCTCAATAATCAATTTATTTTTGTTTGGTAATAAATGTTCCTTTATTTTATGTTGTTTTTTTTTTTGGGGGGGGGGGGAGGGGACATAATTTAATATATTAGGCAATAGAGACAGATTGAACGAATACTTTTTTCCACAAGTAGCCATTTTTACACCAATAGAAGCTTTCACAAAGTACAAGACTTTAGATTTAGGTATGCTGAATCACCACATTTCCTAATTTTAACACGTTTACAGGGAGGTGGGGTGACATTGCGTACAGTGTGACAATTTGGAGGGTCTTATAGTAATTCATTTAAGTTTGATAATAATTACATTTCCTAATTTTAACACGTTTACAGGGAGGTGGTGTGACATTGGGTACTGTGTGACAATTTGGAGGATCTTATAGTAATTCATTTAGGTTTGAAAATAATTACTTCTGACCACATATTGGTTCACTTTCCATCATTAAAATTATTCATACCCTATCATGATAAGTTAGTGATATGTTAAGTGTTAGCTACTCGTATAGAGGGTAAACAACACATATCAGAGCTGACTGATATGGTAGGCTATGTGTGAATTGTGAGAGCAATTGATTGCAAACACACTGCAGGCTGCCATTAGCCAAAAGACTTAATAGCTATCACTCAATTACTGATAGTAATTAAGAAGTTGTGCCTAATAAATGGTACTTTCAAGTATTTTTGGCAAGCAACAATGCCATCAAGCTGGATGGATTGTCACATGTATGATACTTGTAACATTTCCTAAATCTGAAGTGTTATTTCAAATATCAATCGCATCTTATTTTAAATCTAAGTAATACCAAAATCACCTTTATTTTTGCTATAATATTTTATATAAATTGAATTTATATAACATAAGTAATCTCTACATTTTTACTTTTTTAACTTGCAATTTTATTCCATAAAATATTTCGGTAACAAAAAAAGTTTTTTGAGATATGAAATCATCTTGTATATCTTCTTTAATATTAATTTTCCTAATATCTCCAAATAATCAAATCACTGTCATTGCATTTTGATAAATATTCTTTAGAACTTATCTATTTTTTTTCCAGTATCTGGTGGCTATTTAAAAATCGAAGTTTACTTTAGATTTATTGTAATTATCTTGGTAAAGATTTAGTATAGAACTGATAATAAATAGGTGATAGGCTTCTGTATTATCTCTTTTAATTGGTAATTCTTGCATTTTCCCAGTCATCTGGTATATTTTTTATTACATATTTAATAATGAACTTTGTCAAAACAAATTATTTCTTTTCTTTTTTAAAAAATATCAAAAATAACTACTCTCAGCTCTGAGTTCATTCTTTATAGCTTTGGTATTAATAAGCTGATCGTTTTTATCATTCATAAAGATAAAAATTGAATATCTTATTTAATGAATTTGTTTTAATAATTAACTGCAGTTAATAATTGTACATGTAAAGTGTGTATAATTCAGCATACTATATGTAATTCACAGAATATCATTTTCTTCAGTTATGTAAAAATGAGCCTGAATTTATGTCTGTACATATGTATATATAAAGTTTATCATAACAGTTTTTGAGTTTTATTAATGAAAAGAAATGAATGATAACTTCTATGTATCAAAGAGAAGTTTGAAGAAATAAAATTAACAATAAGTTATACAGTACTTTTGAATTTAAGTTTTTTATATATAATTTCTTTAGTTGTTTTATATCATTATGTCTGTATGCTTATTTCATGAAATTTCGTAATTGTGTTTTTAGAAAGATAGTCACAAAATAGAGCAGGCATGAAATTTGGATTTTTTACTGTTACTTTCAAAATTTCTAAATAAATACTTTATTTCTATGATATTGGCCATGGTAGTATTGATAGCTTATGTGGAACTCAAATTGAGAAATGCAGATTTGTCATTATGAATATTCATACAGATTTAGTTTTTTCTTTAAAAAATAAAATTGTATGAATAGATAGATGTTTTACAATAATATTTTTTAATAATCCACCAATATATTGATTAATATTATATAAATTAATGTTGGATTGATTTTATGTTTATAGTTTATAAGATTATATATGTGATTGCAATTTTTTCTTAGTATTTGTGTAAATCAAGAATAAGTTGATTAGTGTTTGAATCACTAAAAGTATTAAATGCTTCATTTGTTAAAAAGCTTAAATGAATTGCTTATTTTAAGAATGTTCTAGTGAAAATTATAATTTATAATATGCTTTTTTAGTAAACAATCTTTGTCATATATAACATGTTATGCATGTAAATATGTGATTTTTTTACTTATTTATGTAGGTCGAACATGGAAAAAGAATATTTGATAAAAATATATCATTGAAATATGAAACAGATTGATTACAGGATTAATCAAATTAACACTTCTAATCAAAAAAGTATTTATTTCTTGACAAAAAAGTGTAGTTGTAAAATAAGACATTAACTATTTTTACCATAATGTTATGAAATTAAGAACTATTTAAAAAGTCAACCAGATTTGAATGAAAGAAGCCTGAAAGTAAGAGTTCATTTCTATTCATTATTATCTTGGCAGATAAATGCAAGTAATTATAACATGTTTCCAGTATTTTATAAACATTCATAACATGTGTTAATAGAAATGAAAATAACATTTCTGATTAAAAACATTTGTTCAATAAAATATTTGAAGTGATATAAACCATAAAATGTTTGTTTAGTCATATTACCACTTTGGGATATTGTACAAAAAATATTGTCTATGAAAGTATAGTATTGTGAAATTGGACAACTTATTTGTCTTTTTCAACTTTAGAAATAAAAAGAACTGCCCAGACATATGAAAAGCATAACTCTATAAAATCAAGAAGGAAGGAAGCCTAATTGAAAAAGGAATAAAAGAAAAGTGAATTATGTTTATGGCTTTTGTAAATGAATATGGTAACATTTATTATTGAAGAAAAAATTCAGTCATTATAATTTGTGTGAATTCAAGTTTTTAGAAGGATAACACATACAAGAGAAGAAACACCTGTTTAATGTAATTTATGTGAAGGGAAGATTGGTTTAAAAGCAATTTAAAATGCATGAGAAAAAATTTTTTCATTGTAGTTTGTGCAATAGGGAAATTTAAGAAAACATGAAAAAAGATGCAGGAAAAAAAAATTTTTCAATATAGCTTATGTGAATTCAAGGCTGCACATAAGGTAACTTTTAAAAATGTATGATAAAACACTTAGGAGGAAAATGTTCTTAATGTAGGTTGTGTGATATAAAATGGTACAAATGAAAATGTAAAACTGCACAAAATATCCCATTGACAAAAAAATTATTTCAATGTAAACATCTGTGAATATGAGATTAGCAAAGGTAACATTAAATTGCATGAAAGAACACATACTAGAGAAAAACGTTTTTTGTCAGTATAAGTAAAAGACAACAACTAAAGGGAAATTTAACATGATATCAAAAAACCCATACACGAGAAAAATCATTGCAGTATGACAATAAGATTGCAGTAATTGCAATTTTAAGAAATCCTTAAAGAACATAGAGCAGAAAAGCCTTTAAATTTGCGTTTGTGTGAATATAATATTGCAATATAAGCAAGCATGAAAGAACACACAGGAGAAAAGCGTTTTCATTGTTGTCTATGTGACTATAAAACTGCAGTAAAGAAAAGTTTACGAAGACATGAACAAACACATACAGATGAAAAACCATTCCAATGTAGTCAATGTGGCTATAGGACTGGAGTACAGGGAAGGTTAAGAATTCATGAAAAACGACACACAGGAGAAAAACCTTTTCATTGCAATCTGTGTGAATATAAAACTACAGTAAAGGGAACTTTAAAACAGCATGCAAAAATACATACAGGAGAAAAACCTTTACAGTGTTCTCGGTGTGAATATAAGACTACAAGAAAGTGCAACTTAAGACTGCATGAAAGCAGGCATACAGGAGAAAATCTTTTAAAATGTAATTTCTGTGAATACACAACTACCCAAAAGGGACCATTAACAAAGCATGAAAGAACACATACAGGGAAAGTGCCTTTTAAATGTAATTTCTGTGAATTTAAAGCTGCACGCAAACAACCTTTAAGCTTGCATGAACGAACACATACTGGAGAAAAACCATATGAATGTTGTTTATGTGAATATAAGGCTGCACGCAAGTACAGTTTGCTCTTGCATGAAAGAACACATACAGGCGAAAAACCATTTCAATGCAGACAATGTGAGTACAAGACTGCAGTAAAGGCTTCATTAAGAAGACATGAAAGAACCCATACAGGAGAAAAACCGTTTCATTGTAATTTCTGTGAGTATAAGACAGCCCAAAAGAGCAAAGTACGGGAACATGAACGTACACATACAGGGGAAAAGCCATTTAAATGCACTTTGTGTGAATTTAAAACAGCACACAAGTTCCACTTGAAAGGACATGAAAGAATACATACAGGAGAAAAACCATTCCGATGTTCCATATGTGAATATAAGACGGCAGATAAAGGAAGTTTGAAACTGCATGTAAGAATACATACTGGAGAAAAGCCTTTTAAATGTAATTACTGTGATTACAAGACCTCTGAAAAGGGAAGATTAGTACTACATGAAAGAAAACATACAGGAGAAAAATTGTCTGCATGCAGTTTGTGTGAATTTAACACTTCGGAAAAAGGTAAATTAACACTTCATGAAAGGATTCATAACACAGAAAAGCCTTTTGTATGCAATTTGTGTAACTTCAAAACTGTAAGAAAATACAATTTAACATTGCATGAAGCATTGCATACACAAGAAAAACCATTTCAATGCAGTCAGTGTAACTATAAATCTGCCGCAAAGGGAACATTAAGACAGCATGAAAAAACACATACAGGGGAAAAACCATTTAAATGTAGTTTCTGTGAATATAAGACTGCTGAAAAGAGTAGATTGATATTGCATAGAAGAACTCATACTGGACAAAAGCCTTTTCAGTGCAATTTATGTGAATTCAAGACTGCACGCAAGCACAGTTTAACGCTGCATGAAAGAAGACATACGGGAGAAAAACTTTTCCAATGTAGTCAATGTGCCTACAAGACTGCAGTGAAGGCACGATTACGTGAGCATGAACGAACACACACAGGAGAAAAGCCGTTTCAATGTGGTTTCTGTGAATATAAGACTACTGGAAGGGGAAAATTAACACAACATGAAAGAATACATACAAGGGTCAAGCCTTTTCACTGTAGTTTGTGTGATTTTACGACTGCACAAAAGCACCATTTAAAACAGCATAAAAAAATACATACAGGAGAAAAAACTTTTAAATTAAGTTTTTGCCAATATAAGACTACGGAAATGGGGAGATTTGTAGTAGTACCACATGAAAGAAAACATATAAAAGAAAAGGCATTTCAATGCAGCTTGTGTGAATTCAAGACTGCACAAAAATGCAATCTTAAATTGCATCAATCATCACATACAAAGAAAAAATATTTTCGATGTAGTCTGTGTGCACAAAAGGGGACTTTAAGACTGCATTGTAGTTTGTGTGACTATAAAACTCCAGGCAAAAATAACTTACCAACACATGAAAGTAAAATCTTCTTAAGAAAACTTCAAACAGGACATACTAGAGAAAAACATTTTATGCATTCAAGAAAAAGAGTTTTTCAGTGCACTTTATGTGAATTTAAAACATCTTTGAAAAGTCATTTCACAATACATGAAAGGAAACATACTTCAGGAAAACTCTTTCAGTGTTATTTATGTAATTTCAAAAAATTTGAACAAAATCATTTCCATTTAAAATCCCAGACATTAGAACAATCTTTTCAATGCAATTCATGTGGATTTGAAACTTCGAATAAAGATAATTTTAAAATTTATGACGGTATACATGTCAAAAATAAATCTATTAATTTCATTCTGTATAAAAACAAAAGGCTTTTTTGTAATAACTTAAAAAATACAACAGATAAATATTTAACTGTGAAGCAAGTATTTTGTTGTCGATTGTGTGATTACAAAACAATTATTAAAAGTGATTGGGAAACTCATGAATATGAACATTTTACTAATCAGGAGGTTGTAAACATTTCTGTTTTTCTATCTTGAAATAATATTTCGTTTTTTATCTTCACTATCTAAGAATGATTCACTGCAACTTCAAAATTATGCTTTTTCCTGTTATAACAACAGAATTTCAATATAGTGACTTTTCTCTTGTTAAATTATTGGAATACAGCAGTGTTTTAAAGTGATATGATTGGTACATCTTTCAGCAGTGTTTTAAAGTGATATGATTGGTACGTCTTTTTAAGTTATTATATAATGAACATTCTATAGCAATGAAATATATTTTGCATTGGAGAGCAAAATGCCTTTTTCTATTTAAATCAAAGTTTATTCTTCAAGGTGAGGGTATTAATTTAAATTGGCATAATAAAAGACTGCTGACCAATAAAATCTCAATGCACTCATTTGAAAGACAGGTTATTGTGAAATTTGTGATTCAATTACAGTTAACCAGATTCAATTTCATAATGTAATGATATAATTATGAATAAAATTGTATTAATAGTCTGATAATTTTTTAGAAATATGATGAATATAAATTTATAGACCCACAAACATTATTAAATAATCAGTTGATGCACATTTACTGCATTTTAGTAGTAACACTATTTGTTGCTGTTTATGTTAATGAATTCACAAATTAGAATCCATCTTATAACCTTATTCAGTAGACATTTGCTAATGATTCATATCTTATTTTTTTAAATTAGCAAAGTTCTATTTCAGAATGTTGTAGGAATGAAATGTGTTGTATTTGTGTGTGTGTTTATTTGTCTAATACTCATGCAAAATATACTGCCCTTATCATATACTTTTTAGACTTTTTTAAAAAATATTTTTGAATGATACTCTTTATTGAAACTAAAAGTGAGTGCATTTTAAATGCTAATTGTAAGAGCATAATTATATATTCTTTAATAGAGAATATTCTTTTTCAATTCAATGTATACTGTACATATTTTAATAATGTAATGAGCAGTTGGAAATATATGTTAAATGCAAATGTAGTATATCAATTTGCATATATTGAATATGAATTATTAATTAATGAACAATGGAAATTTCTTGTAAAAGTAGCATTACAGTAGGTATTTGAAATCAGTGATGCATATTTGGTTTGCAAAAACCATTACTACTGAAGAGAAATTTATTGAGAAAAATCTCTTGAAGATAATTTTTTCTTTACTACCACTATTTTTGATGTGAATTTATAAAACACTGACAAATTTTAAATTCAATGATCTTCATCAACCAATATCAATCCACTGCAGGTTGAAGGTCTCTCCAAGTTTAAACCATCTCCAATATCTTAACTTCTCTTCTCCACATCACCCCTGCACACTTTCTTATTTCATCCATCCATCTCAGGTGGTCTCTTTCTGGGTCTTTCACACTCTCTTGGAATCCATTTTAAGATTACAATTGTCCTTCTATTATCATCTCTTCTAGCAATATGTCCAGACCAATTCCACTTCAGTCTTTTAATTTTCTCAATGAGGTCAGTAACATCTGTTTGTTTCCTTACCCGTATATTGCATTTTTGATCTCTTGTTACTCCTAACATGCATCTCTCCATACTTCTTTCAGTGGTCTGAAGTCTCTTTCTTGCTCTTGTATTAGGTGTCCAAGTCTTACATCCATGATTAAGAACTGATAAAACAAATTTATTAAAAACCTTTCTTTTCAAACACATAAGCATATTTCCTTTTAATATCAAGTTATTTCTACCAAAAGCACCCCAAACAAGTTTAATTCTATGATTAATTTTATCTATTATGTTTCCATCTGTATTAATAATCTGACCAACATTTTGTAGCTGTTAACTTCTAACTTATTGTAATCTTTATTTTTATATTTGGAGAAAATCCATTGAACATTACTTTAGTCTTTTTAACATTACTCCTGCAATATTTTCTGCAGCTGTAAAGCATTATTTTCAAAAAATAACTACATCATCTGCAAAATCTAAATGACTTAAATAATCTCCATTTACATTCACTCCTTTAGATTCCCATTTTAATCCACAAAATACATCTTGCAGCATTGTTGTAAAAAGTTTTGGAGATATGAATTTACCCTGTCTTATACCTTTCTCAATGTTGACTTTCCTAGTAATATTATGTAATCTAATTGTTGCTGTTGCACTTTTATAAATATTCTTCAAAATGTGACAATATCCTCCTTGATGATCCAATGCTTTAATCGCTGAAGAAATGTTTATAGAATCAAAAGCCTTTCATAATCTACAAATGCAAAGTATAATGGCAACTCATATTCATTTGGCCTTTCTATACCTTCTTTCAATACCTGGATATGATCTATTGTACTAAAACCACTTGTTCTCTTGGTTGGTGGAAATCCACTGTTCTCTGTGAACAAGTTGTAATTATCTTCGGAAAATTTTGTATAAAACTACACTAATAGGTCTATAATTTCTAATATCTTCTTTATCACTTTTTTAAAATATTAATATTAATACTGCATTCTTTCAATCTTCTGGTATATCTTTATCATTTAGACATTTGATATATAACTTTGCTAAAATTGTTTCTATTTCTTCACCTGCTTCTTGTAATACATCAATTATAATTCCATAATTACCTGGAGGCTTACATTTCTTCATAAATTTAATTGCATGTTTCGCTTCTTCATTTAAAATTCTGGGCAATTCGGAAGATATAATAGATATAGGATGAAACAGTAAGATTCGTATTCGAATCTTAAGTTTCACCTTTTCTGTCGTCTCTCACTGACCGGTCTATCCCACCCAAATTTAAACTTTTGGTATCGAGTTGTGTGTGTAACAATATTAAAAATGTATAAATATATGTAGAATTCAACATAAACACGCACACATTTCGATCTCAAATTAAAGGCAATAAATACGGATAAAGTAATATAATTTAGATTTCTTTAGCTAAATAAATTTTGTGTAATATTAATCATTTATTTTGAATTTATAAAGTTCGTATTTATTGCTTAGTTTAAATTTCGTTAAATAATAATTCTAACAAAATCTGATGCAATATTTAATTAAAGTTAAAATAATTTTATTCCCTTTTGTCTTTGAAAATTTAAAAGCATCGGTCAGTGATAGATAATAAATTAATTATAGAAAAATTCCAAAAAAATGTAATTAACGAATGTAAAAAAAAAAACAACAAAACAAACAATAGCACAGCAGATTTCTTTCTAATTAAAACCAGCAAAAGCATTGATTATCCTGAGGGCAAGACAAAGAAAACCTAAAAATATCTCAACAAAAAAATTAAAAAATCAAGATAAAAAAAGGAGGCCATCTTAGACTTGCTGGAGACTTGCACTTGAATTTTAGCTTTGCTCTCTAGTGGAGAGTCTAAAATATCTTAAAATAAATTGATATTGCCAAGGTATGACCGAGTAAGCACCGAGATTATTCTCCATCGGGAGATGGCCCACCGTATGCCGAACTTCACCTTGCCCATCGTAAAAACACCATAATGATCTGCTGCCTGAAATAAACAAGAAAGCCGCTGCTGTTAAAATCAATAAAATACCAAAGACAAGAAAGAAAACTGCTAATCATGAACAATCTACTATTAAACAAATGGACGAAAACATCTTATAAAACAGGTACCTGTGTGTGTATTCCAAATTATAGAGTACTCTAGTAAAATAAGCTATAGCTCATCTCCTACTATTTGTCTAACTTCTAAATGTTAAAATTGTAATTTTGTGAAACTAAAATTTGAGAATTAATGTAATCTGTAAATTTCTCGCATAATCTAGCTTACCTCCCTCTATCCTTCTTAGGTGTGTATTTCTCAAACCTACACTTTATTTATAATTATCATTGAAATATTACCTTCTCATAATTGTCTTAGTTTTAAAGCTAAATCCATAATCTCTTGAACAGTGAATGCGTGTCGAATTGTCATTAATATTTGCTTTATAAATAACTTAAATTTCATATAAATCGACACGCATTCAAAGAATCGGTTATTGTAATGCAGGGTCTACTACTTCGTAATAGCTGGCATACTCGCTGTAATAATTCCCTTTTTAGATATTTTTTTATTATTAATTTTTAATGAATAATTACGGAAATTTCATTTCTTTGAGAGTCACCAATCTTCTTTCAGTCAACGTTGATAATGGGGGGCCGAGTTTGAAATCTAGTTAAATATTACCATAATCTTTTAGATCTTATACATGTGTTACGTTTTGAAGCCCCGATGGCTCATTCCACGCCGTGAATACTCCGGATTCTATAGGGTTGAATTAACCCCAGTCGTCCTACACAAGTGGACATGATAATGTTCCCGTAGGGCTTGACGACCGTCACGCAGCCAGCTGGAAAATTGCGACACGGACCGCTTGTCCCTGGTTATGCTCATGTGACACCTTACCTCTTCGGGTCGAGGCAGAGACCAACCCGAAGCCCTTATAAACTTATTCACGGCATTGCAGTTTCAGTGCTGCCATTTTATATCGCCCTTCTAAAGCATACCACGTGTTCCTTTATTTAGTTTATCATTCTCTATATCACTCTGCCTCGGCATTATCTTCATCATCCACTCTCAAACAAATTTTCGCCCTTAGTCGTAAAATAAATATTTTTATTAAATAAATGTATGTCCGCCGCCACGGATGACTCTTGCAGTGCAAAGTATAAATCCCCTACAGTACGCATTAGAAATACTCACTCGAGAACCTTAGGTAGCTAGATTACGCCTTCATATAAATGAATTCTCTTTATAAATAAATGTACTTTATATATAATAAAATGGCCAATTAGCTATTGAAACTCTGAATATAAAATATGATTAATAACATTAATAATGTTTTTTTTTATTAAATACGTAAATAAATAATTTTAACTGTACGTCTGTAGTTAAGTTTTCATTTATTCGATGCCCATTATATATATTTCCTCGATTATATATGTGAATTAATATTCGTTTGATTGTTGGCCAACTCGGAAACAAAACCATGAATCTCGTGCATCTCCCTGACCACCGTGCCTAAAGAGGTGTTTACTTATGTCGCATCAGAGGCATTGTTCCGTAGATTGTATTGTGGAACCGATAAACTATGTTCGAACTCGGTACCATGGGTGGCGTCGCTACTCGATGGTGCTGCTGTTCTGTGTGGTGGTCGAATTCTGCACTATGTTAACGAGATACATGTGTTTTGACTGTTACAAGGAAGTACTTGTTTATTCTTACTATATAATTCTTGATAGAGGTCATCAACCCATTTCATGATGTCATCTCTTTTTTTAGTAATAGTTCCATCTTTTTTCCTTATTGCATATATAAATTTCCTACCAATACCAAAATGTTTTACACTTTTGAGACTTCTATTCTTTTTTACAGCTTTTCTTGCTAGTTCACAGTTATACTTTCTTATATCATTTTCAACTCTTTTTTGCAACATTTTACAGAATTCGAGGTATTCAATCATTTTTGTGTATTTTCATATTTTTTCTTTTCTTCATAAATTCACTACTCTCAGTAGAAATTTTTTTAGTCAATTGCTGCTTTTTTCTTCCAGCTATCTTTGTCACAGTTTTTAAAAGTGTATCAGTTATTTTCTTATTAATATTCTTCAAATCTGAATCATGTTGAAAATCTACTAATACTTGAAACTGATTTGTAAGTTCTAATTTAAATCATTAGAGTGTTTCTGAAGATTAGGAATATCAACCATAAATATTGTTTTTCTTAATAATTTTTGTCTCGCAAGTTTTGCATTAAGAGGTATTTTACATCTTACTAATCGATGATCATTTTCTATGTTGAATTTATTAAGAACATTACAATCTTGAAATATGTTTTGTAATGGTTGGTCGAATATACCTAGATATGCCAGTCCACAAATACACTTGGCTACCCATCTATCAACTTCAACAATCAGCTGATTCGTCCTCAACATATAATCAACTTACATCAAATCTAAAAGTGTTGGTACACCTATCTTACATATCCTTAAGTTGATAGTGCCAAATGCAACAGTCTGGTCCATCCCTGTATATAGGAGAAAGAAAGCAAGCTCGCATCTAACTACCGTCGGATCTAGGGTCTTCATGTAGGATGCTGGAGAAAACATGATGAAATATCTGACTCATGATTACATCCATCTTTAATAGATTAGCCTAAGCATTATCCATCAAATCTACATGTAATTTAAATCAGTTCATCTCGCATCTCACCACTCTTCCAAAACCATTGCCTCAGATATTCAAACTCAAGAAGAATTCGCATTTGACTCTCTTAACAGGTATGTATCTATGCAAACTGTTAATCAACAACCAAAATAATACATCCTATCTATTAGAAAGAAATAACCTTAATTTAATATTCTCTCACATGCTTATCAAACAATAATGTGGATGTGTGCATGTGTAAAGTATTTGTTATAGGATGGAAGGTAAATACTGGATTGAATGTAAATACTGAATCAACAAAACTACAGAGATCTTGTCAATTAACAAAACTTCATAATATTTATTTACACAAAAAAAAATAATGCAATAGTAGGGACCTCTACAGGTCTTAAACCACAAGCTTACTATTTGGAAGAAAAGAAAGGGAACCTCTTCTTTACTTCAACCTACTTTCTATTTAAATAGGTGAAGCTGAAGCAGTTTGATCTGAGAGCGAGCCATAATTAATATTACATATGTAATCAATCTGTGTTTAAATAAATTTATAAAAAAAAAAAGATATATTCAAACATAAAATAAATTTTTAATCAATGTAGAAAAGAAAAATTTCAAAAAAGAAAAATATTTACAAGTGCAAATAAATTATTTGGATATATTCCTATGTACTTACAATTTGTATATCTATGATGAGTATCTATCATTTCTTTACTTAAATAATTTAAAAGTATTCACCCTTACTTCCCATGATAGACATCAATATATCTAAGATAATAATAAAAAATTATTAATTAAAAGTGAGATTGCTAACTCAATGAAAATTTATATGCAACCTCAGATATAGTATTCAATATCTAGTGTGGAAAAGTATAATAATAAAACAACACAGAATATGATAGAACAGAAAATTATAAAGAATATTAATGTAAAAATATTCATCATTCATTCATTATAATGATCTTAAGAGTGCTGTTAATAAAACATATATTTAAATGACACTATAAGTCTTGTCATGTAGTGGCAATGATTATTTCAGTGTCTAAAAGAAACTCTTACAATTTAACTATTCTGTTAAGGCACTTAACTTTATGCTCATAGATGAAGTTCAAATATTTTGGACAAGGGTAACCTAGATTTTATTAAAAACAAAAAGAAAATAGACTTTTCAACTTTCCCTCTGCCCTACTCTTTTGATATTTTCTTATGTTGGACTGTTCCCTGTTGAATTAGAAATAGCACTTCCCCAAATATAAGATCGAGATAATAAATAAAAATACAGATTTATACAGCAGAAAATAAAACATAATTTTACAATCTTTTATGAATCAATATGTTCAGGCATCACTATTTTACAGAGTCCTCTTTACACAAACAGTTCTTATGGTTTATGCATTTTTTGTTATAAATGTTGCAGAACTCCTGATTAATTTTATATAGCACACTCTGAATTTATTTAAGTTGGCAATAGATAGTTTTATGTTACTCATCACATAGATTTTCATCTTGTGTTGATCCAACTTCTCTGCACTTAAATTGTAGACAGTTAAACATTAATACTCATATGGCCATAGTGGCTAAAAGAAAATGCTCCATCCCAATGACAATTAATCCCTTTAGCTGATGTATCTCATATTTTAACTATATATACAGGTTTATATAAATATATATGCTGTTTGCATTTAATAAGAATATATTTATAGAGTACAGCAATCTATTGCTTGTAATATTGGCTATATAAACTTTAAATTAAATTATCTGTTCTGATTTTTTTTTTACTTTCTTTTAAACAAAAATCATAATACTTCTTTTTTAAAATTTAAATTGATAAATTACTTTAACTTATCTGCTTAATAAATTAGAATAATGTTCCATTCATTTCTTTACTCTTTTTGTGACTGGCGAATTGACTAGAAAAACATTTAATATTTGTTGAGACGATGCTTTAAAAAATGTCCATTTTGCAAAAAAAATATTAAAATAATAGTTCTAATAAAACTTGACTTTTCAGATCTAACGCAGAACAAGAAAAAAAAAGATTTTTAATTGTTTCCTTTTTATACCAGCATTATTCCTATTGTTTAAAAACTAGTGTTCTTAGTGTTGTATCTTTTAAAATATTTTTATATCGATTCATTTAAAAAAAAATTATAAAATAAATTTGCAATATTATTTTATTATTCTCTCTCTTATATTCAGAAATTACCATACTTGATTTATTTTTTATTGCTATGATGATTTTTTATTTAAGTCATTGTCTGTTTAACATAACCCAATACAATTATCAACATATATAAATTAGTGTGATTTCTTTTTTATCAAGGTTGATATTTTCTTACTGTAAATTACCCCATCATTTTCAGTACTTAGTATGTAGTTATTACACTTAAAAAAATATCAAAACATTTATTTTCTCCAAAAGTGTTCTAGCAAAACTTATTTTTATTTAATCTTTAGATGCAAATTACATAAAAAACAATCTATCATTTCAGATGGCTAAGGTGTGTCGTGGGAGTGATCTTGAGCTATGTTCACAGTGTTTTCTGTTAGTCAAAATATAATCCAATTCTGCTGTACCTTCATTTGGATGCTTCCATGTCCATTTCCTTTTAACATTTTTCTCAAAAAAGAATTCATAATATAAAGTTTTTCTTTTTCTGCAAACTCCACAAGTGTATGACCTCTCTCATTTCTATTACCATACCAAAATTAACTACAGCACTTTCATTTGTTTACTAATTCCAGCATTAAAGTCTCCCATAACAATTTTAAAATGTTTACTCTGATCAAAAGCCTTTTATACAGCCATATAAAAATCTACTACTTCATCACTATGAGAACTTGTTGGGGCATAAATCTGAATTATCTGCATTTGGTATCTGCTGTTAAGTTGTATAACTAATCTTGCTACTCTGTCCGATACACCATCAATCTCCACAATATTGTTCTTCCACTTTTTATTTATAATGAATCCTACTCCACTTGTATTTCCAATATTTGTGCCTTTATAATAGAATACATGTCCACTTTTTAAATCAATTGTCTCTTCATCTTTTCTTCTAACTTCACAAAGTCCAATAATGTCCCATTTAATATAAGACAGTTCTCCTAATTCTTGCAATCTTTCTTCACTTGAAAGTGATCTGCAGTTGTAAGTACCTAAATAGAAATTTATCATCAAATGGCAGCCTGCATCCATAATCAGGGGTTTCTTAGCACTCTCTGCCTTCGGCCAACAACCACTGCCTTGGTTGGTGACTTTACAGCCACCTGGGAATAAGAACCATGATTTATTTTTGTCTGTCATGATTGTACATATCTATTGGAAAAATATTTATCATTTACACATTCATTCTGCCTTATGAGGCAACTGAGAAAGAAGACCATGGTGTTTTTTGATCATAAACTCAGAAGTAAAAAGTCAATAAATTCACCATGCTGGCTAATGTGTGGTGAGCAGCCCATTCATGTTTGTATACTATATAAATAATCACATAGTAATAACAGTTGCAACAACAAGAACTTATAGAGTGGACATTAGGAATTTGTCTTGCTTGGTTCTTTAAGGCCTCCAAGAAAAATCAAAGGGTTCCTTTTCAGTTAATAGCAAACTCCTTTCTGCAGCCCATTTTTATATGAGTAGCATTTTATCTAAAATATAATTTTTATTTGTAATGTAAAATAGGGATTCACTAAATATGTACTTATTATATACAGAATGTCTTAGTGAAAAGATGACTGGTTTTGCCTCCACACTGCCTTTAATACTTTTTCTGAATCAGTGCATGTTATGTGGTTATGTAGGTTATCTCATCATAAAAATGTTCAAGTGCTAACATGTCTAAATCCAGAATTTATGATTAAAACAGGCAAGACTCACTATATGTATTGCCACACACAGCAAGCTAGATATTAAGGTGTTTTCAGTTTAAAACTCATAGTTTTGTAGTTAAATGGAGATAAAAGGTGGTTGCTGGAGGGTTACATTAGATCCTAAGATCTAGATGCAGTGCTCTCAGATCCAAGGCTCCTCACTGATGAAGGCCACCAGCCAGAAACTAATCTGGGGATATTGGATGAGTAGGCACTAGATGGGGATTTTATGCACAAGCCTTCTGGCATCCATTGATTACTCTAGCTTGGTGTGTGTGGCAATATGTATAGTGAGTTTTGCCTGTTTTAACAAAAGTTAGACTCAGCATAAGAGGTTGTGGTCATGTGATGTTTATTGACAGAATTTATGATGTGAGAGTTCATTCATAATTGTTATCTGAAGACAAGTTACTGAAATAACTTTTGCTATTTTCTCATAATAATTTAACTTCAAACATTTAGTATATTTTATTGAATGTAACTTTTTATATACTGTTGGATATCTATTCACAAAGATTAATACTAAAATAAATCTTCATTCATGGAAGAATTATATTATCTTTATTATTTAAATCCAAAACTTCTTTAATTGAGTACTATAAACATCAACACAAATATTTTTCTATTTATTATCAAATCTCAATACTTCTTGGTCATCACATGTTCTTTGGATACATTTTAATTTCTCTGCAATGTATATATGATTAAGATTATTTAAATGTCACAATATAAAAAACTTATATTAATATGTGTTTGTACAGTATTTATATACATGCATTTCTTCCACTTGTATTGATATAACCCTCAATTTGGACATATTAGCTAATTTTATTTAAAAATCTTACATCATTTTTTATAATATGAAATGTAAAACATTTTAAAACAGACAAAACTCTGCATACAGTAGTGCCACTCAGTGCAAGCCTGTTTTAACAGCTTGAGCAGACATAAGAAATGATCATCATGCAAAACATTTTAACAGTTATTTTAAAAAGATATCTATTGTTTCTTTTCCATTTTTCTTTAACTTTAAAACATAACAAAACAGCTAGTTCAATTTTTTTTAGAGAAGAGAAAAAGAAACTACTTTTTCTAATTTCCATGACAATTTTTTTTGTTTTTCCTTGTCATGGATTAATGTAGGTCATTATATAAAATATATATTGTAACCGTTCGATTGTTGTCCCAACTACATAATATCACCAAAACATAAGTACGCTAAGAATTGTAACCTCGATCACCGATCAATTCCCGCTGCACATTATCAGCTATTAAGAGCTGTAACCAAAAGCATATCATGCTATCTATATTATGCACCAAAGACCACAACCAACATCTGGAGCAACTTACCACAGATCAAACCAATGATATGACAAACTTTTTATGATTTTATTTGATCGCAGTCAGGGTGTACCGCGAATACCTATCATAGTAGTATGATAAAATACATTAAACAAATTATAAGTGTAATGTTATTATCTTTCAAACCTTAATTTGCGATTTTCATTGTATGAGATCCGATGGCCGACCATGTACAAGATGGCATAATTTGTGGAACTACATAAGATTATGAAATTTTAAACCATCTATATGATTTTTAATACAAATGCTAGTCCAGGTAAAGCTTTGCAATAAATAAACATAAATACTTGGGTTCTTTTTTTTATAGTTTACTATATCACTGAGACTCTTATTATACTGACAAATGACAATTTAAAAACGTTAAGTAAATATATTCAATCATGTCATTATCTGGTAAATCTGTTTACAGGTTTAATAAGCAATTTATATTGTATACTAGAATCAATTACGCAAAGCTAAAATGATGGAAAAGGTAAATGGGATTTTATTGTACCTTACACATCATAAACTATCAAAGACGAAAAGCATCCAAATGTTTTCTCAAAATATCACTAACTCTTATATCATGTTGACTATAGTATGTACTTCAATGTATGCTCTATCCAAGGTTTATGATTTCTGATTTTACGAATGACAAATAGCAACGGCATAGTAAGTTTAATTATAAATCAACGTTTATTTACAAATTTATGAATAATAAGTAATTAATTCTAATGTTATAATTAAAGACATAAATAAACAAATAAAATAAATAAATTATAATTCCATCGACTTTCTTCAATAACATATCATAGGTACGGTTTTTAAAAACCTAATCATACCTTATATTTCAATTTGATATAATGAATGTATTGAGGAAATTATACTAAATTCAACATCAACTCATGAAACATCTAATGTCATTTCCAGATTCAATAAATCTATACCGTAAACTTATAATAATATAATAAATAATATTATATCTGTAGGATTTAGCTATAATGCAATCATTAAATAAAGTGAAAATTTAAACTTACATTCAGGTAAATAATAATCAACCAACAGTTAATTATTATGAGGTAACTTGAATAGAATGTCCTGCTACAATTTAATGATCTAACTTATAAATTATACTTACAAATGGAAGAAGATGATTTAGCAGAATAACTAAAATACTTTGCCCAACTTATATCTATGAAGTAAAACCATATTCCTGTGGATGCATTCATCTACACATAGGAATTAAATAACACTAAACGCTTTGTGGATTTATACACCATCATAAAGTAATAAGTATAATTACACAATTCCGCGGATTAACCACCAGCGCAGGAATGAGTGTAAAATACAAAAAATGGCAATTAAGTAATCTGCGGATTAACCACCAGCACAGATTAATGCCTTTTAACATTATAAAACAACATTACTATTTACTTCACATTAAAGTGCAAAATCATCCTCCTCAGTTATTCTGACCATTCAGCAAACACTAACATTTTAGCAAATGTGGGTTCTTGCATAATAAAATGTTACACTAATCAGGACAACTAATGTACTAACTTATCTTGCTTAAAATAAAACATATGTAATATAATATAAGTAATATTAGTATAGGAATAGAAATCTGGAAAGACTCACAAAATACCTCATGAAAAATTGATACATCTCATAAATTCATTTAGTACTTTTCAAGCTTTTTCGCAAGCGCTATTCTCTTAAATAAGTATTTTATTCAACCCCTATTAATTTAAACTTAATAAAATATAACTTATGAACTTCACATGCAAGTTCATATAACGATAAAATTAAAGTAATGCATTATTCATCAAATACATAAAATCTAACAGGTGTGTGTGTGATATAAATTAAATGTATAGCATTTTATAGTTCAATACATGAATTCTAGCAGGTGTGTGTATCACAAATTAAATTGTATAGCATTTTATAACTACAAATATGATCCATGAAATCCATGTATGATGTGTCGAACAATAAATATACGAAGTAATAGCTACAATTATAGTTGAATTCCATACATGTAATTTTATCCATTTGTATTAGTTATTATAAGCACTATTAGATTAACGATTTTACGTGGCTCCATAAACATGAAACAATTCCAATGATATGACACACAGAGTTTAAATGAAATGTTTTTTCATAAGTTATTAATTTCTACATTTCTCTATTAAAACTGTTCCAAGTTTATCACATCCATGTTAATATTTATTTATCCACGCTTAAATCTAGGAATACTAATTATAGCAATTAATTTAATCATTCCAAACTGACGATAAAATTAGAAAATAGCTTTGATTAATTATTTGAAGACTGTTTTTATTATCCAAATGGTAAACAAATTAACTAGCGAATATATTACTGGCATTGCAAAGTTAAATATCAATCAATACTATATTTTTTATTAAAATTATAAACGGAAATATTAAACTATGTTAATAACTTTAACATTTTACTTTAATTTAAACTTCTTTTTTAAAAAGCAAATTTTCATATTTATAAAACTTCTGTAATTAAAATACTTATTTAATTTTTCCAAATTGTAGAATAATAAATATTTTAAAACATACCAAAATCTTGCAATTTTTTCTGCTTTTAAACTGGAAAGCTCCGACATATTTCAAATGTAATATTGGAAAATTATTACTGGCGATTTGATCCACCTGGCTAGCCGACTTGAACAGACTTTTAAATTTAGCAATTCATCTTATTATTAAATACCACTATGTTATTTTTACATTTATAGAAAACTTTGTGGTAATCCGTTTACTTGTTAACTATTTTAAAATAAGCTTATCATATTTACACCATTTGCCTTTTACCATTTTCTTTTCTTTCTCCCTCCAAAAAGCAACACTATCAGATGATTTTTTTTTAAATTTGTGCTCCTTTTTTTTTTTACATTGAAACGCATACGTAATTACTGTATTTATTTTTAATAATTAGATTTAGTTGAACAAATGGTTTTTTTTTTTTTTTATCAATGGAAATAATTTTTAAGACCATTTTAAACAAATAAAAATTAATTATCATTTTTAATAATATTTTACCAAATCTAATGCGTTGTCAAAATTTTTAAAAAGTTAAACATTTTGATATGAATTAGTATATGGAAAGAAGCAATTTAAATTTATTAAAATAATATAGGCAACAAGTAAGGCAAAATATTACCCATTCTCTCTAATAAATTATTTTGAATATAAGAGAGTAATCTGTTCAAAGTGCAAATCAAGCCAATCAAATCACCAAAAGAAGACAGAGGAATTTTTATACCAGTTACATCAATTATTATATTTTATACTAAAATATATGGTTACAATATATACATAAATATCTAAAATTACATACATGAAAAAATATTTTTAGGAAATTTAGTTTTAAAACTATCTTCACAATTGATTTTAAATATATGAAAACAGTATTCTTTGTCTATCATCCTGCTTCACCTACTATGTGCCATAGTAGTATCTTTTTTTCCAGTTCAAACCCTCCCACTTCATATATATAAGCTTATAATAATTTGCTTTAAACTGTAGGAGTGTATATTTACATGTATGTGAAAGTATTTGTAACTGCACACACACCTAATAGTTGTGTTAATGTTTGTATGTGTATAATATATATGCATTTATAATTTTAAAATTAATTTAAGTTGTAAATATTGTTGTATGTGTGGGAGCGCACTTATGTATATATGCGAAGGGAACTGTAATGTCAGAGTTAGTAAACATTACAGATTTTCTAAATTATTTTTAAGTTATTTAATTTACAGAATCGTTGGTATTCACATATAATTCTTAAATTCATGGGTGTCTGTCTTATGCATATAGCAGAATGTTGACAGCTCTTTTTAAAAAAGAGAGAATCAATGCTATCAGTTTCTCAGAAATATCTCTAATTTAATGGTAAACTGAGAGCCAAAGATTTTTAAAGATTTAAAATAAAGTTTAAAAGGGTAAAGACAAAATCATTAACAAGCACCACTTGTCAATAGTCAAGACAGACATTTTGTTCTTATTAAATTCATGCTTGCTATTAAAAATTGAAAATTAAAAGTCGTAAACAACTTTTAATGGCTTGTGAGAGGGGATAATAAAGACTTCATAAAAAAACCAAAATTCAGTCATCAGGGTTCACTCGTTCACTTTTTTCTACAATGAGAACTGTGGGGTGAAGCAACCACTGCCCCTCCCTTTTCAATGAATTGGTCCATAATGGAAATGAAGACATCAGACAAGACAGTCTAATGGAGAATGCCACATCAAATGCCTCAGCTAGAAGATCAGTAAATTTCTCCCTGCAGAGCTCTATAAAATATTAAACTTAAACTATTAAATTAATTCATAATTGTAAAACTAGCTAAATGTTGAACATTCAAAATTAATAATTTGTAATAATTTTTTAAGTCAATTTTCTAACTTTATTTTAATAATAATCTTTGTAAGCACCTTGCCTGCTCAATAAATATTAGTAACTGATAATTTTCTTAAGATAATAACTGTAATCAGTTATTATTATTATTTATCTATCTTTCTTATCAGTGGTTCTGTCTGTCTATTTTATACATTGTTAATTTATTTATGTTATGCCATTCAGAGTGGAGATTGATAATAATAATAATAATAATAATAATTTTAAAGAGTTGATTAGTCGCTCTCACTTAGCTAATATATGTTGCTTATTAGCACACCTTATAAATCTCTGATCTGAACACCTCTTATATATATAGTTAAGCTACTATGTTTAGGCTTATTGTTTAATACAAATTTGCATATTAAATGTTTGTTTAGTTAAGTATGAGAGAATATTTTAAAGCATATAAGTAATTGGTTAATTTTAATTTCCAAATACGCTTTACTCCCCCTTAGTTTATTCTTATAAACTATACAGATTACTGGGTAAACTAGGTCATAATTATCTCTTTTAGCATGATTTAAGTATGCTGATTTATGAACAGGTGTATAGTAATTTCACAGAATGAAACTAGATTTTACACTTGATTAATTTTAATATTTATATTTAGAAAGCATTACAAATGTGTTTTTATAAAGCACACATCTGCAGTATATGCCTTGCTATTTTATTAAAATGGGCTTTGGTTTTAAAGGCCACTCCATTATTCTTAGTTAGGACAGCCCTCCTTTAAAATTGGGCTTTGGTTTTAAGGCCTACCCCATTATCTTATTTTAGAACTGGAACATGAGGGTCCAGATTATTATATAAGCTGCTCTGATCATTCGAACTAAATGTTCACTTATGTTAAGCTAGCAAGTCATACGTTCCATGGGAACCGAGTACTTGGTACTTAATCCCATGAGTAACTGCACATTGGGGTCGCATTTCTTATTTATTTTATGTAGTGCCATAATCTCAGAAGTTACACTACAAATTGCCAGTTTCACCCTCCATAATGTTATTTTTAGCATTGATCTGATCTTCAGACCTAGCTTATATTATGAAATCTGCATAAAGAGAATTGCTCATTAAGTAATAAGGTATTAGTTATCATTCTCATATGATTTAACTATTGGCAAACCTTGTAGGGATGGCATACCATAGTTAAGGATGAATAAACCATAGAATAAATCTGTAATAAACATTAAATTGTAATCAACTTTTAAAGTGCATAAAAGATGAGAACCTGCTCTCATATCTATAAGACACCTATGTCTGTAGATCCCAATGCACTTTTGTATTGGTATTGTTTATCTTATATTTTCTAATTAAATATTTAAAACTCATAACTGTTTTGTGTGTTATTCATAATTCATTATCAACTCTTGTTCAAATCTACTCTAATATAGTATTAATTTTTAATATATGCATTATCTAGACAGCCATAGATGTGTGTGCTTATTTAAGGTATTAGTGATTTAGTTAATATTCCCTGAGTCTCTTGCAGCACTCTTTGTTACTGCTGGCCCACAAATTAAGAAACTCAAGAGTGTAGCCTCATATATGTCATTCATAGGGTAGTAAGTCATGGAGTGTTGGTGGAGGTGAGGTGCAATCTGATTCAAAGTCTTAAACCCTCATCTAAATCAGCCTTGGTATAATTTGCCAGGATTCTGAATTTTGTTGTGTGAATGGACAAATCTGACCATAACGTAGGATTTTTTTCCCCATGTATGGACACCGACTTTGTCAATGATTTTCCATGGGCCTGAACTGATAACATGTTGGCAAAAAATATATGTATTTTTTCTCAGGCATAGCACCTCAATGTCTGGCTGATACTTATTTACATGACCCTGAACAAATCATTGTGGATCTCAGCATGTGTGGAAAATTTAGGTAATTTTTTTTTCCTTGTCTATTTACCCGAGACTTTATAAATTGATAATCAATTAACATTGACACACTATGGTGTCAATATATATACATTAATATATACATGTACTTGTAATGATAACTGGCACCTGAGAATGACTTATTTATTTGGACACATTCTCACATAAATTTGTTATCAGAGGGAGAAATTGATGAGAACCCATCATCAAATTTTATTTGGATTTGGATATTGAATTGAATTGTCAAAACACAAATAGTCAGGCAAGATTAATATATACATGTACTTGTAATCAAAATTTGAAGTCGCAAACAATTAGAAATCAGGAATAATAAAATTATAAAAATAACTGTGATAAACTGAGACGTTCAGTAAGATTTTATTTATTTATCATGTCTGATAAATTTATATGTTAATTTGAAGGCATAAATAAATAGGTAGGCATTAGGCCTAAGTATAAGGTAAAATTTTTAGGGCAGAGCAGTAACTTTATGGACCATTTTCTGATGGGGTGATGGCAACTTGGTTAGTACAAGAAGTAAAAGATCAATATGGACAGAGGAACTGACAAATAGGAATGCGGGTGAGAGTGTATGATTGCCAGATAGAAAGAAAAGGTAATGGATGTGTGCAATGCTTGAAAAAATGTGGAAGATCTTGTCTGAGCCCTCCACAGCAAATTGGAAAGGAGTGTACAAAAAATGGGGACCAGACACCAATAGGCCATGATAGCAATGCAACAGAAACACCAAGAGGCCATGGCTGAGATAGAAGGGGAAATAATCGGCAAATTGTCAATTTTATTCACAAGTTGGTGGCAGAAAGGATGAGAAAAGTGATAGAAAATAAGGATGAGCTCATAAAATCTCTAAAAATGGAACCATTAGTAGAAAAGGGTGGTGATCCAGAGATTGGCATTATTGTGTTAAGTTTGATGTTTACAAATTAAATTAATAAGTGGCAATCTATATTTACTAAACCATGATAAATATGTTGCAAAGTGTAATCTGGGCCTTCTGATGAGTGCTGGTTCAGCACAAAATATGCATCTTGGGGATCATACAATTTTTCCATATGTCTTTGGGATTATATTTACAATTACATCCATCCACAGAGTGGTAAAAGCAAATAAAAACCAGTCCCTAACTTACTTGAGAGTAGTGAAGTGATAATTACATTGCAAAAATATTCATTTACCTGGATGCCTAATGAATAATAAAAAATATTAATATACCATTAAGTTGTTTGTGTCAATGTTGTCACAAATGGTTTGATACTTATAAATTTAACTATAATAATTGACTATCTATATAAATTGGACAATGATAAAGATATGTGTAAGATATTGTGATTTGGGCCAACTGATGTATGCTGGTTCAACATGAAAGTATATCTTGGATATAGCTTGCATGAGAATGGTATTGTCAAAATTACAATTTATGTAAACCAAAATTTTAGATGACTATTGTGATATTAAAAAAATGTTTTCATTTAAATTTAAATCCAATAATTATACTTGATTAACTATAAACAATTCTTTTGATTTTTATTTGATTAATTAAAGAGAAAAACTGATAATTCCTTGTATTAATTTTTAAAAATATGTTACTACTCATATATAATAAAATATTAGAATCTTAGGTGAAGTTAGTCTGAAAAGGGCATAATTAATGTTTTAAATAAGCAAAGGCTAGTGAATATTTAGTTTGTAAAAGAAATAAAGAAGTTCGTCTTTCTAAATTATAAATATAAAAATTTATTCAAGTAGCAATCGTTTCTGCATAGACTAAAGCTTGTCCCTAATTTTTTAAAAATAATGGAGCAAATTTAAAATGCCATCAACCTATGAAATGAAAAGATTAAGACAAACTTCTGCCAACTGAACACTACATATGATTCCAAAAATGACTAAATTCCTTTTCACGACTGAATTGAAATACAAAAGTGAACCCGATTTAATCCTAGGTAACTTGAACCATTACCATTACTGAAAATGATAAAGAAAAAAAAATTTCATAGAGGAAATTTTTTTAGCAACATCAATATACAGTTATATATTTGTGTCTGAAAATATTTATATTTATCTTGAAGTATAAAATCTTCAAACAAAAATGTAATTTTTCTAACTTTTGTCATATATATTGTAATGGGACGGTCTGGTATTGTACTATTTAGATGTGTTTTAAGCCGAACAATTGGCTGTGTTAGATATAATGGGATGGCCTTTTTCTTCATAAAGTTTATTTAACTGTGGTCACCCATTGGGTCTTCAAGATAAGGCATTAAACATGATAAGGCAAGTCAGTTATTTGATGATTTCTTAAAGTTTTATGAACAGTCCTGTGATGATTACTGATTGAGTGGGATGGAATTTCACACTTGCATAACTTCTCTTGTTTCATGTTATGCCACAGAGCTCAAACACAGAAAAATTGTACATGTACTTTATTTCAAGATATGATTACTTTATGTCTGACATGTGCATTGGATATGCATCTTGGTTGATAAATTGAAAAATAAACCAATTAAATGACAAACAACCAATTTAATGTTTAAGGAATTAATTTTGAGGCTGGTTTCTATTCATGATTGTTCTATAACAAAAACAATTTGTTTGCTTATCATTTAATCATTGTATAGGCATGATCATCCTTCATTTGTATTCATCAATTATTGACTAACCCATACCTTTGATCCCTATAAAGGATGGTCATTCACTATTCTAATTTTATAATTTCAAATTAAGATAAAAGACAATCTAAGACTATATTTTAACAATTAACACTTTGTTAACTAAACTTGCAGTGATTGTTTGGTCATTAATTTTTGATCCATTTATATTTTATGAATTGTTAAAGGTTGCTTTTGGATTCTGATCCCCCTTCCTATTCTGGTGTCATGTAGATCTATGATAGAACAGACCAATTACTCAAAGGTTTAGTTATACATTCCAAATAACAAATAATTAAGTTAATTGAACACAAACATTGAATATCAAATATTGTATTCATCAGAATATGAGCACTTAGTATTATATAATAAAGTCTCACCTTTCAAGTCAATAGACTATTGGATCTATTAGCAAGCAAACTCAGGAGTCTGTACCTATATTTTATTATTAAATAAAAAATTAATATTAGAATTGATGACTCCCCTTTCCTACAGACTAACTGATGATTGACTGTTTTCAGCAGGAAGAAATCAATTTTACAAGGAAAGTAATAATAAAAAAATTATAGAAACATGAGATATTAATCCAGTGTAGTCTAGCCACAGTTCAAAACCTTATACTTCATATTGGAAAAGGTCAAGGTATCTTTGCCTTTAGGAAAGTTATTTTTCATTAGCTTGATGTTAGTTCATCTGATAGTATTCAGTCTCCATTTGGATCTTCACAGTGGTGACTCAGATTCTGTTATCAACTATCTTTCTTGTACTGAGATAATTTTTTTAAGTAATTGTAGTGCATTGTGGATTTTTTGTTAGCATGGTTGTCAACATGTTGATTTTAAATGATAATCACATCTAAGAACTCTTGATTGTATGATGAGTATTTCCATCCTCTCAATGTTTTCTTAGTTCCTAGCCACACATAATTTGTTATTTCCTAGCTTATAACTTGGGTTAAAATATAAGCTTTATGGAATTAATTAGTGGGGAGTTTCTTTTCTCAACTTTCTCAAGTTACAATTGTAGTGGCTTATGAGCTTTAATGTCAAAGATAGTTAACATGATGAATAAATTAATTTTAAGAATTTATAAAGTAACTGGAAGATGTAATTTACTTTCCTTCATTTTTTCTTTTAAAAAAAATGTTATTCTATATTGTCTTATGTTTGATGTTTGTATGCCTGGGTTTTATGTTCAGGCTTTTATGTGCATTGTTGATGCCATTTTGATATTTATAGAATTTTATGCTAGATTAATAAGCAAACAAATTTAACATTATTTTCTTTTCTTTTGTTGAAATTTTTGCTTGCTTGCATTTATTGGTTTGGTCTACATATGTATTTTCCATTTTTTTTAATAAGTTGATATTGTCATAAATATGGTTTTAATTAATAAACACATTTACATACTTATTAATAATGTATATTTGGTTTGTATAATTGTGTTTATTGATTGGTGTTATACATAAAGGGCACTGGTATATATTGCAGTCACTCTGTAGTCAAAGTGAGCTTCATGTTTTCCTTCTGAAAAACTAACAATCTACAAGGGTTCAAACCCAGAAATCATGTTTAATTTACTAATAGTGCTGTCACCTATTACACAGTGACATATATTTATAATATGCAAAAATTTTCCTGTATAATAAATGTTTTATAATTTTATTTTGTTACTTTTAAATATTTGATCTTATACTTTTTTTGTAAAAAGAAAAATTTATAATCATGTAATTTGTAATTTTTTTTTAATAAAATTATTTGTGTTTAAATTTCAATTTGTAAAAATATAAAAGAAGATATAATCAAGATCGCAGGTTCAAATTAACCCATTGTGAAGTTTTTGCTTCACTAATAATATATTTTAAAACTCATCTTTCATTAATTAAAATATTATTTTCTTATCTTAGATATTTTTAGGGCTTTACCTTTTATAATTTAATCATTTTAACTAAAAATATTTCTCTAATGAAAGTTTCTTTGTTTTATTTTTATTCTTAAATTCTTTTGGGCTGGAATGTTATTTGAACCATATCAACCTTTTATATCATACTTTTAATTAAGAATGGGCTGAAATTTGGTAAAAAAATTGTCTTATTCTGTTTTTTGACCATGAACAGAGGCATTCCTGAAATAGTTTAGGAGGTATAAATAGAGTAGTTTGGTGATAGGGACTCTTCTCTTTTTTCTCTTTGCTCTTAGTTTTTTCATTCCTTCTTTCCCAACAAGAATAAGAAGAAAAGTATATAGCATGATAAAGAATGTCAGTTGATTAGGGAGCTGAACCATCTTTCTCATGCCTCTCAGAACTGCCTCTGGAATGCTGCCACCAATGAAGAAGCAGTCATGACCAAGATTGCTGACCACTAAGCTGATCCCTGTAAACTTAAGTTCAAAGAATGAACCATTTAATCATTCCCCCGAGTATGCTGAGATATCTATGCAAATTTGTCCATGCTTATCTATCTATCTATCTATCTATCTATCTATCTATCTATCTATCTATATATATATATATATATATTGAAGCAATCAATCTTAGCTTATGATTGTGCTTCATGTTTTTACCTACTAACCTGTGTTTAAATCCCTATTTCCCATCCTGCTCCTTTTGTCGTGTATATATATTTCATGTATATATTTGAGATGCGCACCTAAATTATAAGATTTAATGTTTCAATAATGTGTTTTAAAATTATTATTACTTCTTTTTATTAATTATTAGTTTTTTTTATTAAAGTATTCATAGATGCGGCTCAAATATATATATATAGGAGCAAAACTTACTAACAAAATATTGATGTTTTTAGATATTTATAATATGTCATTTTAACTTTTTCTTTTTAAATTGCTTGTTTTTCTATTAAACTGTATATTTTTTATAAAATCCAATATGGAAGATGCAAGTGTTGTTAATTATCTAAAAATAATTAGGGGTTGGAAGCACTATTGTTTTAATCTGGGGAAGGTATTTTTTAATTAAAATTTTACTTAAAATAAATGGGATTAAGTAGATTAAAGATTTACTTGTGTTAAAAACATGTTGTCAAATCTATTTCTAATCTGGAAATAGATTTGAATTTATTTTTGGACGTTATCTTACAATTGCATCTTCAAAAACAACTGATAAAAGAAAAAGTATTAAATGACTGAATTTTGAATCACAGGAGATTAACTACTATTGAGAGGAGATTAGCCACTATTGAGAGAAAGATTTGCTACTCTAAGGAAAATGATTGTTAACATCGCGGTGAAACTTAAAATGATGTAGCAGTAAATCCACCACTCTTCAGCGGCCTCTGCCGCTACCATAATATCTTGCTGCCCTGAAATAAAGAAAGGTCTAAAAAGAACTTTAGAATGCTAATAGAAGTTACCTGCCACCGAATCACCATGCATGTGCCATACTTTAAAATGAACTCAAAGTTGAAAGGTAAATTTCCAAGCCGACACCTCAAACTAAATCTAGCCTAATTCATCTATCAAGATTTCCTCTAATATGTAATTTAACTTTGTTTTGTTTTAATATGTAATTTGCTCTTAAGTAAATGATTTCTATACATTTAATTTTCTCTCATATGCTCTAACTTTCTTTGGTGCGGTCATTTATTTATTATTTGATTTTATAATATTAATAATTTTATATATATGTGCTTTTCTAATTAATATGCCAATCTTAAACAATCTGACGAGTTGAATTTCTAAAATCTTTTTTCTGTCATTTTTCTTCTTCTAAACCTTCATACAAAGGTTATTAACATCCCCTTAAAATATACATATATCATCATCATCATTATCAACCATTATCAATCCACTGCAGGATGAAGGTCTCTCCAAGTTTAATCCATCTTCTCCGATCTTTAGCTTCTCTTCTCCACATCACCCCTGCACACTTTCTTATTTTATCCATCCATCTCACATGTGGTCTCTTTCTGGGTCTTTTACAATCTCTTGGAATCCAGTTTAAAATTTCAATTATCCATCTAATACATATATAATGCATTGTAAATTAATACGTTCGCCAGATTGTTTTATGAATCAACATTTTAGGTTCGATTTTAATATAAAAATTGATTTGTTTAACTCTGAAAAACCAGAACTCAAGCTAATTAACGCTTTGAAATCTTATAAAATATTATTTATTTAATTCTAAAAAAAAAAGGTGACTTAATTGTTTTATATATATATATAACTGCTAGTTATTTTTTTTATACTCTTAAAATATATGCTATGTATTCCAGTTATTGTAAAATCCATGAAGGTGGAATTGAATTGTTTTAAATAGTGGAAAAGGGATGGGGGAAAATTTTAATGTTTCTTTACTAAATCAAATCTTAACGTGTATTTTATTAATTTAAAATCTAAATCTTAATGTTTCTTTTGCTATATAAAATCTTAACATATATTTTATTAAATGAAATATTCTCTCTATATATATATTATAATTGCATGGTGTATTATAGTATTCAAACAAGGGTAATTTATGTTTAAAGCAGTAAAACTATTCAATGTCATTAGTGACATTTATCATTCATACTGCGTTTCTGTCATTTAGCCTATCTTCGTATATATATGTATTGCATGCTTCTAATCTGCAGGTTGTGACAAATTCGAACCCATGGATTTCTTTTTGTACCTCATTCCATAGATAGTTGAGCTATCTGGAACCACCTTTATTTCGTATAAAATGGCTCTGGCGGTGATCCCGTAAGTTTGGCACACGCTGTGCATATTCACTTCGTATAGATAAAAGGCCTCTCACATTGGTTATACCAGCAAAAGTCTGGGTTATGCCATGCCTATCCACTTTTCTCTAAGCACTGCCCAAGAAGGGGGTGCGAGATTTCGTTTTTCATTTTTTTATCCAGAAGCATAACCTTTTTCTTTTAGTTATTTTAGGCTATTATGTCAGCACCGCAAACTTATTTGTATTGGTGTTTCTTTTGCTTCATGACCCAGTTTTAATGCTCTAATATTAAAATTATGCTTTGCTTGAAAGATATATATGGATGACAATTACTTCTATTTTATTAATTAAGTTTATTTCAATCATATACAATCCTACATTTATAATTTATATATCTATATTTAAGAGTATCTATATGCCTTGGGGAAAATAAAGCATTCGTCTTACTCTTGTTAAAATAATTTGTCATTAAATATTTTGTCATAGGTTTAAATATAATCAAATGTTTTCAAATGTATTTTGTTTATTTTCATGACCTCAATGGCGTGAAAATAGTTTATATCATATGTATAATGAATTTCAGAATGCTCCCCTAAATATATATGTTAGTCACCATGTTTCAGAACAGTAAATCAAAGCGTTAATAGCAATTTTGTATAACTTCTTTCTAATACTGATTGGCATTTTAATATTAAACCCACCAAAGATGTGTGTTTATTTGTAATATATTATTTAGCTAATGAAGAGCTTATGAGAAATAATAGCGTGAATGGCACTATGTAATTATCTACCACTTGCTCATTCACGTACATACTAATGTATTTAATTATAAATGTATAATAATTTGTCAGTATATTAAAATATATTATTGTCTAACTTATTTGAGTAGTTCGAATTCCTTTTCCTCCACTTCCACATATTACTTTAATATAATCATAGTTAATAGATATCTCATTGTTTTGCTCAGCTCTGCTAGTCGGTCGGATTAAGATTAATTCTCATGGGCCATCACTATTATGTTATTCATTAGGTGTTTGATCTGGGGCTTAGAGAATGGGTTCGAATTCAGGCTGGTCTCTGACCTAAATCTTGGGCTGGACTGGGTTTGAAGTACATTTTGTGAGTTCCAGCTCATGTTAGCTGGATAAACATGTTTTGACTGGCACAATATATATATATATTGTTTTTTATATTTATATATAATCTCTGCCATGTAATTGTAATCATATTCTTCTGACACTATAATCCCATCAAATCTCTAGGTAAATGCTCACATCTATTTCAAGATTTAAAAGACTAATTACTTACTACCTACATATTATGGAATATCCAGCATAATGGTTTGATTTGAATACTAAGCAGTAAGAGAAAGCTTAAACTCATTAATAAAATGACAAAATATTGAAATACAAATCCCCTTTCCTGTTACATTAATTTATATGTATAGAACTTCCACAAACATAAAAACAAACATGAAAATTCGTTTTAAGTGCTTTGATGATATAATACACATCATTATCTATATAAGAGTTAGGTGGTGTTTATTGATTTCATAAAATAAAATATTCATTTAATTTCCATAAAACAGATTTGAACTTTTAGAATTAGCACTATTATTTTAAATTAAAATGAAAACATTTCTGAGCAAAAGAGATTTCTACTCTGTTTTTCGGCAATCACACAAAAATATAATTAAGTTGTTTTTCCTAAATTTGCAAGCATCCTCTGTAATTGAAATAAACTTGTTTTAATTAAAAGAAACAACTGATCTCACCTAAGGATTTAAAAGAGAGCAAACATTTTTGCAAATTTAGAAAATTATTGGCATATTATTTAAAATACAAAATATAATAATCAAAATATGAAGTATTGTTTCACACGAAAGTGAAATAAGAAATTTGAAGTATTTACTAGAGGCTCAATGATAAGAGAAATATTAAGAGAATTTATAGAGTTGAACACATTTTAATAAGGTAAGATTTTACAAATTATTTTATTCGATAATGAATTTCTGATCTTCAGATCAGCTAAAAAAGATTACATTATATCTAAAGAAATGATTAGACAAGAAATACTGATTTAAATTGAGATTATAAATGTAAATTTATGAGTTATAGCACCAACATGGATTTGTTGCCTTGTTTAGTATTGACAGCGATTCTTTGATGATTTGAAAATCATTGAGACTACATCTAGTTTTGTTCAGGTTGATCAGGCAGGTAGCACTTTCAGTATTTAGTATATAGGCACATAGAAACAGTTCATGAGTATCTGGATCCTGGGTGGTGGTGTCAGGAAAGATAGCATTCTGAAACAACAAAAAAGGTGAAGTTTTTACCTACTCACAATACATTCGGTCAAGAGTGTGGATTTTTCTGGCCATTGCTCTTTTCAAATTATTTGCTCTCCCAGTGTTTTCAAATCCAGTACTATTTTATAAGATTTTGAAATTGTTCTGGAATGTCTTTAGCTAGTTCACCTAAGGCAGTTTATCTACTTTAATGATCTGCAAGTTGCAGACTGGATACATATCTTTGTTCTGGTAAGCTTTTAAGACAATGCTATCTTGCTAAGAATTTCCGGAATGATTGTTTTAAAATATAATCTGAGATTTTGAAAGAAATTTAAAGTAGATAAAATTTCCACTAATAGATTTTACATTACTTTTATAAAATTATAACATTTTAATTCAGACTAATGGATTTCAGGTTAATTGACTTAATTGTATTCAAGAATATTTGACAGGATTGCATTAGCCTTCTTTTTCTGACTGCCATTACTAAAATAAATAATAAAATTTAATATAATTTTAAAAATACAAATTTATATAATATATTTTGAGATTATAAATATTTTATAAGTAATCTCCCCTCACCTATGATATATATATATATATATATATATATATATATATATATATATATATATATATATATATATATCCATTACCCACATATATGAATAATATAAGATAGTTATTCATTCAAAATATTTAGATTAAGATATTTGTACATATCTACGTCAATGATTATTATAAGCAAAAAACAATGTGTTAAAAATGTGTATACATGTATAAGGATGGAATTTAATATGGTTTGTGGTGGAGATTCTGAGTGGGCTGTAAAACTCAATCTGAGTATCAGATTGACCACTTCACTATATGTCATTGAACACCATCGTGTATATAACATTTTGTTGTGTGAATAATTTACCAATGCACTTTAATGTTTGTGAGACTGATGTTAGAAAACATGTGGTCATAGACTGGTGTCATTTTTGCTGAGTAGAATGTGGTACATATTTCAACAGAAATCCAGCACTTGTTGGCAGATTTGATGACAACGGTAAACTACGGATAGTGGAGACAGAAAACTTCCTCATGTGCATAGCTCGAAACTACGTATAAGAATGCAAGTTTTTTCAATTTTATTTATTAACCTTCATGTAAAAAATACATTTATAGGTTAACTTTGTTTTCATTACCATATAAAAATTTGGTAAAGGTTTATTTTAGCATCCACATCATATTCGCCCTCTATTTTTTAAAATTAGAACTAAATTATTATTCAAAAATTTTACATATATGCTACTATATTACAATTACATTAAAATTTATTAAAATGTAAAAGATAATAAAAAAACATTTACCTTTTTAAAGAAGTTGAATTAATTACACTACATTAATTAACAGCATCAGCAAAAAAATAGTAACTGACTGGGCTAATTTTTGCTGTGAGAAATGTGCCAGATATTTTGACACAAATCTGATGATTTTCAGTAGATTGGATGACAATAGAGAGCCATTAGTCATCAAAATTGGTGAGACTTATTATTTCCACTTCAAATACAACAAAGGGACTGTACAAAGAGGTCATTGGGTCTTTGGCAGTATTGAAAGAGGATCAAGGAAGTGCTTCTGGACAGAAGTTACAGATAGGATGGCTGTCACACTGGAGGCCCTGATACAGTAGTACATTTTATCAGGTACGCACATTATTTCAGATGGCTGGGCTGCAAACAATAACATCAGCAGACTCAACAATAGTGTAAATATGCATTCAGTTATCATCCATCAGAACAACTTTGTGCATCCCAATGACCAAGACATACACACCCAGAATATTGAAAATATGCAGATGAGAGCAAAGCATAAGCTGAAATTCCAATCTGATACCAGCAGAGCTTTGTTTTCACTGTAGCTACAAGAATTTGCTTTTCAGAGTAGACTCAGCACCATTGGAGCATGCTACAGCATTCTATCATCACAAACTTGCCCAGAAATTTGCAAACATTTAAAATTAAAAATTACTAGGCATATTAATAAGAAATAGTACATAAATAGAATTTACTTTCTCACAAATTTATACTTTTTGCACTGTTACAAATATACTTTTTTAGGATAAGGTGTAATTATTGTTACATATTAGACCAAGTAATGCTTTTCATATATATATATATTGAAGCAGTAAATCTTAGCTTAAGATTGTGCTTCATGTTTCTACTTACTAACCCGTGTTCAAACCCCTATATCCCATCCTGCTCCTTTTGTCAGTATATATATATATATATATTTCATGTATATATTTGAGATGCGCTCCTAAATTTATAGTTTAACTTTCAATATTTATTATTGATTCTTTTTATTAATTATTAGTTCTTTTTATTAAAGTATTATAGATGCGACTCAAACATATACATAGGAGCAAAACTTACTAACAAAATATTGATGTTTTTGTAAATATTTTATTATATGTCATTTTTGGCTTTTTCTTTTCAAATTGCTTGTTTTTCTATAAATTATACATTTTTTATATAAAATACAATATGGAGGATGCAGGTGTTGTTTAATTGTCTAAAAATAATTAGGGGTTGGTAGTCTAATCTGGGAAAGGTATTTTTTAATTAAAATTTTACTTAAGATAAATGGGATTAATTAGATTAAAGATTTACTTGTGTTAAAAACATGTTGTTAAATCTATTTCTAATCTAGAAATAGATTTGAATTTATTTTTGGCGTTATCTAACAATTGCATCTTCAAAAACAACTGATAAGAGAAAAAGTATAAAATGACTAAATTTTGAATCAGTTATGAGTTGAGTTATTAGTTACTATTGATTGAGAGATTGTTAACATTGCTGTAAAACTAAAAAAAATGATGTAGCAGTAGATCCACCACTCTGCTCGGCCCTTTGGGTCATCATCTCCGCGACCTTAATATACTGCTGCCCTGAAAAGGAGAAATGTCAAAAAAAGAACTTTAGAATATAATAGAAGTTTTATGCCATCGGAGAACTTGCATTCCAATTGCCGTGCACGGACTGTATTAATATGGACTTTTAAAATTGAAAGGTAAATTTCAAGCTGCCACCTAATAGTCAATTTAGTCTAAATAATCTTTCAAGATCTCTTCTCATGTATTTTTAACTTTGCCTTTTCTTATATATATCTGTAAGTGTAATTTGCTCTTAAATAATTTATATCTAATCCTATCTTATATGCTCTTTAGTTTGGTGCGGTTATTTATTTATATGTGTTTATTACTTGATTTTATATGTATGCCTTTTTATTGATTTGCCAATCTCAAACAAACCGGCGAGCTTAATTTATAAAAAAAAATCTTTTCTGTCTTTAAGTAAACTTTCATGAATCAAGATTATTAATGTCCCTTTAAAATATAACGTATTGTTAATTAATATACTCGCCAGATTGTTTTATGTACCAACATTTTATTTATGTTCTAATATAAAAATATATATATTTGTTTAACTCTGAATTTTCTACCGGTGTAAATTCAAAGTTAAAACTAATTAACGCTTTGAAATCTTATAAAATATTATTTATTTAATTCTAAAATAAGGTGACTTGATTGTTTTCTATATAACTGCTAATCTTATTTCATTTTCATACTCTTAACATTTCAAATCTTGTATTTATATATTTCAGTTATTATAAAAATCATGAGAGTGGGATTTATTTATTTTAAGTATCAGAAAAAGGATGGGGGTGAATCTTAATGTTTCTTAATCAAACCTTAACGAATATTTTATTAATTTGAAAGCTAAATCTTAATGTTTCCTTTCCTAAATAAAATCTTCAAGTATATTTTATTAAATGAAACATTCTCTCTATATATATTATAATTGCATTGCATATTGAAGTATTCAAACATAAGGTCATTTATTTTGAAGCTGTAAAATTCATTAAATGTTTTAGTGACATATATCATTTCTTGCGTTTCTGTCATTTAGCCTGTCTTTGTGTTTTTATATATATACGTGCTATTAATCTGGGGGTTACGACAAAGTTCGAACCCATAGATTTCTTCTCGTCTTCGTATAAAAATGCCTCTAGCGGTGACCCCTAAGTCTGGCACACGCTATGCATATTATTTCTTCGTATAAAAAGGCCACTAGCGGTGACCCATAAGTCTGGCACACGCTATGCCCATCCATTTCTTCGTATAAAAAGGCCACTGGCGGTGATCCCCTAAGTTTGGCACACGCTATGCCCATCCATTTCGTTTTTCATCCAGAAGCACGACCTTTTCCTCTTAGTTATTTTTAGGCTATTATGTCAGCACCGCAAACTTCTTCGTATTATTATTATTATTATTTCTTTTGCTTCATGACCCAGTTTTAATGCTTTAATATTAAAATTAAGCTTTGCTTAAAAGATATATATAAATGCCAATTACTTTTATTTGATTAATTAAGTTTATTTCAATCATATACAATCCTACCTTCGTGATTTATATATCTATATTTAAGAGTATCTATATGCCTTGGGGAAAATAAAGCGTTCGTCTTATTATTGTTAAAATAATTTGTCATTAAATATTTTGTCATAGGTTTAAATATAATCAAATGTATTTTATGTATTTTCACGACCATAATGGCAGGAAAATAGTTTGTATTTATATCTGTAATGAATCCCAGAACGCTCCCCTAATATATGTTAGTCACCACATTTCTGAACTGTAACCCAAAGCGTTAATAGCAATATTATGTAATTCCTTTTATTAACTGATTGGCATCTTAATATTGGACCCACCAAAGATGTGTGTTTATTTGTAATATATTATTTAGCTAATAAAGAGCATATGAGAACTAATAGCGTGAATGACACTATGTAATCGCTTGCTCATTCACGCACACACTAATGTACTTAATTTATAAATGTATATAACTAAATTTTCATTATATTAAACTATCTTTTATTGTTTAACTTATTTGAGTAGTTCGAATTCCTTTTCCTCCACTTCTTCCACATATATTACAGCCATACTTATGTATATTTTAATATAATCATAATTAATAGTTGTCTCATTGTCTTCTCAGCTTTGCTAGTCGGCCGAATTAAGATTAATTCTCATGAGCCATAACTATTATGTTATTCATTAGGTGTTCGATTTGGGACTCAGAGAGTGGGTTCGAATCCAGGCTGGTTCCTGACCTAAATCTTGGGCTTGACTGGGTTTGAAGTACATTTTGTGAGTTCCAGCTCATGTTAGATGGATAAACATATTTTTACCGGCACAATATATATATATATATAAGAATTATAATGGTCGAGGTGGATTGAGTCTTACCATATCTGCCATACAGGGTGCCACCAGGCCATTCTAAACTCGAAAATTTATATAGTAGGAAGATACTGTTAAGATCCAACTTTGTTTTATATTGACCATTAGCCCATGCCACTAGCTAAAGGAGATGCAGAGATTTATAAGACATAGTTTTCATTCAAGAAAGATTTAAAATTAAAAATAAATTTTTAATATTAAAAAAAAAAGTCACTGCCAATAATAACACACACAAAAAAAAACATTTATTAATGCACGTATATAAACATTGAAAATGTGGAATAAATTTATCTTGATTTTAATATTAATTTTAAATTTAAATTATTTGGAGTAATTTTGCCCAGATGGACATTTATATAATATTTTTATTTTAAAATGTTGAGTATCGATAGGCTACATAGATTACTCAGTTAAAACTTTTTAAAACAATCATTCAATCTCAGACTAAAAGTTTGAAGCCAAACCAATGTTTGCTTCCTAATATACGGATGCAGCTAATGTAATATGAAGATGTTAGCATAAAACCATGCTGACAGGAATGTGCATCTGACAGCATGATATTATTTGAAGCACATGATTCTCATCCAGTACCGGAATGTGTGTCTGTCTGGCAAAGGGATCATGTATATAATATTTAAGAGAAATGCTATGTATGTGGGAGAGCAGTCTATCTGCAAACTTATAGTCCCTATCCATAGAGCTAAAAGGGATCAATGTTGCAGGAACTACATCTGCGTCCATTGCAATGCAATCTTTGGGTCATGCATTCAATTGGGCTTTGTCCAGTATGCTAAACATGCTTCACATTACATTGATATAAACATGCATATATCCCTCCACCAGCATCAACCTATCTATGAAACAAATAGCCTGAAATTAAACCACTTCAAAATAGACATAAACGATTAAAATATAAAGTTATTAATTGATAATAGCTGAGGGGAATTTACAATAAAGTAAACCCAATGTTACTCATTATAAGGTGCCGCATTGACAATAATAGCTTAAAAGATATACGAATAAATACGTTTGAACATTAGCATGATGTGTCATATTTGCCGATATATATATATGATGAACCTGATTGAAATCCAATTAAGTTTTTAAATTTCACTAAACTTAATTTTTATTAAATCTTATTTAATGTTTAAATTTTTATTATTATTTAAAAAGAATACGTGTATCAAAATGCACACGCGTTTATATGTAAAATGGATCATTTTAATGTTTATCGATTTATTTTAAAATAGTTTTCTTATACCGCTTGTTTTTACTTTAAATCAATTTGATTTAAAAACAAGCTGGATAGGTAATTGCATTCCTGTTGCTTTTATTTTAATTATTGTAAACAATTCTAAAAGTGGAGATTTGATTTTTATGTAGTTGTTTTCATTTCAATAATCCCTGGGTAGAATTCTTAGATTAGATTGAGCGGGAGATTAATATTTGCCCTGCCTAAGGCGTAAAAGTTAGACAACAAGGAAAGTGTTTCGCAGGAAATGGAGCAACGTATAAATAGCCCTGAAAATTTGGAGTGTCCATTAATTCATTATTCTTAAGCAGACAAGCTGTTTCTCAAGGGAAAGTTTATATCAGTTCGAACATTTAAATTTTTAAAGGAAATTAGCTGTTATTAAATCATTTTGCTTGCAACAAGATGACTAATATTATACGTGTTATCACCAACAGAATGGCTTGCTAACTTAACAAAAGACGGATCCCTAACTTCCAAATTTGCTCCAGAAATGCCTTAAACATCTAGAAGAAGCTGGAACCTCTTTACCTCTACCTTGCCACTGTCTAAAGACCTGAAAATGAACTAAAATAATAGTGCGCACTCTACGTGAACATTGTTTTTTACCGAAAGGTAACTATTTTCTTTTTTATTCTTCCCAGGGTAAATTAATTTTCATTAAATCTCCACTCAATCTAATTAAAAAAATCTGTATTCATAAGCTTAAGTAATATTTATACTCATATTTAATCTTTATTGTGTTTTCTTATATTTTTGTAATGGGTTTTAGAATCTTAGTTTTAAGATTCCCAATTTGCTTTCAGTTTTGTTTATTGGAGACTGACAAATGAGTTTTTTATTTTTTAAGCCTAAAACTTTTATAAATGCTTTGGCAGTCATGCATTTTAAATGCTCACTTGTAATTATGTTATTATTCAATAATTAATTTTAAACTCTGTGTTTGCCCTATTGCAAACCTCCAAAAATCTTTTGGCTGGCGACTTTATATATCTCTAAAAGCGGAAATTAGAATTGTTTTTCTTTGTAATTTTATAAGTCGTTAGCAGGAAGATAAAATTTATCCATTTTTAAATTACAGGTGAGCAATAATTTCGTTCTGCTAAAGTATTTAAACTTTTAATATTTTCGTACTCATGTGCACTCTTCGATAGATTTATTTTGTATTTCTTACATGTGCTTTAAATTTATCAGAGCGTGTACTCAGAATTTGTTTGTAATTCATTCTCTTTAATTGCTGGGGCAGACGTAACTGGTTTTCTAATAATTTACTTGTCTCTTATTGAGACCTTTAATTATTAATTTTAGAGTAATTTTCACCAGTCGTTTGGCTGGGATTCACCAGTTTTAATTGTTTTACTCCGTTTCAATCATATTTTTTGGTTGTTCTTGAGGTGGATCAATCATTGTTATTTTAAATGTAGTAATAGGTCCAGCTCATACCGACATAAGGACATTCGGGGTCTGACCAAATTTTGGATCTCGAAAAGCTCGTTGGCATTGATTTCTTTGATCTGTTTCAAGGACGTATTGTTTAAATATCTGAAAGTGGAAACCAATGTTTGGATGAATTCTCTGCTGAATAAAATTTACTTCCTCCCTTTATAATTCATTTATTAGAAGATCAGTCAGTCTGTCATAGCTTTGCCTTTAGTATTTCTGGTACATGCCTGAGTTAACCCTATTTATTGCATCATAAATAAATTATATTTCATAATTTATTTTCTCTTAATAAAATTTTAGAATTTGTTTAAACTAAATTTGGCTGACATTTGTCTTTGTGCTTTTGTCTCAATTGTCTAAACAATTTAAGATTTCTTATTTCTCTGAGTCTAGTCAGCACAAACCATCATCATCATCTATTCTTATCACAATAAACAAATTTTCCAGACACATAATGGTCTGGTGGCGCCCTCTGTTACAGAATGGATTGAGTATCCAGTATATAGGATATAATTTTAGTGCTACCAACATTGGGCTTCGAGTTTTTAAGCCCACGTGAAATTTTGTTAAAGAATTGAGAAAGATTTCAGGTGTAAGAGGCAAGATCTAGTAGGTGGAGGTTCGGTTTTTGTTAATTATTCCATGTATTTTGGAGCAGTTGGTAGAAAGGCGTTTGTCTTTCTTTTATATGAAATAAATTATAAACAGTAAAAAGAGTATTATCTAAAAAGTCTGTCGGAGAAATTTTTTGAAGAGTTAAATATAGTTCGTCTTTGTTATGAAATAATTTATAGAAAACAGTAAATAGCGTTTTATTTGCTTTTAGATTTTTAGATTTTTTTAAGAAGTTAGTATTGCAAATTTAGTCTGGAGTGAAAATGGGAATAGTTGAAAAAGATGAGTCAGAGACACAGATGATGATGAAGATGATGATGGACATGATGAGAGAAATGAAGGAGATGTGCCAACAAATGAAGGAAGAAATTATGGAATTCAAAGCAGAAATGATTAGAGAAATAAGAGAGATGACGGGAGAAATAATGGGAAGAGTAGAAGAAACTCAGGAAGTAAAAAAAGTAGACGTTATAAAAGATATAGAAGTTGAAGTAGCACAGGATAGTGCTAGGACAGAGAAGGATGAAATAAAGTTAGAAATAAGCACAGATGGGGTACAGATAGAAAGTATGATGGAAAATCTAGTAAATGTAGATATAGAAATAGAAGAAAGTTATAAGATAAAGACAGAAAGTCAGGTAAAAGAGTCTCCATGTGAAACTAAAAATAAATTTGTTTTAATAACTATTTGTTGTGAAAATGATTTAGAAAAGAAGAAAAGAGTTAAAAAAAAAGTTAAGAATTATGATTTTAAGGTAGAAATAGAAGCCATATATAAAAGGATTTTAGGTCAAACATTCAAAAAGTTTGTAGACGATAAATTCTTTTCGTATACTAATGCTGATAGTACGAGTAATAAAATGGGAAACTTAGTAGAAGGGTGTTTTGCTCGGCAGAAGTTTTCCATTATATGAGATAGAAAACAAAATAGAACGTGAAAGAGACAAGAGAAATTTGTATAAGCTAAGAAAATATAATAGAGGGAAAGGAACTTATTTCAGTAAGTTAGTAAAAGGAGTAAAAGAACTGCCGGACAAAAGTTAAGGGTTCAGTATTTAGCAATCAGACGGATTGTTTTTAATACAAATAAAAAAGATTTTGTTAACGGATTATGAAAATGGAAAATGTGAAATGAAATATTGTTTTGTTTTTCATGAGTGCGAGGCAAATGTTCGGCCGAATTTCTAAGAATGTTTTTAAAATGTTTATAGTTTTAAAAAAAAAAAAAGTTAGAGGAATGTTTTTTTTTTGATCCGTTTTGAGGCAGTTGAACCTGATTGAAATCCGATTAAGTTTTTAATTTTCACTAAACTTAATTTTTGTTAAATCTTATTTAATGTTTAAATTTTTATTATTATTTAAAAAGAATACATGTATCAAAATGCACATGTGTTTATATGTAAAACGGATCATTTTAATGTTTATCGATTTATTTTAAAATAGTTTTCTTATACCGCTTCTTTTTACTTTAAATCAATTTGATTTAAAAACAAGCTGGCTAGCTAATTGCATTCCTGTTGCTTTTATTTTAATTATTGTAAACAATTCTAAAAGCGGAGATTTGATTTTTATGTAGTTGTTTTCATTTCAATAATCCCTGGGTAGAATTCTTAGATTAGATTGAGCGGGAGATTAATATTTGCCCTGCCTAAGGTGTAGAAATTGGACAACAAGGAAAGTGTTTCACAGGAAATGGAGCAATGTACAAATAGCCTCGAAAATTTGGAGTGTCAATTAATTCATTTTTCTTAACTAGACAAGCTGTTTCTCAAGGGAAAGTTTATATCAGTTCGGACATTTAAATTCTTAAAGGAAATTAGCTGTTATTAAATCAATTCGCTTGCAACAAGATGACCAATATTATACGTGTTATCACCACCAGAATGGCTTGCTAACTTAACAAAAGATGGATCCCTAACTTCCAAATTTGCTCCAGTAATGCCTTAAACATCTAGAAGAAGCCAGAACCTCTTTACCTCTACCTTGCCACTGTCTAAAGACCTGAAAATGAACTAAAATAATAGTGCGCACTCTACGTGAACATTGTTTTTTACCGAAAGGTAACTATTTTCTTTTTTATTCTTCCCAGGGTAAATTAATTCTCATTAAATCTCCGCTCAGTCTAATTAAAAAAATATGTATTCATAAGCTTAAGTAATATTTATACTCATATTTAATCTTTATTGTGTTTTCTTATATTTTTGTAATGGGTTTTAGAATCTTAGTTTTAAGATTCCCAATTTGCTTTCAGTTTTGTTTATTGGAGACTGACGAATGAGTTTTATTTTTATGCCTAAAACTTTTATAAATGCTTTGTCAGTCATGCATTTTAAATGCTCACTTGTAATTATGTTATTATTCAATAATTAATTTTAAACTCTGTGTTTGCCCTATTGCAAACCTCAAAAATCTTTTGGCTGGCAACTTTATTGTCTAATTTCCCGCAGGTGGAGATTTCGTTTCTTATATCTCTAAAAGCGGAAATTAGAATTGTTTTTCTTTGTAATTTTATAAGTCGTTAGCAGGAAGATAAAATTTATCCATTTTTAAATTACAGGTGAGCGATACTTTCATACTGCTAAAGTATTTAAAACTTTTAATATTTTCGTACTCATGTGCACTCTCCGATAGATTTATTTTTGTATTTATTACGTGTGCTTTAAATTTATCAGAGTGTGTACTCAGAATTTGTTTGTAAGTTTATTTTCTTTAAATGCTGGGGCAGACATAACTGTTTTTCTAATTATTTACTTGTCCCTTATTGAGACCTTTAATTATTAATTTTAAAGTAATTTTCGCCAATCGTTTGGCTGGGATTCACCAGTTTTAATTGTTTTACTCCGTTTCAATCATATTTTTTGGTTGTTCTTGAGGTGGATCAATCACTGTTATTTTAAACATAGTAATAGGTGCAGCTCATACCGACATAAGGACATTCGGGGTCTGACCAAATTTTGGATCTCGAAAAGCTCATTGGCACTGGTTTCTTTGATCTGTTTCAAGGACGTATTGTTTAAATATCTGAAAGTGGAAACCAATGTTTGGATGAATCCTCTGCTGAATAAAATTTACTTCCTCCCTTTATAATTCATTTATTAGAAGATCAGTCAGTCTGTCATAGCTTTGCCTTTAGTATTTCTGGTACACGCCTGAGTTAACCCTATTTATTGCATCATAATTAAATTATATTTCATAATTTATTTTCTCTTAATAAAATTTTAGAATTTGTTTAAATTTAATTTGGCTGACATTTGTCTTCGTGCTTTTGTCTCAATTGTCTAAACAATTTAAGATCTCTTGTTTCTCCCTGAGTCTAGTCGGCGCAAACCATCATCATCATCTATTCTGATCACAGTAAACAAATTTTCCAGACACATAGTGGTCTGGTGGTGCCCTCTGTATCAGAATGGATTGAAATCCGGTATAATATATATATATATTGTAACGAGCATAGATGTCGTTACATTATTTTTTTTATTAAACACGAAAAAAAAAAGTTTGCAAATAAAACCTTCTTTTGTTTAAGAATTGAAAATTGAAATTAAATATCATCTAAACTCAAATATATATATATATATAATCGCACAGATAAAAAAAATTATTATTAAAATAAAACTCTATTAGAAATAGAAAAAATATTTTAAAAGCAAAAACTTTAAAAAGATTTAGGGATAAAAATATATCTTTAAGTTTGGAAAACAAATTAATTGGTGTTATTGAAAAATGGAAATGATTGTTTTAATTTAGTTAAATATAAACTAGCCCTTGGGCATTTAAAATGTATAAGCAAAGGTCAGATAGGAGAGAAAAACAATGGAATCGGACCTCAGCAAAAGGGCCATCACATCGATGATGTAATGTCCATTGGATCCTAAAGTTACATATAGAAGAAAAGTTTGATAATAAAAATTTTAGTGAGTAAAGAAAATTTAAAAGAAGATGGAGATGTGTTAAGTCGGAGAGTTGGAGATGAAGGGATTGAAAGATGCACTTTCAATTCCTTCACTTGTTATAAAAAAAAGGAAAATGAAACATCACTTTTCTTATATTGAGGACCATGGGATCATCGGGGGATTTTAATGCTAATTTCAAACAGCAAGTAACGGATAACTAATGAACATTTTTAAAACAGTAAGCATGTTATGAACTTAAATGAATATTAATTTGGAAACACTAAGAACTTTAAAATATAAACTTTCCTAGTATTTAAAAAATAGAAATAGAATCCTATCTGACCAAACTAAATTCTTTATTAATTCTTTTTATTTGATGTATTTCTTCTTTTTTTAAAATCATTTCCATTTTTTTTTTTTATTCTTTAAGTTTTATTTATGATTTTTGTTTTGTGATAAATTAAATTATATAAATGTTAACCTTAAGTCAGGCGTGAATGGCTATATAGATTTGTAAAGTTATATTAGGGGAGGGTAATCTTAGATTATTTGTTTCATAGTTGAATTAGGTCAATGAATTGGATATATTGGTGTAATTAGTAGATGTAGTATGAGGTTCGCTATGGGCAGAATCGCTTTATACGCCGCACACTCGTTTTGCCTACGGAGGGAATTATAAAATGGAGACCGCAGTTCCTTCCTGTGGAGTTTTTTTTATTGCTTTTATTGTCAGATAGATGTAGTATCTTCTGATGACAGGCAATTTCTTCTCTAACTATACTGTTCAGATGTCCATTCCTGACAGTATAGTATATTATGCTGTTGACATCAATGTATCAGATGGATTGAGGCCGGTTTGACTGCAAACTTTTGGCCTAAGGTTAAATAAGGATAGAATATTTTCTTTTCAAATGCAAATCTATGTAGTCTATTCATACTCAACACTCTAAATAAAAATGCATTAAATTTAAGTTGGGTATAGACGCTTGCAAGGGTTCATTACCAGTTAATTATGTTTTTGGTTTTCATATTTGATCAAAATATATACATTTGGTAAATACTGATACCTTACGGTGAGTATCTAAGATGTATTTATGTCAGATGTCTTTTAAGTTATTGGTGTAAATGGGGCATCTTATGATGAATGCCATTGGGTTTCTCATGAATTTCCCTCTGCAATTCCATCAAAGATTTTATATTTTGATCGTTTATGTTTATTATGGAAATGATTTTGACCGCGTAATCTGTGTAACCGATCTATACTCAACTTTCTAAAACAAACTTTCATAAATCCATCTGTGCGAACTTATAAAAATTAAAATGTAAACTTATAATATTATAAAAATTAAAATGTAAATTTAAATTCTAAAATCAAGTTAAAATCCAAAGTAAAAGTTATTCTAAAATAATGCTAACTTTGATATATATGTGCATAAATAAATGTTTGTGTGTTAATTACTGGCAGTGGTTTATTTTATTTTTTTTTTAAAAAAATATTACTCTTAGATAAGAATTTATAAAATATAAATCTCTGCTATTTCACTGAGCTAGTGACAATGGGCTAACGACCAAAATCAAAATATATAAAATAAATAATTTTTTTTGAACTTATGTATCTGCCTACTTAATAAATTTTTCTAGGTTCAAATGCCTAGATGGCGCCCTTGTAGTGCAGGTTATGTTAAGGAGTCCTTTCTCCGGATCGTTATAATATATATATATTAAACATATGAAAATAAAAAAACTAAATGTTAATGAATCTATGCAGCTATCTACACCCAACTTAAATTTAATACATTTTAATTAACACATAACAAAAAAAAAGAAAATGGAAATGATTAATTAAACATATGTAGAAAAATATTAATAATTGATTTTGAATTCTTTAGATCAGATAAGAGTTTTTATTTTCAGTAACTAATTGCAAATTTGGAAAAATTTCTATTAGATAAACTCAAAAGTTCATACTTTACAGATTCTGCAGATTTAGAGGTCCATCTTCATGATCACTTACATAGATTGTTTGTTCTTCTTTGAAATGAAGCTGCTGCCTGTCATTCCTTTTGGTCCATAACTGTCATTGGGAGTTGTCAGGAAATTAAATCTATTGCAGACTCCTACATCGTGGATTGTGCAATACAGCTACATTTATAACTATATTAATAGCTCTAAGACAACAATATTAATGAATTCCTTTATTTTTGCTTTTATATTTTTATTAGCTTCTTGTCAGTATTTTCATGGATCAATCGAACATGATGTCACTGCTTCTAATGTTCTATTTTCAGTATGTGCTGTGGCTTCATGCTTGCATTGGTCAAGCTAATTTTTGATTCTCTTATTTGTCCTTTTAATTATTTAAGTGCCCTAAGGCCTAGTGTGCTTTAAAACAATCATTTAATTAATAAAACAATCATTTTCATTTTCTAAGATGATAGAAATCAACATTTATTTCTATTTTCAAAATATCAATCTTTATATCTTTACTTTTTTTACAAAAAAATACTTTCAAATACAGCTGGGTCTCTTTTTACGTGGACTTATTTAACACGATTTTGAAGTTACACAATTCATGTTTCACCGGAAGTCGAACTCCGATAATGCGATTACTTTAAATAATAAATTTTGCGCACTTACGTTATATTGAAAGTAATAGCACATTATTGGAATTCGACTTTCATCTTAGTAATTTCAATATTTTCAGTGCTTTATAACAGTAAGATTTTATGCAATAATGAAATTAAAATCATGATTTCCACATTTTATGTATACACACATTAAATTTTACAAGATTATAATGTAAATTTGTTCAAACATTGTGCGTGTTAATTTTGCATTTTAAATCACATTCTGTTTTTGCTTTTTAAAAAAGAATGTAATCAATTATTAATCATTTAGTGTCTGCAAGTTTATTTTTAAAAGATGAGTAATAGCAGTGGGCACAATTAAATTTGCCAATTAAAAATTCATATCGTGATTTTTAATTGTAATTAACAATTTAAAAATTACTTATGGCGGCTTGAAATTAATGTGATGTAAAATGAAATTTGATTTTTAAATGGAATTGAAAATTAAAAAATTAAAAACAAAAATAAGAATTTAATTTTTAGTTGTTAGTTTTAATTAAATTTTTCCCAGCAGTGGTGAATAAAGGTCTTTTTATTATCATAAGTCTAACTTCATAAACAATTAGTAAAATCATCATCTCAAAGATTAATTACTAATTACGTTGTCCCAGAAAACCATTGACACAACATGAGTGTGAAGTTGGCACTAGTTGTATTTCCTCTTGTGAGAATCTGATTTTTTTACCAGTTTGCAAACGAACATGTTTTTTTGGCAAATAGCGATAATAATTAAAACCTGTATAAAAAAATGTAAATTACTGTACTAGAAATTATGCGTAAAAATATATTATTTTGAATAAAATTAAATATTATAGTTAAAAAAAGTTTGTCTTCTATCAATTTTTTTCAAATTTGAAATTTATTAGTCATATTTTATTTCCTTATTTTTTTGCATGTGAATTTTAAAGTAATTTTACGTTGGTGCTTTGCTTTTACGTGAATTTTGAAAAATCACAGACCGCATCCCCCCTTTTTCAATGTAAGTTTCGTCTATTTTTGCGTGATTTCATTTGTGCGTGTTTTCTGAGGAACCTATCTATCGCGTAAAATGAGAACCAGGTGTCCTTTTTTTTTAAAAAAAATGTTTTAGTGTTTTCCATCTGTGTGACAATATATATGTTAAATATAACTTTTAATTTTCAGTTTTTAAGTTAAGTTTTTTTTTCTTTTTAATAAATCAATTTTTATTTATGATCTTTTTATTTTACATTTTAAAATAATGTAATGACATATGTATACTGTTACTATATATATATATATGTACTGCACCAGAATTGTTTGGATCAAATTGAGTGGCAATTTTATAGTGATGTTCACCAGTACATGATCATCATCAGCCTATATTAGAGTAGCCAAATTCTTTGTAGCAGAATAGTTGAAAGACAGCAAGGTTTCATTCAGTTGAACATAGAAGCCCTCAACATCTATATTGAAATCCCTGGTCCATTATGTTGTAGTTATAACACACTGTTTGGTGATATTATTCAAAATAGGTGATTAATATTCATCCCCTTGGACATCACTCAGTGCCCTATCTTTACCAGATTAGCTTATGGAACTTAATTAATTTTACCTATCGATAGAGAATCAACCACTAAGTTAACTCAGTCATAAAACAAAACAAATTATTTGTACATTATTCTATGCATATTTATGCTTGTATAGTAATAATTTATGGGGATAGCATCACTCTTATCTTCCTCCATAGGCACCAAAGAGTATTAGACCCAAACATCTATTCTACCACTAAAACTATTTATTGTACATATTAATATACATATGATGCATATTTTATCTAACATGACGTAATACAATTATCCATTTCACTTTTTAATGGGGTTAGTAATTTATCTTTAAGTGGTCATAATTGATGAGTAACATTCAATAAGTTTTAGGATTTGTAAATAAAGATTACAAACAGTTTATTTTCATCATCTGATTCAGTTTTATTCTAATATTGCTAAACAATAATTATATCACCAAAATAATTAATTAAGATAGAATCACTCATAGAATTAATGAACATCTAGAGAGAAATTTTGGGTCACCTTCTCAGCGACTGCTTTTATATCCAATAATGGGACAGTTGATGGTGTAATGGCAAAGTTCAAACTTTATTCAAGAACTGATAATTCAACACAATATTTTTCACTGATGAAGCCGATAGATTTGTTGCTGGCCTACCCATGTAGACTTACAAGCTTTTTTCTGAAGTTCTTTTATCCTTCCATGTAACTTACAATATGGTTATTGAGAAATATTCATCTGTAAGTGTGTTTTGTAGAAAAAACATTCCACATTTCTAATGGAATGCAATGTTTGATACTTGGAAAATCACTGAACCTGATTTACATAAAAAAAGTTAAATGATTTTCTACTTTAGCCAGTTTTAGATAATTTTTTATAATATCTAAATTTCAACATAGCATTAGGTCCATACACAGTATTTAGTATTTGCCTGAAGGTTTGTGATGATAGTATGAGATGATATGTTGGACTATTTTCATCATCTATGGAAAGTGCAAATAAAGTTTAAATTTTTTTTATACATACAACAGTCACTCATAGATGATGAAAATAGTTCAACATATCACATCAATAATATACCACCACCACAAATCTTCTGGAAAATACTAAGTATTCAATATGGACCTGATACTATATTGAAATTTAGACTTTATGGAAAATGTCTAAAACTGGCTAAAGTAGAAAATCATTTAACTTTCTTATGTAAATCAGAAAGAATCATTTCTAAGGGTTTAAACATTCTATTTCCTCCAAGAGACCTGAGCAGATTACTCAGAGAGCAAATGAAATATTATTGAGAGAAAGTGTAAAGGTTCAGCAGTTTTCCAAGTATTAAGTATTGCATTCTATTAGAAATGTGGATTATTATCTATAAAATAAACTTACAGATGAAGATTTCTCAAAAATTTGTCAAGCAGTGAACAGATCATATTGTAAGATACATGGAAGAATACAAGAACTTCAGAGATCTACATGGAAGAGTTAAATGTCATATTACAACTAATGTCATCAGCTTCAGTAATGAAAATTCTTAGTTCTAAATATCTTACTGATGCTGAATTATCAGTTCTTAAAAAGTTTGAACTTCACCATTACACCATTGACTGTCCCATTATTAAGTATAATGGTAACTATTGAAGAGGTGATCCAAAATTTGCCTCTAGAAGAAGCAGCAGAATTATGTTGGAGAGTTAAAAGGACAATTCAAAGACATCGAGTGCAGAAGCAGAAATCAAACATTTCATGCGATGAGAGAAAAGCTACTAAATCTCTAAAACAGAATACATCTATAATCATTCTTCCTGCTGATAAAGGTAACACTACAGTTATAATGGATAAAACTGATTATGATAACAAAATACAAGGTCTTCCCACAACAGGCCAATACAAAAAAGTAACAAAAAATCCAATTCAAAATTCAGAGGTAAAACTATAAGCATTATTCTTATAGCATTGCAGGTATTTCAGTGATTCAGTAAAAAGAAAATTAACTTCATAGTTTAGCAAGATTCCTCATATGTATGGACTACCTAACATCCATAAAGACAATGTTCCATTAAGGCCTATTGCTAGTTCTAGAAATTCACCATGTCAAAATTTATAGGTTTCTTCTCTAAGTTCTTAATACATTGGCATACAGGACACAATTTTTTGTCAGGATTTTAAGCACTTTGTACAATTAGTCAGGAACATGAAAATGGAAAGAGATGATATATTGATAAGCTTTGATGTGAAAAGTCTGTTTACAAATGTACCATATGATGAGGCACTGTTTATTGTAAAGAAAAGGTTATATGATGATAATAGTCTACAAACTAGAACAACTCTATCTACTGATAGTATAATGGAATTATTAACATTCTGCATAACAACATACATTCAATATACCAGAATTCTTCCAAAAAATCAAGGGATGACCATGGGATCACCACTGTTAGCATTGCTAAGTAACTTTTACATGGAAGAACTTGAAATCATGGTCATAAATACTACTCTGTGTCCACCTAAAGTATGGCTTTGGTATGTTGATGATACATTTGTGGTATGACCTCATGGTGAGGTGTAATTAGTCATTCTGTTTGCATATCAAGAACATAATCTCCTTCAATTAAATACACAATGGAATCCAACAAGGCCAAAAATTGGTATTCTTGGATGTTCTTGTGACAAGACTCCCTCAGGGAAAAGTAAAAACAACAGAGTATAGGAAACCACTACACACTGGCAAATACTTGGCATATACATCCAATCATACCAGAAGCACTAAACATTGAATTGTACTATCACTACTGAACAGAGCAAAGAAGGTTTGTTCAGAAACCAGTGATTTGGAAAAGGAAAAGATTCACATAGAACAAATGCTTATGGGAAATGGACAACACAAACAGACACCAAAAGAGAAAACAGTAATTGGTATAGTAGTGTATCCTTACATATCAGGAATGGCAGATAAATTAAAGAAAATCTGCAGTCAATATAACAATTATTTTCCAAAGCCATACCACATTTTGAGGAATTTTTACTTCTAAGCCTAAACTGAAAATGCTGAAGAATAAAAACTGCATCTGTGAAATACTATGTGAATGTGGAAGGAAATATATTGGTGAGATCTGTCACCCTGTTGAACAGTGATTTAAAGAACAAACTAATGGTTAAAAGTGAAAAACAGATATGTCTACAGTAGTGGACCATGTATGTAATAATGACAATATGTTTAATTGGGAAAAGACAAAAATATTGGATAGAGAGGAAAAGGTGGAAATGGACCATGTATATAATAATGACAATATGTTTAATTGGGAAAAGACAAAAATATTGGATAGAGAAGAAAAGATGGAAAGAAGAAAATTCAAGGAAGCTATTCATAGGACCATGATAAATAACCTTATATGTCAAACCAGTGTTGCAATACACAATGTATGGAAGCCTCCAATTAATCTTGTTTTTATGAAAAATTAATATTAATAAAAAAAAATTGAAGAACTGAGGATGATTTGAACCAACCCTCATATATAAATATATCAATTTTCTACAGTCTGTTGCCTTTGACAAATAGTTCCATTGATTAGAGCATTTGCCTTAAATTCAATATTCAAAAATCTAAAGGTGCAAGTTTAACTTGTATGTGAATACTGTTTCTGTGCATATCAGGTCAGCAAAACCTCAAGAAGAGTGAAGAATAATACTACTTGAAACATTATGTAATTACTAACCTGTATTGATTATTTGTGTGTTATTACTAACAAGTTGTTTGTATTTGGAAAGTTTAAAATTTTCTATACATTCTGCAGTCACTCGTAGATGTTGAAAATAGTCCAACATATCACATCTAGTTACTTTAAAACATTCACAATTTAAAATCTGATAATCTTCAATTTCCACAATAACCCAAACATCCATACACACACACATATATATATACACATGTTGTACCCTCATCTTTCAGTCAATACACAATGGAAAAATAAAACTAGCTCAAATAAAATAGTGCTCCGGCTAAAATTCTTATAATCTTAATATAATAAATAAATAAAGATATCCTATAATAATTTCTATCATTCGACTAGCTCTAAATAATTAATAAATAATATATGATTCGTTTCATGAAAATTAAATTAATAAAATACTAATATATCATGAGACAATTTAGTGGAAGTAAAGCAGTAATGAATTACATTGAGCATATAGCCCTCAGGATACAATCACAATGGTATAAAAACATTTCCCCCTCTATTATTTCAAATAATAATAATAATAAATTCATAGTATTCTTAATACTTTAAAAATAACAAGTAATTTAGTATAATATTACTAAACTAAACTCTAATCTCTTTTACTAAAATATAATTATAATTATCTCAGGTTCTTGAAAAATAAATCTAATCAATTTTAAAATATCTACTGTAACAAAGTATAAGGAATTTTGTATTATTTTTAACTACACCTAAGCAATGATAATAACAATAGTAAATAATAATCCTACTCCTAATTAAATAACTATTAATCTTATCTACTATTCAATACTATGAAAACTAATAATAATGATAATAACAATAATATTAATACAATTCTTTTTATTTCTCATGTGGCACCTTAATATAGTATAATCTGAAATAGATGTGAAAACAAACAATATTAAATTCTATGCAGTAAATTGTGTGCTGAATTATGACTATAATATTATTGTAAAAGAAAAATTATTCAAATATCATATTCTAGATAATTATTACTTTTTAAAAATAAATAATTTATTTACTCTGCAAATGTATCACATTTATTTTGGATTTTGTTAATCATGTATTTGTGATGATGAATAAATCAATCAGAATAACACAGAGATTTATAAAAACAAGTTTAACAAATTTACTATACTTTTCATTTAAGCATTCGTCTTAAAGTATAATAATCACGTCTTGCATTGGTGGTCGAGAGGTCAGCGCGACTGCCTTGCACTTGCAGGCAGTTGCCCGGGTTGCGGGTTCGTGTCCCGGCCGATGCTATGACATTTAAAAAAAAAAAAAAAGTATAATAATCACCCATAATTTCATTTGTCTGACAGTTTTACAATCTTTGTAGATGGCGCTGCAAAAGAAAAAATAATTTGAAACAACTAGAGGATCCGCCATTTTCCATGTAAAAAAATTGTTGTGTGATGGTAAGATTTGAATATGTAACTTAACACTGTATAAGAGAATGCATAATTGAATTAACTGTATTGCTGCTTCTGAGCAAACATTTAAATTTTACATTTAAACTATGTCTACGTTATAATAATAGTTCTGGTGACTACGTAATATTAGTGCTTCAAATATATTTTAAAATTTTATGAAATTATATGCAACTTATTTATAACCATATCGTTCTAATTGAAATGATATTAAGCTCATATCTAACTTAACCAAGTAATAATATCTCTACAGCATTTTAAACATTTGAAAGGGAATTAGTTTGGGAATAAAATAAAATTGAAGACAATTTCTTTAAAATAGCGATCCGCACATTAGTCTTACAAGCAATTTCCCGGGTTAGCGAGTTCGCTGCCCGGCCGATGCTATGACACATGGAAAAAAAAAGACGCATATTTTGTGTGTAGTTTTGCTAACGTCGAATAACAAGCCTTAGCATATAATAGATGGCAAAATGATTGCTTAATTTCAAATGAACGTTTTGCCCTAAAAATTACTTTTTACGATGCAATCTAAAATGTTTTCTGGAAAAAAAAAAAATTCATATAGAATCGGTTTTATGTAAAATAATATAATAAGAATTATTGGCTAACAGCGAATGAATAATGCCGAAATAATAGTATACCATTTTTCCTTTTAAAATAAAATTTTGTTTAATCATAATGATTTTTGATAATCTTTTCGATCATTTCGTTATGCACGCTTGTATTTCGTTAAGATAATTAACATGATTTGTGCCATTCGCATTTACTGATGATTAAGTTATGCCGTTATCTGTTTTACTCGTGCATATAATATGTAATATGAACTTGAAGGCTCATTCAAAAGCTGATACAATATTCAATGCATAATTGTGTTTATTAAGTTATATATGTATTATATAGAAAATGGGAGTAACCATTTTTTGTTATACAGTATATTGATTGATTTATATATTTAATAAAATGATACGCGTGTGTGTGCAAAATCAATGTTACTGGCAATATTGTTCATTCTAGAAATGATATGCAACAAAGTAGAATTAAGCAAACTGCAAATAGACTGCATGTTCTAATTTACGTAGCAATTTGTCTAACAATATGTAAATTAGCAAAGTTGTTAAAAATGGCTGAAAAACTTTTAATGGGGGAGGAGATGAGCAAACTAGTAGAGCAGAATGAAAGTTTAATGTATGCTATGCTGAAAAAGCAATTGCAGAGCAGATAGTGCAGATGAAAAGAGATGCAGTCAAATCTAATTAGACTGACTCAGAGATGTAAGTGTTTACTAAAATTGGTAGTGAAAATTAATGCAGAAAGTTTCAAAAGTAAAATGATAGATATTAATAAAGATTGATTTTTAATAAAATGTGGAAATACAATTTAACTATATGAACTGTTCAATGATTAATATTATTTGAGTTCAACCAATCGGTCGTCAATTGAGTCTACTAATCATTGCTATTAACTTCTATATTATTCTAAGTAAATAAACTGATAGTTAAATTATGAAATCTTCGTGTCTGTCTAATTTAAAGATTAAGTATTGAGTGTATGGTTACTGGGCCCATTCATATCACTTTATATGTGCAAGGATTTACAGACTGGGTTAAATGGGTGTTAGGTAAAACTATTGAAACAGGCAAAACTCTCTATACGTATTGCCACTCAATGCAAGCCAGAGTAATCATTGTATGACATAAGGCTTGTGCATAAAATCCCCATCTAGTGCATACTCATCCAATATCCCCAGACTAGTTTCTGCACAAGCCTTCTGGCATCCATTGATTACTCTGGCTTGCATTGAATGGCAAATGTATAGAGAGTGTTGCCTGTTTTAATAACAGTTATAAGCAGGCATAGGAAATGATGATCATGTGATGTTTATTGGCTTAAAACTATATTGACTATATTTGGAATGAATATCATAACTAACTATAATGGTCTATATGTCCTGCCCATCATTATAATAAAACATTCAATTAAAGAGAGGGTTTATTCCTTATCATTATACATATTTTTTATTTTATTTATAATGGGTTTGTCATCCCACAGATTAGGGTACCACTTTTATAATCAGGAATGTCTAGTTTGAATTCAAACCATTCCCTAATTTCTTTGAAATTAAACCCTTCTGTTAATCCATAACTATCTTAGATAAACATTACAATACTTTATATGATAATTAATTTACTTGTTTCAGAAACCCTGAATCATTGTTTATCTTTAATCAAAATAATAATAAACCATTATCCCCATATCACATTTATGTAGTTATTCTATTTATAATGGGTCTGTCATCCCACAGATTAGGGTACCACTTTTATAATTAGGAATGTCTAGTTTGGATTCAAACCATTCCCTAATTTCTTTGAAATTAAACCTTTTTGTTAATCCATAACTATCTCAGGTAAACATGACAATATTTTATAGCATAATCAGAAACCCTGAATCATTGTTTATCTTTAATCAAAATAATAATAAACCAACATTTATCCCTATATCACATTTATGTAGACTGTTGCAGGAATGTCATAGAATAAGGATTAATGACTACTTATATTGAATTGAAAAAGCAAATTTATTAATTGTAATGATTAGCTTAGCCTTTACTATTTATCTGTATTTACACAATACCAAAGATTAACTCATGACATAATAAAAAGAAAATTAATATAGAAAAAATATTAATGAAACAATAAATAAAAATACTTTAGAATAAAACTAAAAAAATATTAATTGATGCATAATTCAATACTACTTTTATGAGAACTTGAGTTTACAGAGATATTGAAACAAGTATGGTTATGATGTCATCTTAAATTTGTATAATTTCCATTGCAATTATTTAGCTTGATCGGTTACTGGTTCAGATAGTGTGGATAGTTGAAGGGTGTTTGAAAGTCTGAGTTCAAATCCCCTATATTTACAATTGAACCCCAGGTATATGAAGAATGCCTGTATTTTAAATATTCAAATCGCCTATATTTATAACACAAAGTACAAATTAATTATTAAAAGCTGGATTAATTCTTGTAGTTTCAATATCAGCTGATTAGAGATCTAATATTCTCTTGTTTTAAACATGTTTTTTATTTTATTTTAAGTAACTGAGACTTTGGAAGATGGATATCTCAGGTAATAACAAATATCATTTGAAAGTGATGGATTTGCCTTAAAATCTGGTTTAGGGCATTCTCTTGATTATTAGCTACATTGTGGCAACAGAGTACACACCCTGGAGGATTATCCTACCATCACAAAGATGTCTATGTAAGACATATATTTTTATCTCGAAATATTAACAGTACATCTGTGTGCTTCATCTTTTCACATTTTACATTTCCAAGCTGGATGTCAAAGACAAGCAAGGGAACACCATAAAAGTCTAGACACAAAAATTTTAAATCTTTTATACTTTTTGCTTGTTACTGACTTTTGAAAGCTATTTTCTAATCCAACATCCATCTGTCACAAATTCTTGGCTTCATAATCAGCCATTATCAATCCACTGCAGGATGAAGGTCTCTCCAAGTTCAATCCATCTTTAGCTTCTCCACATCACCTCTGCACACTTTCTTATTCCATCCATCCATCTCGCATATGGTCTCTTTCTGGGTCTTTTACAATCTCTTGGAATCCAGTTTAAGATTTCAATTGTCCATCTATTATCATCTGTAATTAAATTTTTTAAAAATGTAAATTCACTTAACCGGCTGTAAATTAATCTCAGTGGACTTACAAATAATGTTTTTGGAGCACTTAGAACATGTTCCACACAGCACTAACATTGTTTCTCCATTCGCACATAAAGTGTAATAGGGCCATTATTATATATTTTTTAGACAGGCACTATCCTGTAATTGTGAAAATATTCAACTGCATCTTGTTCTGTCAATGAAAGATTCCAAATTTAATCATATTTCCAAAAATGATAAGGCAAAAAAGAAAGGTTAAAAAAAAAATCATGTGTTATCTGTTCACCTCATGTCAACATTTGGACATTATGTTGTGAATGGAATTTATGAAAAAATATTTTAGAATTTTTTAAAATTAACATTCAATTTAAAATACATTTGTTACTATTTTTTAAAATTAGCAAACTATAGATGTTCGAGAAAAAAAAATGTAAAGAAATACTTCAATCCTGAAAATTGTTTTTCTCAAACTTGAAACTATTAACTCGTATTTTGAATTGAGTGTTAATTTTAAAAATCCGAATATATTTTTTAATAAATTATATTCACAACATAATGTCCAAATGTTAACATGAGGTGAAAAGATAACACGTGATTAAAATTAATGTTATTTTTCTGCTGATATTCATTAACACATGTTGATTATTTTATCATTTCTTTTTTGCCGTATCAAATATGATTAAAATTTGGAATCTTTCATTGACAGAACAAGTTGTAGTGCAATATTTTCAAAATTACAGGATAGTATGCGCCTGAAAAGTATGTGATAATGGCCATGATATTACACTTTATGTGAAAACAGAGTGCAATGGCGGTATCATGTGCGAATATGTTCTAAGCGCCTATCTGTTTGGACAGGAACATGGTTAGAAGACTCCAAAACATCATTTGTGAGTTCACTGATATTAGTTTACAGCTGGTATAGTGAATTTACATTTAAAAAAATTTCACTTACAACCCTTTGGATTTTTTGTGTTTCAGTGGAATATTTTCAAAATTATGGGATAGTAAAAGTGATGTCTGTCCACTTCTTTGTTATAGTTTGCTTAATCATGTTTTATTTTTATTTTCTTTACTACATTTACATTTAAAAAGTTTTTAATTATAACCTTTTGGACTTTTATATTTCTTCATCATTTTAATAAATAAAAAAAAAATGTAAATATTGAATACAATAAGTTCGAGTCAGCCATATTGTTTATACCATTTGTTTTAAAATAAAATGGGTGGCAAGCTTTCTAGTAGGCAAACTATGGAAGTACCTGTTATTGGTATAATAGGTTATAGTTAATTTTATATAAAAAAAATAGATGTCGCTATGTATGGAATATAGATTGTAATTGTAAAATAGTTCCAACACATTGAAAAGGGAAAAAATTAATATTTGCTGAAAAGAACTTTGTATTATTGTTATTATATATATTGTATCAGTTTGCGTAATTCATACAACCAGACCTGCCTGAGTACCTCGAGTCAGATCATGTACAAGATACATAAGTCAGGGACACTCTAACTCTGCCCTACAGGTTCAAACCCAGGTCTCTTTATTTACGATTAGCAATACTGATGATACAAGTCATATTTCCGGCTGGCAGCTCAGCGGTAAAACAAAAAGAATTTAATTACGCAACTGGCCACATCTGTATAATAATTCTCGATAATAAATTGTTTGTCTTATGGGTATGTATCAACCTAATGTGTATAGATATATGTGTGTGGGAAAGCATAATCAATAGTATATGCAATGACTCCAGAGTAAGATTTTAAATATAGTTTAATAATATGCAAATTCTGCATTAATAGATATATATGGTTTGAATAAATATGAAAATTAGCCTCGTATTACAACATTTACAGAATTCATAGTTTTATACGTATATTAAAAACAAGTATATTATATTCTTTAAATACATTTATTTACAGGACGGTCTTATACGTATATTTACTCAGATATAATTTTATTCAATACATTTATTAACAGTGCGGTTTTATACGTATATTTAAACAGATACACCTTTATTCAATACATTTATGAATAGTATAGTTTTATATGTA